>JAOTOL010001295.1:7500-572886 GCA_034440575.1 Imbricaverruca yamaguchii | reverse complement strand
GGATCACGACCTGGATCGGCGGCCGGGTCGGAAAGTGGTCACGAATGGCAGCATAGCGGTCTGGATCGGAGCCTGCGACCTGGACTGGCGAGCTGACGTCGCGCCCCCGCCAATACGGCCCGGAACAGAGCCACGGTTACCGAGCACACTCGACCTCGCCCCACTGGCCAATTGGAATGCACGTTCAGCATGAAGACTGTCCACTTCGGCACACGTCGGCAAGGTAACGACCGGGGATGACGTTGGCACCAGCCATAGCTCGAACAGGAGAAATTATCGTCGATCGACGAGTATGTCCTTACCATGATTTGTACGATTTGAACTAATCGCATAGTTGTGCATATACAACATATTGGCCACATGTTGAGGCTTATTATGACACGCATTAACAAACAAAATATCTTCCATGATAAAAAAACAGTTTTATAGTTTCGATGATGCGGGGAAATATCCTCGATGTCACGTAAGTAACTGGCCTGGTGAAACAGCACGGGTTTGGCGCTGTTCGGTACTACCGTCGGTCCAGCCCGCCATCGCGCGAAGTCTCAGCCAGGGCTGCAAGAATAGCGCCATACCGCCAGCCGGGTTTGGAACATAGCCGATTTTACAGTTAGGATCACCTTGAGTGAGGTACCAGCCGTGCCCGGAGGCCGAGGACCGTGGCGGTAGCTACCCGCCAGTTGGTTCCCCCCCATGTCGTTCTGCCGTCCACACACGTCCCCAACGGCCACACCCATTCCCTGGTTCTACCCGTAGCCACCATGGCGTGTCGTGGGCATCACCAGTAGCCACCATGGCGTGTCGTTCACTCACACCCAGCGGCCGCACTGCCCTGCGTATCACCAGTAGCCACCATAGCGTGTCGTTCACTCACACCCCAGCGGCCGCACCCCTGCGTATCACCGGTAGCCACCATAACGCGCCATCATGCGGCTAAGACGACGCGACGTCTCGCCCCGTGATCGATAGCGCCCGAAACAGATGACGGACCGCGACCGGCAGTCACAAGGTTCCCTGTGGAGCGCCTAATACGGAATGCGACAGATTCCGTGCCTCCCGACGACGAGTGACACAGATAGCATCAGCGGTATGGCACGGCCTGAGTGGCGGTATGGAGGCCGGCCCACCACCGGCCAGCGGAAGCCCGGAGGTCGACCCACACTAGATTATGATTAATTGACGCTTATGGGAAAGCCGACGGCGAGCAGTAACTACGGCTACAGGTAATGCCACGCAATGTCCCGCTAGCTAGGTGTTGGCTGAAGTTGGAACTGGTTCCCAAAGAGACATCAAAGTTCGCATCAAAGTATGCTTGCTGAGAGAATGCAGAAGTTGTGGTAATGCTATCAGACGCCGCGGCATCCAAGTGGTCGTCCATTACCATACGCAAGGAGTCGACGTTCGCTATTCAAAATACCAGCAGCGCTGATGTTCCAGCAGTGAACACACCACCTTGACATGATCCACAGCAAGCAAGGCCAAAACAACATGGGCATTGCGGTCGTCCACTTCCAGCTGGTACGTAGCCACGTGGCTGGAGCATGGCCTATACCCAGACAACAGAGCGTCATAAATGCCGCTCACGCGCGCACGCACACACACACACACACACATTCACGCACACATGGGTCACATCACGTTTGGTGCATGAAGCACAAAAAGATGGTGGTGTTTGTAAGCAGTCCACCTTTGTCTATCAAAATGCAAAGCACTGATCATGTCAAAGGTGACTGAGATGCCACGCCAAATACCACGCTTTGAAAGACCACGCAAAATATTTCCCACTTTACAATAGCATCAAGCTTTTTATGACAATTTAAATATGCACCCTAAAGTGAGATGTATGTGAGATATGATTATATTTTCCTTGATACTCCTCCCACTGCGTGCCATCTATGCTAGCTTCATTGAGTGGACATATCACAAGGACGCTGTGACTATGTGGCGTATTTTGCTAAAATTTAGTTTTCGAGTGTTCCTTTCTGCACATCAGCATACAAGTTCCTTTTTGTGTTGGCTATTTTTCCAGAATCCAGATGCATCATTGCAGTTGCAGTAGTGAAATGCGTGATAATCATGAGTACTGGGTATATAGCCAGTGCTGTTGGTGCATCAAAAACCTTAATAGTTCACTAATATGCATGCTTGTAATTATTTGTGTATATTCTGCAGCAGCAGCTCCAGCCTGACGAGACTGATCAGTTGACCAAAAGGTGCTATGCTGCCTCTGATGAAGGTATCTGGTGGCATCTCTGTACTTCCAAATGATATCCATGAACAGCCACTGGAAAAACGAGCCAAGTAAGCATATTTAATTAAGATAAAAAATTAATGGTATTGAAAAACCAGTAGTGGTTTCCAAAGGATCAGCAAGTACTAAGGAATGTGTGAACGCAGTTCACCCATGTGAAGTTGTGATGCTTATTAGATATGCTTGCAATGAAGAAGTTCAGATATGCTCTAAATATAGAACTGTATGGAGAAAAGATCATTGCGTTTCGTCCTGCTACCATTTTCCCTCTCAAAATATGACATCAGTACAATAATAATTTCATTTATACACGATGTATTTGAACTTTCATCTGCCTTAGACACTAATATATATAATTCATGTACAGTATTTCCTGAAGATAAGTAGAGAAAACGAACTATAATTTGCTGGTCACTAGCAAATGTATCCAGCTGATTGTGCTTGCCGCACCCATGTAAAGTGTTAAATTACAATTTACCAGTGTACAGTGTGAATGTTGTGTGTATGCGGATTCATAGCCGTCCACATAACTCAAGGGAGAGGTGCTGATTCATGGTGTCATCATATTTCTTTGAACGGATGGAAGTTGTTAATTTGGGGGGCATCGCCAAATTGTACCGAAGCAAGGATCCCAGAATCAAGGGAAATTAGCAATAACCAATAACAATATATAGCACTTGCATGGTTGTGAGGAAGGATGCTTGATTACTTTCACATTTGATACTACTTTCTCCTGGAAGTTTCAATTCTCATGTCATGAAATGATACTAAGTCTTGTATCGCAATGACATTACTAATGTTGTGTATCTAATAGGTACTGGACGCCAAATGACCCTGCTGTCGGGGCATCCCTAAACCCAAATAAACAATTTCTGATAGGTACAAAAAGTTCAGACTCCTGCAGAAATAGATAGCAAAGCAAAATGAGGTTACTCAGCTGAAGCAGCAGGTAACCCTCCTCGAGAGCAACAAAGAGGCCCTTCAGGATTATGCCAAGCAGCTGCAGGAGCTCAACCATGCATTACAGCACGAAGTGCCCGCTGCTGTTCAAGGACAAGGTGAGAATGAATCAAGACCCAACAAACCCATATTATTCGAAGGCAAGATCAGTCCGTAAGCAGCTGATAAGCTCAGATCTCCCCAAATGTCTGCCCGCTGTTCCATTCATTTCCTGTTCGAGTCTCCCCGAACCTCTCCAATCTTCTTCCCACTGTTGATCAATGGAATAGTCCCGTGGTCCCATTTACAGATGGCGCATGGACCCTTTTCAATTTCCATTTGTTTATAGGCTATATATATACATATATATATATTAGTGTTTGTGTTTTTGTTAGTTCCAACGTGGGTGCAGTCATAGTTTTATTCCTTAAGGAGATCGCCCTTGTAAACGTTATGAAGCATAATAACAATTAGGCACCTGCAAGCGCCCGGAAGATCGGCTGACCACATATCGCTTGTGGAATAAAAGGTACCCAGGTTCCTGAATGAAAAAAAAAACACGACTTGCGCAGAAAACCGAAGTATCATACAAAAACACAGAAGTATAACCGCAATTTATGCCATCCATCCGTATGTTGTGGAATATATCGTTGTAAACTCGTATAATTTTACCATGCTGTGTGCAGAACTTTGGCACTGTTAGATTCCGTAGCTGACTCCCTTACTGATGGTTCCAAAAGTATGGATACTGCGTGAACCTCTATCAATAACTATGGAAGCAAAACCCAACACTTCCAGTGGTTTGCATTGATTTATGGACCTGATTAAACGCCCGATTTTAACGTGGTGCATTATATCAGCCGGTGCAGCGTTGGGAAATGTTTACCTATCTATATGTTTGTGTATGTGCAACAACTACGGCAAAACGCTGCAAGAGGGATAGCGTTGCTTGTTGCGTTTAGGCATGAAATAAAACAAGGGAATTCGTACCATGATTGATACATCGAGGGTAAACATCCAAAGACTGTTCTCAATACGAATAATTATTTCTGCTAGAAATCCCACCATTCAGACCACTAGAAACCACCAGGAGATAATGGGATCATGAGGGTCCATTAGGATCACAGGAACCATCAGGAAACCACTAGGTACCATTAGAACCACTAGGTACCATCAGAACCATTAGGTACCATTAGGACCATCAGGAACCATGAGGACCATTAGGTACTATCAAGACCATTAGGTACCATTCGGACCATTAAGAACTATCAGGACCATTAGGTACCATTAGGACCATTAGGAACCATCAGAACCATTAGGTACCATCAGGGCCATTAGTCCATGAGGAATGTTCCAATTTCCAAGGGGCAAGACTATTAGGAAATTCCTAATGGAAGATTTTCTAGGGACATAAGAAAAGCAGCATTACTGCAGTTTAAGGTAACCAAAGGAACAAGTTTTACACGCATTTTACCTCCATGAAACATACAAGGGGATTATGTTTAGTTAGGTTAAGCAAGGTTAGGGATTTGTTGTAGGCTATAAAGAATATCTGGGTGGGGAGGCGATTTTTCTTGTAATTTAGTTTTTCTTAAAAACAGTTTTGGTAAGGTTAGGCTTTTCTGAATTTCAATATTTTTTAGAAGAAAAATTGTTTTGAAATTTTCCATTTTTACAAAAATATTTTGCTTTCTTGCATAGATGGCTGGGCAAAGTTAGGCTATGTTACATCATTTTTTTCTTGATTTGGAACATTACTTTTTATGCTATATTACCAAACTCAAAGACAATTTTTGGGTGATATGCTGTCTCCCAACTGAATAGCATGACTTTGCAGAGGAATCAAGTGGTCTCATCATGTTGAGCACATTCATAAGCATTGCATTAGGAAAAGAGATTCCTTGAAATCATAAATTGCTTAAAACTGCAAATTTACCGGATAAGCGGAATCCGCATATTCCGTATTAGATACCTATTACAGAATGCACCTGAATTCCCATCACTAATTAACGACAGCAAAAGCTACTTTTAACATTGCAACTACACACAAGACACACCACAACAGAACACTATACAATAAAACTACAACTAAAACGCACGTACATCGAACACAAGGTGTGACAAACATAAAAACAAACATAAAACAATCTACGAGGGAGCCATGTACACAATTGCGCTATTTATGATGACTCAACTGCGCCATCTAAGAATTTGAGAAAATGCGTGCCCCTAAAACGCTGCATTCGTGATGGTCGTCGCCTAATTCGCAGCCTAACTGAAGATGATAAAAAACCCAGCTAAAGACGATTCCAAAAGCACAGTAGTGATATTATAGGATTTAGAAAGTGAGTTGAATTGGAAATATTCCCATTTTAAAATTCATGAAACCATTCAAACGGCCCAAAAGTGCTACCCCAGATGAAGTCATTTGTACCATTCGGGCTGACACGCAGGAAGGCATGGGGATGACAGGGCCCTGTGCCAAACCACAACACTCTCATGTCTTCAATGCGTCACAACTGAATCTTAGCCAGGTTTTAACACGTATTTGGAATGTTTACGTGACGTCACCATACATAGCAGAATACTGGTAGATTATGCTAAAAATATAGCACATTTCTGCCTACTTCACTTGGGCTGGAACTAGAAAACCTATTAGATTCCGTTGTACCCTTAAGGCTGCGTTCTTTGTCACGTTCCGTCCAGGAATTCCCTGGACTCTGACGTAATGTGCTGTTCTTTGTCCGTTCCTCAGAAATTCCGCGGCCAGACTTCGCTGATTCCCCGGGGAGCACGCGGAATTAAAAAGCTGTCCAGCCCTGTCCTGTGCGGTTTTTCCAAGATAGCGACGCACATTGGAAGTGATGTGCGGGCTAAGAAAGATATTGCAAATTCGTAAGTAGTGTTGTGGAGTGGATACGATTGGGCTAGATTGTGCAAAGGTGTAACTAATGAATGTCATGCTCCCACCGGCGAGGATTTTCCCCTCCATTTTCCATACTAATGAATGTCATGCGTGGCCAAATTATCAACCGTTGAGGTGAAACAGCAGGAAGCTAGACACTATCTTCAGAAGCTTCTTTCCCTGATTATCTGCATCTCCACCATGTAAACGTGCCGATATCGGCACGCTGTCCGCATGTGTCGGGGTGAGCTCGACATCTAATAAACGGCATGCCAACATTGGGCCGCTCTCGGCCCGACATTATCATACTGATCTGGAGTATCAGCATATGTCGGGTTGAATTCGGCATATCAATAGGGGCCAGCTGATGTCGGGCCGTTGTCAGACATCCCACTCCACAGCCGACAGCAGGCCCCAATGGTGCCGACGGTAGCCTGACAGTGGTCCCACTTTGGGCTGGGTGTCGGTTACTCCACTCATCAGCCGACAGCGGGCCACTGGCGTCCAGATAGCGGAACGACGTCGGTCCGCTGTCGCCATGTTCACTGGGCAATGACCAATGTAGATTCCCTCCCTACCCTTGGCATGCCTGTCATAGCCTGCCCTTGACATGTCTGACATTCATCTACCTAGAACACGATCCATCTCAGAATGGTTTCGCGTTTTTATCTTTTCTATCGTATATCCATGCGCATTTCATTAGGCATCAGAAGTGAATAACAATAAGATCATAGATGAAAGCTTTGTATAATTACTGGTGTTGCCAACAAGCGATTCAACCACATTGCTTTAATGCAACAGCATACAATTAATGCTAATTATAACAATTAATAGGAAGGTTTGCGAACAGCGACACAAATGGCTCACATAAGTAATCGGGCGTAAAATTTCACAGAACGCTCCGCGGCTGCAGTCCACGAAATGTGCGACGTCACAATCCACGGAATCCGTGGAACGAAGGAGACAAAGGACGCACCCTTAATCTTAGTACCCAGGGCCGGGGTCCTCCAATATTGTTTGGTAATCGGTGACGCCACATGGGCTGGACAATTGCTCAGTCCCGCACGCGCTCCAGCGAAAGTTCCGTGTTTTCCACACGATATTTCTGATCCTAAATGCAATCGAAATGGGACAAAATGGAGTTCATTTGAAAGCTTGAAGAATCTTGTCTACGAATATGAACCGTATTTTCCCTAAAATTAGGATTTTTCCCTTGGACCCACGCTGACTGCATTCATGTGAAGCGCCGCAGAAATCACGTGATGCCACGGGCAGTAGCAGTATGATGAGACGGGCCAACTGAAGATCACGGCCGGGAAGGAGGGGTAGGAGGCAAGTAAGATATAACCGTTGCAACATAATTCCTCCCCATTCGATGCAGGTGCACAAACAAGGGTGGGGGTACAGGGGCATGTGCCCCCATGGGAAGGTGGTACCCATACGGACAGGAAAAGGCGCCAACATTATATTTAGGCTACCGGCGGAGGCACCTACACTGGTAGGAATAGCACGCCCTTACCACCCATGTGCAGATACGAAACGTGCAGTTGGTTTTCAGGATTCTTTTTCATTGTTCATTTACATATGTCTGGATCAGGCGTGATCTTTTTGTATATGTTTTTTAAGGGCAAGTGCTCCCTCAATGTTGGCTCTGTACACTAATAATTTATACTTTTAATGTGGGGTACCATGGAGCGTGCACTCCATCGATGTGGGGCTTCCCATTAACTTCATGTATTTTGCACTGAAATATTCAATAATAAGACGAAGAGCAATAGTAGTAATTATATATATATATATATATATATATAATATGTATGTGTGTACGCCAGCCATTTCGGATTATGAAATGGAAATATATGAAAACTTCCCGGAAATATCGGAAGCATTTGAACACGAGGGAGAGGGTTGAAATCCACTGACTTCGGGGAACGATGTTGATAGGTTTGGCACCTTGCAGCGCTAAATTAAGTTGTTCATACTCATCTTAACATAAAATAGTAATGTGTACTTATGAAAAATACTGATCGAAATCCGGTGATTTTTTTCTGCCTCACCTCACTTGGGTGCCACGGACCGCCCTTGGTTGAATGTCGATACTATGATACTTAGAGTTAGTTTTGTGCCAGCAGGAGGCGTTTGCTATTCATCTGTGATTATCATCATTTGCTCATAATTTACTGCATTTGGTAGCTATACAAAATTATCGTGCTGATATTTGGGTTCTTTTATCCCTTTTTGGCAGAATTTGGCATACTTTTAAAATGTGATGCAGCCTTGATACCATACTGATTGTTCCACAACTCCGATTTGTATTATCCAGCTTGCATGATTTTATCCGTTAACTTTTTGGGCTCCAGCATGAGTAGTTGTCTGCTCTCCAGCATTTTTTTAGGGGGAGGGGGTCAGATATAATTTTTTAAAACTCATTCTCCGACTCAATGGTCAGGAATACCTTTTTTATTCTCAGACTCCAGGTCAACAAACCACTTTTCCCACACTGGTTTGCTCGCTAGCAGTCAGCTGGCACAAGTGGTTGGCATCAGAAAAGCCTGAAGGGGACACTCAAGAATTACGGTCATTTGCTTCCTGGAAAACATTTCTCATCTTATTCCATTCAGCTGCACTGGCATGCTGTCATATGACTTGCATGGGTTTGGAATTGATAGGTGTGAACATGTACTTTCTAATATCTTCTAGACAGGCTTGACCCAGATGGGCCCTTGTGGCCCTTATTAAGCCTTAACACTTTATGACTTTATGACTTTATGACTTACCTGTACTACAGGAGCATAGCTTGCAGACCTCGCTCCCGGTTCAAAGCCAGAATTTTCGACTCTGGCATTTTGGAGACCTCCATGCCTCCTTTTGTTGTGCTTTTAAAAGCTGTCGGGCCTGCCATTAAATATACATCCCGGATACCCACAACGTACTTTCTGTTCAAAAGGGGAAAGCTTCTCCCAAGCTCTCTTCCGCTTCGGCATAATATGATTGTTCTACCACCTGTTCTCACAGCACCTTTACAAAAACCGTGAAATTCCCCAAACCGGCAACTAGGAAGAACCTTGGTCAACACACTCTTCAAGGTCTTAAACCTAAGCCGGGTACAGATCCAGTTGTTGGCGGTTCCCTCCATCATCTGGTTTAGTTCTCAGTATATTTTTAATCTAGACGGCGTAATATATCTTCTGTTGTAATATAATTTATCTGCATAAAACATACAATATGGACTATTTACAAATCATTGCATGTTCTTTATAATGATACATAGCGTCATAATAGCGTGGCTCACTAGTGACACCTTGTGGCAAATAGCCGCAGGTAATCCAGTTGATAGATGAAACCGTGAAAACGCACTTAACCGGAAATTGATCCTGAGAAAATACGGGAAAGAGATGCAAATTAAGCGAAGGAAGCCATAAGCCCGAGGTGAAGAAAAATGTACAGTAGTGAAAAGACACCTTGCAAATAGCATGAAGCTCTACCTGATATACATATTTTATAATAATAACCCTCCATTCTTTCTTCCTATTTTTATCATAATCTCTCGCCCACCGTCGTTGGCAGTGTCTCGACTCTACATATTGAAAGATGGGGCTTCAAACAAATGAAATGCGAATGGAAATGTCGTTTTCATGAAGTACTAGAAACGCCAAAAAATCGTGTGCGTCCAAAAACAGAAACGCCCAAAAATAAAAAAAATCATCAAAAATAAGGCCGGTACACAGTTTTGACATTCTAGCGTCTGTGTGTCGCTCAAAAGCCTTCCCACCAATTTCCACCATAGGCTATTTCCGGTGGAAAGTTGCCGCTGACGAAGTTTTTTGTACGACGTTAAGGAACTCCTTTACATGCAAGAAAAACTTCATGGGTGTCTTGGGGGAAATGGGATGGATGGGGAGCAAATTGCAATTTATTTTGGGCGATTCATCTTATTTCGAGGAATTCGGCAGGTTTTACTTTTTTGAGAAGTCGTAAATAATATTATTTCCCGAAGTTCGAATCAAACCAGCAGTTTGTTTGTTCCTAGTCTCCGGGTACCAGCTTCCACCACGGAGGAATTGTCCGCAGTGGTAAATTTCCACCGTCGTACGTTGTCGTGTTCATGTTTTTTTTTTCACCCCAGAGCTCCTGGTGATCCTCAAAGCGCTTTGTTTCGTCGATGTCAGTAAATGCAACTCCTGCGTTATCTTATCTGATTCATTGAGTAGCTCCTTGGCATTGGAAGGTTTTAACCCCCAAGAACAAGATGTGCAGGACATCTTAACCCGCCTTACTTTACTGAGACGAGAGAGAAGACGTGTATCATTTTGCTAAATCCCAAGTCATGTCGGGACTCGGGGGAACGAGCTCGCTGATGAGGCAGCGACGCGAGCGGCACACAGACCCTATACTCGTGCCCTTACACTCCCAGCACAGGATTTTTACCCCACGATCTCTAAATACGTCCATGAGAAGTGACAACGTTGTTGAGACGTTCCGGGCATAAACACACTTAAACACACTGTCACCTGCTCAGAAATGGGGTGTGCCCACGATGCAACTCGTCCCTGACAGTACATCATATCCTGACATGTCACCTTTACGCACAGGACAGACCCAATATTGTGGGACTAACAGAACGCTCTCCAGCCTTCTTGGAGATGACATGGGTGCCGTGCCGCTTCGTTGCAAAAGCAGGTTTTCAATAATATACCCGGGATAGTAAAGATATCGTATTAAAACTGTACCACTAATGCATATATCTGAGTAGGCAGGGCCAACTGTTATTGGCGCGCTAAATGACCTATCCTGGTCCATGCGCCAACAAAACCCTAATTATCATCATATTCGACCAAATCGCATCAATGCCTGACTGGGAGCCCACCTCCTCACTTGGTGACTGGCTGGGAGCCCGCCTCCTCACTTGGTGACTGATTGGGAGCCCGCCTCCTCACTTGGTGACTGATTGGGAGCCCACCTCCTCACTTGGTGACTGACTGGGAGCCCGCCTCCTCACTTGGTGACTGACTGGGAGCCCACCTCGTGACTGACTGGGAGCCCACCTCCTCACTTGGTGACTGATTGGGAGCCCACCTCCTCACTTGGTGACTGGCTGGAGCCCCCCCCCTGACTGGGAGCCCGCCTCCTCACTTGGTGACTGACTGGGAGCCCACCTCCTCACTTGGTGACTGACTGGGAGCCCGCCTCCTCACTTGGTGACTGACTGGGAGCCCGCCTCCTCACTTGGTGACTGATTGGGAGCCCACCTCCTCACTTGGTGACTGACTGGGAGCCCACCTCCTCACTTGGTGAAGCCCACCTCCTCACTTGGTGACTGACTGGGAGCCCACCTCCTCACTTGGTGACTGACTGGGAGCCCACCTCCTCACTTGGTGACTGACTGGGAGCCCACCTCCTCACTTGGTGACTGACTGGGAGCCCACCTTTGGTGACTGACTGGGAGCCCGCCTCCTCACTTGGTGACTATGGGGAGCCCGCCTCCTCACTTGGTGACTGACTGGGAGCCCACCTCCTCACTTGGTGACTGACTGGGAGCCCACCTCCTCACTTGGTGACTGACTGGGAGCCCACCTCCTCACTTGGTGACTGACTGGGAGCCCACCTCCTCACTTGGTGACTGACTGGGAGCCCACCTCCTCACTTGGTGACTGATTGGGAGCCCACCTCCTCACTTGGTGACTGACTGGGAGCCCACCTCCTCACTTGGTGACTGACTGGGAGCCCACCTCCTCACTTGGTGACTGACTGGGAGCCCACCTCCTCACTTGGTGACTGATTGGGAGCCCACCTCCTCACTTGGTGACTGACTGGGAGCCCGCCTCCTCACTTGGTGACTGATTGGGAGCCCACCTCCTCACTTGGTGACTGCGACCCACCTCCTCACTCTACTTGGTGACTGACTGGGAGCCCACCTCCTCACTTGGTGACTGACTGGGAGCCCGCCTCCTCACTTGGTGACTGACTGGGAGCCCGCCTCCCACTTGGTGACTGACTGGGAGCCCACCCCTCACTTGGTGACTGATTGCCTCTGGGAGCCCCTCCTCACTTGGTGACTGATTGGGAGCCCGCCTCCTCACTTGGTGACTGACTGGGAGCCCGCCTCCTCACTTGGTGACTGACTGGGAGCCCGCCTCCTCACTTGGTGACTGATTGGGAGCCCACCTCCTCACTTGGTGACTGACTGGGAGCCCGCCTCCTCACTTGGTGACTGACTGGGAGCCCGCCTCCTCACTTGGTGACTGACTGGGAGCCCGCCTCCTCACTCGGTGAGCTGGCCGCTTGTGAGCACCCACAACTATTTGTGTGTGTCGAGCCGGACGTACATGAGCTGGTGTACTGTCAATGTCATTCGGACAGCACGACATCAGCCTGAGCTATTCCCCTTGGTTGAACCACGCACGTAATTTATTTCGCCAGAAAGCAGTCTTCTAGTTAACGTAGCTTTCCACAACGGGCTGACCGGCACTTGTCCACGGTGACATCAATGCAGACTGAGTAGCCTGACAAAATCTAGACTGAGTAGTCACAGTGGTCATTTTTACTTTCACTCGCGCGCCAATTAGCATGCAGGTACAGCGTGTCGATGACACCTCCGGGGGTGTCGTCGTTGGTGCTACAAATTCGCGCAGAATTTCTAGCAGTGATGCTGAATAACGGTTTATTGTCGGCCACATTATGCTGGCAGCGCCAATTATGTGGCTACATGATTGTCGGACGACGAATCGAAGAGCAAAGGGAAGGCTCAACTATGAGCACGTGATATGAACCGGCGAGGTACACGTACACACGTCACATGAGCCGGCGAGGTACACGTACACACGTGACATGAGCCGGCGAGGTACACGTACGCACGTGACATGATGCGGCGAGGTACACGTACACACGTAACATGAGGCGGCGAGGTACACGTACACACGTCACATGAGGCGGCGAGGTACACGTACACACGTGACATGAGGCGGCGAGGTACACGTACGCACGTGACATGATGCGGCGAGGTACACGTACACACGTGACATGAGGCGGCGAGGTACACGTACACACGTGACATGATGCGGCGAGGTACACGTACACACGTGACATGAGGCGGCGAGGTACACGTACACACGTCACATGAGGCGGCGAGGTACACGTACACACGTGACATGAGGCGGCGAGGTACACGTACGCACGTGACATGAGGCGGCGAGGTACGACACGACAGGCGAGTACACACGTGACACGTGAGGCGGCGAGGTACACGTACACACGTGACATGAGGCGGCGAGGTACACGTACGCACGTGACATGAGGCGGCGAGGTACACGTACGCACGTACGTGACATGAGGCGGCGAGGTACACGTACACACGTCACATGAGGCGGCGAGGTACACGTACGCACGTGACATGAGGCGGCGAGGTACACGTACGCACGTGACATGAGGCGGCGAGGTACACGTACACACGTGACATGAGGCGGCGAGGTACACGTACGCACGTGACATGAGGCGGCGAGGTACACGTACGCACGTGACATGAGGCGGCGAGGTACACGTACACACGTGACATGAGGCGGCGAGGTACACGTACACACGTGACATGAGGCGGCGAGGTACACGTACGCACGTGACATGAGGCGGCGAGGTACACGCGAGGTACACGTACGCACGTGACATGATGCGGCGAGGTACACGTACGCACGTGACATGAGGCGGCGAGGTACACGTACTACGTGACATGATGCGGCAGGTACACGTACGCGTGACTGATGCGGCGAGGTACACGTACGCACGTGACTTGAGGCGGCGAGGTGCACGTATGCACGTGACATGAGCCGGGGTGGTGCACGGGTGCACGTGCCGTGACTAACGAAATGTCGTCCAACTCGTCAACACGTATCGAATCAGCGGTCAGTAGTCAATGATATATTTGCCGATTCCTGTAAATCGCACTGCCAAGTTACGAAGGGGCTGTTAATTTAGCCGGGATTGCAGCCGTGGGCGCCCTGCATCAGTTCATTGAAGCTGATTTGCACTAAATGTCAATGAAGTTTAACATAATTGACCGCTTGTAGCGCTCAAGTGAACAGTCGGGCAAAATTATAGGGACGACGAGCTACAAGCGATGCCCAGCAGTGCTGAACACAGTATTAGATTACCATATGCAGCAGGTGCGGGTTCATTAAAAGGCGTGGTCATGCGCCTCCAATGCAGCCGGTATTGAGTTGAAGAACAGCCTCAATACGTGCCCTCATCAGAAAAAACCGGCGCTGTATTTGAGAAACCAGCGTAGCGTTTCCACGTGCTGTAAAGATGATGTGAGGTGTTGACGGTAGCTGAGCATTGAAGGTCGGTCCCCACTGTAAAGCATTCACAGATCACTTACTATCTTCATAGCAGACCATAATCTCCGGAACAAAATTGCGGATTCATATAGGCGTTATCGGGTTATTGAAAGCAGGCTCAGTCCCTGGGAAGCACCTCAGAAGCTTCGATCCTCACTCATGACGTATTCATCCCATGCTGTTGAATGTTCCATGAATGAAGTTCTATCCATCTATCTGTGAAAGTTGAAGAGAAGTAAATAGAAAGCGATAATACTACCACGGGAGACCAGCGAACTGCGATCAGCAACGTTTCCTTTCGCAATTCTGAATATAAATGTTGCGTGTTGGCTGTATATAGGGTTGTCTGTTGAAGCATATCTATCTATCTATATATCTATATATATATATATATATATCTGTATATATATATATATATATATATATATATATATATATATATATATATATATATATATATATATATATATATATATATATATATATATATATATATATGTGTGTAAACCACATCGCCTATTCAGCAGAGTTGAACATGTTTCGTTGCTGCGTACTTCCCATGCTATCTTGCACTCGGCGATGCTCAATAGTCACACGAAATAAACGTTCACTATAACACTGTGTGTATCCATACAAACGACTAGACACACTACAAGCAAACGTGCATGATATACTAACAAGGAGCAAATCAGATTGTGCAAGCAAAATATTAGTTCACGGTGAGGCATGCCTTTACGATTCGTGACTCATACTCGACGAGTGGCGATGTGCTAAGTAGAATATAAGGCTGAAATATACGTACGTCTGTATGAGCTTGCACTGCGACACCCTTACACAGACATATGGGTCCTGAAATAAGAACAGTTGAAGAGCCAGAAAAGTTGGTTAATGTTCATTGGACTATGTTTATCTAGCATAGACAGCGAAAAAAAATGTGGAAGTTAGTGCTCGAGGCACTGGCAAATATTCTTGAATGAACAACCATCAAAGAGATATAGAAATGTAATAATCAGTGCTTCCACTGCTTGGTGACTTCGCACGAAGTCAGAAGGGCTTATCTCGGAATAACTACGCAGTCGTAAAGCTCAATATCCCGGACCAAGCTGTGTTATGCTATGTACGCCAAGTCAATTCTGTTTCAAACGTTGCACTGAGACAACTCTTGCACTGTCTCTTCAGCGATGTGAACAAGGCAGCCCGTCCTTAGTGACGTGTAGCATGGCAAGCATGCTTCAGGGACTTTGATCATTCTCATTGCAAAAAGTCCCCGCCTTGATTAGTAGCCTGCTTCACCAGCCGCCGGCGAGCATGTCGGCCATTTCACCTAATTTGACGGGGCCGGTTTTTGCGTCCCTATCTTGTTATCCGAGTTCTGTCGTACGCGGTTGTAAAGTGATATTAATTATGTGGGATGATGCTGTCGATGCAGGCAAATACCGACTCAGCGGTCTCCAATTCTTTCTACTTCAAACGACTCTCCACTTTGCCACTTTGCTAACCATTTTTGCGTCTACTGAAACATGTGAAATGGGAGAGGTTGGAAATTTCAACCATATCACCAAATCCACATAGATGGGAAATGCCAACTGAAGGTCCATTACAATAATTATCCCGAACGAGGATGTTCAGATCTGGAGGTCGCTACGATGGGATACAAGGTAATATTTTGCTTCCTCAATAAAATGCTGTCCGTAATTCTTGCGAAGAGGACAGGCTCGTTGAGTGCCAACATACATCAAAAATACCCATTAAAAAAATCGACGCAGCGAACTAAAATTGGGTGGATATTTCTCCTCATCAACTTCCCAACCTCCGTGAGGATCATGATTCCAGTGCTGGTGATACCACTGACCTACGTGTTAAGCAAAACATCGAAAGGCGCTTGGAAATTAGGTAACGTTTTCGAAGTCGAACGGATATTCATTTGAATTTTAGTATAAACTGTATGTCGGAAGAACAACATTTTGCATCTCTATGCATTTTTTGCCAAGAATGCTTGACTTGAGACTGATTACGGCTGCGATACGTTGCCATTGTCCCAGTATTTTTGTAACCGGCATGTAAAAACAACTTATCAGCTCATCTGGCTGTGTAGCTCATTACAGCACGCACGTAGCTTACCGCGCCATGTAGCCCATTACGAAACCAGCTTATCCCGCCGTGTATGAGCCCATTAGAAAACCACACTGAAAAACGGTTTGAGAACATGTTCGTTAGGTTGCTCACGAAAGGACATTCATCGGACTCGTGTTGAACTAGAGCAGTTTTTAGGCAGTAAGAACCTATATTTGCGAATTTATGTCATAGACCAAGTAAGTTCCTCAACATTCACCCGTATTTCTCCCGAGGCATCGTGAGAAATAACGCAGGTCTCAAGTTTTATCAAGTTGTGGTTACCATGAGAATAGATTCTGGACTCTGGATCCTGTGAAGCCATAGCTTCACAGTGACTGTCATGGGTGTAACCACGATTCGAAATGGGGGGGGGGGGCAAACCTGGGACACGGTAAGTTTGAACAGAATAGAGGGACGTAGCCCCGCCTTCCCTCCCCTCGCATCCTCCCCCGAAAAAAAAAAATCCTTGGATTTCAGCCACTTCTTTTTCAATGCCATTTTCGGACACTTCAATGCAATGTGAAGAGTATTTCAATTCTTACGTTTTATCATTGTTAAAAATGATATTTTGGTGACTTTTTTTGGTTCCATGAAAATTAGCAAGTTTCGCTACTTATCGCTACCTATGAACGTCTAGTTTTATGTCGTACGTGCTAGGCCCGATCTCACGATCACCATAGAGCAAGGCTGTATGTATGGTAAACGTTGCCCTCTTTTAGCAGGAAAACAAGAAATATTGGACCATGGTTTTATGGTAGCAAATATGAACGTCCAGTTTCCTTTCCCATGCTTTCATATTTTATGGGGACACATTTCGATGCAATGAAAACCAGAGAGGTTAAAGGGTCTGGAACTGAGGGAAAATGCATTCCTCTGAGAAGAATCCAGTGTACTTGCTCAAATTATTCAGCCTGAGGCGCCTCTATAAAATGAAATGGCATCTCCCTGGGAGGAAAGACCAAGTGCAACCCGCCCCCTCGAATTTGTCAGCCAGAGGCGCCCCTTCAGGTGCTTTCACAGTGTCGCCGCTCCAACGAAGTGGCTCCCCTCCAGACATGCGCCCACATGACAATTCCAGGATCTACCCCTGTTTACAATATTGCTCTCTTGCAGTTATGAATTCAGGATAGTTGTAAAATTGTGCGCATTCACGCGTGGCTACTCTTACAAATTTGACAACTTCCGTTGAACCATTAAGGGGGGAACCGGGCAAACTGAAAAAAAAGTTCTCTATTTTACATGTCCGGAACAGCAATGTGGCAGCGTCCGATGAGATGAGCTCCAGCGATGAGAGCATCGTCCGAGCAGGTTATGCCGGATTTCTTGGGGAGCCCAAGAAATCATATAAGATACGAGTGCTTGCTATCACAAAGACTGCAAACAAAAATAGAACTGACCCTCCTATTACACTCCTATTACACAATTGTAAACACGCCAGACCTTCGACACCTTTGAAATTATTTCGATACCTCAACATTCTGATATCGTACAGCAATACAAGACACAACTCACTATGCTGCAAGATACAACTCACTAAACAGCACCCATGCACACAGGCACTAAAACTCCGCACAGCACGCGTACACCAACTCATGAGAACAACACCACTAAAGACTACAATAGGCTGCCGTATACAATGTCTCGCAAACACATTAGACATAACACTCCCACAACAACACCACTCTCACCACCCATCGCACGGTGGAAACAACCAACACCCAAGACACGCTTCCTAATTCACAAACCGAAAAACACATAAAACACACATAGAATTGCAACTATTCTTACAATTCACAGCACAATACGTCAATTACAACATCATATATACAGACGGATGAAAATCACACACACAGCAGACATGCACAGCGGCGGTGCTGTACCCCAACGCAGCACCGCCGCGGGTCCTCCTACGTGTCCGTCTGCACGACACAGCATCCACATACACAGCATAATTATTCGCAATCTTTTCAGCATGCTGCACCATCCACAACATCAAAATGGAACACATCATAGCCACAGACGCAAATCAGCACTACAGAGCATAACACCCTACACCAAACACAAACACCCCGTCACAACCAAAATACTATACATACACAAAAAATAACCGTACAACAATGCCCACTACATCTCTGGATCTCAAGTCACACAAACATACATGGCAACGAATAAGCAGTCACAGAAGCAAACATAGCCACAACACTACAACAAACCACACAATGTCTGTATTCACAATCCGATTACTACCTCACAATAAGACAGGCCATCAACAAACACATACAACAAACATGGGATACAGCAATACTACAACTACACGAAGTACAGCCTAAACACGAATACTGGCATTCCATTAACCAAAACACTAAACTCAAAGAACGGACACCAGCACGACTACGCATAGGGCACATAGCACTCACACACTCCTACCTCCTACTAAATCAACAATGACCACAATGCACAGCATGCCATCGAGCCCTTACAATTGGTTGGTTATTGGTTTTACGACACCTCGACCGTTGAGTCATGTAGTGTCGCCAATCTCTCACGCCGATTGGTCGCGGGCGAAGAGTAGCGACAGGTGAGACTCGAACTCACAACCTTTTTTGTGATTATGAGACAAGCAACCTAGGCTACTCGTCCCCAAGAGCCCTTACAATTAAATACATACTCATATACTGCACCAAATACAACAACCAAAGACAACATATCACGAACTATTGCACCACACACAACATCTCACTGAACCTCACCACGCTGCTCAACGAGGACATTCCAGCATTGCACGAACACCTCTTCCACTTCCTTAATATCACACGCATACTAGAACAATGGTTAAAAAAAACGAGAAAAAAGGATAAAAAAGGAAAAGGTACGTTAAAAAACGAAGGAATAAAATGAAAAAACCCAGAAAGACGGAAAAAAAGATACGATCCAAAAAGAGGAAAAAACACGTTCTTGCAATGTTCACTATATGGCGATGATCCGAGCCCCCTTGATCAGCTATGAACCCTCAGCAATCAGCTATGAACCCTCCCCTCCGGGCAAGGTTCATAGGTGATTATCTGGTGTCGTCGGCCGCCGCTGTCTGACGGATGTTGACATGTCAGTGTCTGACAGTTGGATGTGACCGTCATGGGTGCATAGTGATGTGACAGCCTATTCTTGGAACACTGGGCAAATGTGTGTGTGTGCGTGTGTGTGTGTGTGTGTGTGTGTGTGTGTGTGTGTGTGTGTGTGTGTGTGTGTGTGTGTGTGTGTGTGTGTGTGTGTGTGTGTGTGTGTGTGTGTGTGTGTGTGTGTGTGAACGTGACAGTATGTGACAGAAGTTTGAGAAGATGAGTAGCATGACAGTTGTCTAACTGAACAATAATTGATCGAATGCAAATAATTGATGAAAATTGAAGACGTAGCGACGGGGCGCGAGGTCTTCGAACCATTTAAGTTAACCTTCGCTCTTGAGGCTTGACATCGGCATATCCCGGTTTGAAGCGTTGCTTGAGGTGCACCACGGGCTATTGCTTGGTACCAGATGTGGGTAGGTTAAGGCGAATAAAAAATAGGAGGTGACCAAGGAAACCGGTTTGACCTTTGACCTTAAAACTTAGTTATATTTGGTAGCAAGCATTCTAATACGGCACATGCCACGTCGAGTGACGCCCTTGGTGCAAATTGAACCCAAAGCGACGAATCGCGAGGACTTCGAAAAAAAATCAATCAAGCCTTTGACCTTTAGGTTTGACCTTGACATATCCCGGTTTAAGAATGTTACTCGAGGGTTCACCATGGGCTGTCGTTTGACAGTGGATCCGGGTAGGCTTGGGTGAAATCCGCAAATCAAGTTTACATTAATTGAAGCGGAAGGGTGGGGGGTTGTTCTGATAAAATGAATCATTTAAAACATGCGAGATGTAGCGGCCGACCAAAATTACATTCCAAGTACAATATATAATTCCCATACACACCTGGATCCACGTATAATTGGCGTCACAAATGGCTAGGCAGTCAGTCTGGGCGCCCTGGCGCAGAAGTATTCTGCATATGCATACTGTTTTCCACCACACCTACATACCATTGGCATCACAAATAGCTCTGAAGTCAGGCTGAGCGTCCTGGCACCCGAATATCCTCGATAGGTAAACTGTTTCCCTCCACACCAATACCTATGCATTATATTCAGGCACCAGACGCCCAGCCTGACTGCCAAGCTATTTGTGACGCTAATAGTACATGCCTGCATGCATACCTACATAATCATACACGCACGCACGCGCAAACACATACACACACACACACACACACACACAAACACACACACAAACACACACACACACACACACACATATATATATATATATATATATATGTGTGTGAGTGTGTGCATACTTATTATTATTGTTGTTACTATTATTATTGATTATTTTGGTGAAGAATACATGAAGTTAATGGGAAGCCCCACATCGGTCGAGTGCATCCTCAATGGTACCCCATGTTAAAAGTATAAATTATTTGTGGACAGGGCCAGCATTGAGGGGCACTAGCTCTTCAATTTTTTTTAACACCCCTGGTCAAGACGTATATGAATGAAAAGTGGAAAATAATCCTGACAACTAGCTACAGGCTCCGTATTTGCATATGGGTGATAAAGGCGTGCTGTTCCAACCAGTATAGGGACATCCGCCGGTAGCCTAAAGATAATGTTGGCGCCTTTTCCTGGCCGGATGGGCACCACCTTCACGTGGGGCATATGCCCCCAGTACCCCTACCCTTGTTAACGCCCCTGCACCGAGTGGGGAGGAATTATGTTGCAACAGTTATCTCTTACTTGCTCCCACCACTCTTTCCCGGCCGCGATCTTCAGTTGGGCTGTCTCATATATATATATATATATATATATATATGTGTGTGTGTGTGTGCATACTTATTATTATTGTTGTTACTATTATTATTTATTATTTGGGTGAAGAATACATGAAGTTAATGGGAAGCCCCACACCGGTCGAGTGCATCCTCAATGGTACCCCATGTTAAAAGTCTAAATTATTAGTGGACAGGGCCAGCATTGAGGGGCACTAGCTCTTCAATTTTTTTAAACACCCCTGGTCAAGACGTATATGAATGAAAAGTGGAAAATAATCCTGACAACTAGCTACAGGCTCCGTATTTGCATATGGGTGATAAAGGCGTGCTGTTCCAACCAGTATAGGGACATCCGCCGGTAGCCTAAAGATAATGTTGGCGCCTTTTCCTGGCCGGATGGGCACCACCTTCACGTGGGGCATATGCCCCCAGTACCCCTACCCTTGTTAACGCCCCTGCACCGAGTGGGGAGGAATTATGTTGCAACAGTTATCTCTTACTTGCTCCCACCACTCTTTCCCGGCCGCGATCTTCAGTTGGGCTGTCTCATCATACTGCTAGTACCCGTGACATCGCGCGATTCCTCCGGCGCTTGACATGAATGCAGTCAGTGTGAGTCCAAGTGAAGAATCCTAGTGTTATGGAAAATACCGCATTCCGTGTCGTGTAAAAATACGGCAAAGAAATTCGTGGACAAGATTCTTCAAGCTTTCAAATGAACCAGATTATATATTATTTCGATGGCATTTAAGATCGCAAATGTCGTGTGGAAAACGGGGGAGTTTCCCTGGAGCGCCTACGGGATTGAGCAATTGTCCAGCTCATGTGACGTCACCGGTTGCAAAACGATATTTGAGGCCCCCGGCCTGCCCTGCGCTTATTATGAAACGAAAACTCACTATATGGCGAAATGTGCGAGAGAGTAGCCTCTGCAGACCGGCGATAGAGCTGTTTGGAAGCTAGGATACAAATGATGTAAATGTAAATGAACTTCAACTTTTACCATACTTATGAGTAACCAATACATATTTGTTTCAAGTGTCTTTCAAATTTGCTGTTTTCCAGTGGATGAAAGCATCATTTTATGAAAATAACATACAATACCTCCCAGCTCTACTCAGGTGAGGCACTGCCTTAGTGCCTTACATGGGCCGACCGACCTGTATAAATATATATATATATATATATATATATATATATATATATATATATATATATATCTATATAAATATATATACATATATATATATATATATGCTAATACCGATATTACATTGGGGTTATATGAGCACAGTAGAAGTAAGAAGTCGCTAAGGACACTTATTTCATATCAATGTGACATGTAAACAGTGAACGCGACAATGGAACCTGCAGTCGGCAGTTACTTTTCACGACTGTTCACAGCTCCGAGTGGTTGGGCACATGGACCGAGATAAAAATCCATCAACGCTCGCACCTGTATCTCTCAGTGGGACGGTATTCAGTGCGGGCGTTAGTTGCTTCATTACTGTCCGTATCGCTCCATCCCGGTCATCCATCACAGCACCAGCCTGCGGCTCGCTACTCGTCCCAGGGCAGAGCACCAGCCAATACCGTGGTCCACCAAGTCACCGGCAGTGCCAGGCAATTTCTCCAGCTTGTGAAACAAAGGCGACACGCTCAATTGTAGACCCTCGGTTTTTGCGCCCATCGTTTGTACACTGAACAAGCTATCAACATGCGGTCAACAGTGAATGAACGACGTTGTCGATCCATAAAAAGAGGAGAGGCTTGAGTTGTTACGTTTTTCCACTAAACTCTTCCCATTGCATACTCCTGAAATAAGCCGCAGGCCTTATCATACATCTCCTGAAATCGTCGTTATACCTTACGTGCCATAGCCCACTTCGAAGCCAGAGTCCGTCCATTGTCTAGCTATATGCTATCAATTCAGCTCTGCAGCCACGTCTTTCGAGTTTCCGTCAGTCTCACAGCCCGTTGATGTAGCTGTCGGTCTCACGGCCCCGTGGTGTAGATGTCGGTTTCACAGCCCGGTGGTGTAGCTGTTGGTCTCACAGCCCGATTGTGAGAACTGTCGGTATCACAGCCCGGTGGTGTAGCTGTTGGTCTCACAGCCCGATTGTGGGAACTGTCGGTATCACAGCCCGGGTGAGCGTCGACCCAACCCGATTGTGGGAACTGTCGGTATCACAGCCCGGTGGTGTAGCTGTCGACCTCACAGCCCGATTGTGGGAACTGTCGGTATCACAGCCCGGTGGTGTAGCTGTCGACCTCACAGCCCGATTGTGAGAACTGTCGGTATCACAGCCCGGTGGTGCAGCTGTCGGCCTCACAGCTCGATTGTGGGAACTGTCGGTTTCACAGCCCGGTGGTGTAGTTGTTTGTCTCACAGACCGATTGTGGGAACTATCAGTCTCACAGCTCGGTGGTATACCCGTCAGCCTCGGAGCTTGGTGGTAAAGCTTCAGTGAAGCTTAAGTGACATAAAGCTTGCGTGACGTAGTCCCGCAGCCTGGGGGTGCAATCCTCCAGATTGGTGTGGTGGCGTGGCATCACAGCCCAACGGCGTACCTTCATAGCGTTGTGGTGTACCCGTCTGCTCTACAGCCCAGTGGTGTATTCTAACGCGGCACTGGTGCCGACCTCCATCAGCCTTCCCGGCTGATGGAGCAGGTCCACGATCACCTCACAGTAGACGCCTGACAATGGTGCAGATCGGGTGTCGACAGCCACTAGTACCGTGTTCCAGTACTTGCTGTAGTTGCCGCGGTGCAGCGTGCACGGCAGGAACACCTGATCGGCGAGGAACTTGAACAGCAGAGCGCGACAGCGCAGCCCAGCGCGCTCCACCTCGCCCACGGGCAGCACGTTGCTCGCCAGGTGCCGACGCAGTTCGGCGAGGTGCAGTTCGGCAGACCAGGTGGCGAGCTCCTCGCGCGGCACGACGCCGCCCAGCCGCTCGGCCACGAAGGCGGCCAGCGCGGCCGCCTGACGCCGCTCGTCGTCCTCGGGCTGCAGGGCGGCGCGCACGTACGCCACGTATGCCGCCAGTCGGTGGTCCTCGGGCGGCTCCGGCCGCGCCGGCACCTCCGACTCGGCCGGCGAGACGCTGGTTCGGCGGCGGCGGCGTGGCGAGCCGCCGCGTGACGACGGCGGCTTCTTTTGTGGCTGTGTTGACTGGGCCTGGTCGGCCCTCGGCTGGGCGGGGCACGCGCCAGAGTTAAGGAGGAACACAAGCCGGCTGGGACTGAGCGGCCGCTCCAGCTCCGCCTGCAGCTCCGGCACCGCGTCGTCGCCGGCGCCCCGACCCGCATCAAAGAAGCCGTCGCTGAGCCTCTGGTGCACGCTCAGGTGGCCCATCTGGCTGTAGAGCGCTGGCAGATTCACCTGGAGGACGATCCGCAGGGCGGAGGTTGCGCGCAGTGCACGGAGCGAGCCGAGCGCGGCGGCGCTGCACAGTTGCTCGGCGGCGCCAACGTCGACCGCTACTACCTGCAGGATCCGCACGGCCGCCGTCCGCACCGGCGCAGACTCACTGTCGAGCAGCTTCAGCAGCTGACTCACTCCGCCATGCTCCACCAGCTGACGACGAGCTTTCAGGCTGAGGCTGACCACGCCAAGCGCCTCACAGGCGGCCACTAGCAGCGGGGCGCTGGCCGTGCTGAGACAGGCGAGCAGCCGGTCAGTGGCGCCACCTGCCGCAACCGCCGGCCGAGTCGACTCATAGTCGGCCAGGCTAGCGACAGTGCACGCCGCGTGAGCCGCCGTCTCCTCGTCGTCGATGGTAAGCTTGTCGACAATTCGCGCCAGGCCGTCGGCCGCCTGGAGACAGGCCGGCTCGTGGCCGCGCGTGATCGCCGCCAGAGCGCGAGTAGCCGGAGGACTCGTCTCGCCGGCGGCCAGCATGGCCAGCAGCAGCGGCACGGCGCCCAGCTCGGTCAGCTGGGACTGGGCCTCGTCCAGCTGCGCCAGCGCCGCGATGGCGCGCGCTGCGCCGCTCTGGCTGCCAGCCGCCGGCGAGGCCAGCAGACATGTCACGATCACAGCCTCAGCACCGAGCTCGTGCAGCGCGTGACGAGACTCCTCGTCCTGGCCGAGGTGGCTCAGCACCCCGCCGCACTGCTCCAACACGTCCGGCTCGGTGCTGTCCCGTGCCAGCTGCACCATACGCAGGAGCCCGCCGTTGCGATGCATGGTCTGCACGTTCTTGGCATCCAGCGTGCCGTGCTCGAGCACGGCGATGGCACGCGCGTGATGCGGCTCCCGACCTGGCGTCTCCAGCAGCAGTAGCAGATCCTCCAGGCCGCCGACGTCACGCATCCGGTGCCGGCCCGCGCACACGTACATGGCCTTCCGTAGCGCCTCCAGCGCGAGGCTGAGCAGAATTTGCCACTCCACCTGGAACAGCAACAGGCACTTCTCGATGCCGCCGTGCTCGACGAACACGTCCACCGCCTGGAAGTCGCCGAGCACGGCCAGCAGAGCGTCCAGGCAGTTCTTGATGACGTCCGGGTCGGCAGAGTCGAGGCGCGATATCAGCGAGCCGATTGCGCCCTCGGCCAGCAGCCTGGCGCGGCCCACCGGCTCGGCGGCCATTTTGTTGAGCGTGCTGCTGAGGAACTCATCGACGACACAGTCGTCGTCAGAGCTCAGCATGTCGATGAGGCGCACGACGCCACCATTAGACAGCAGCACTGACTGGACGGCTTCGTTGGCAGCCAGCTCACCAAGGGTCATGGCCGCCATGCGGCGCACGCTGCGGTTATCGTGTTGCAGGTGCGTCAGCAGCAAACCCACAATGTCATACTGCAGCAGCAGATTCTGGTTGATCTCGCCATCGTGAGCAAACTTGAAGAGTGACTGGCACGCCTTGAGCACAAGGTCCTTCTCGGTGGCGTTCAGCATCAGTGCCACCGTGTGCGGCACGCTGGTCTCCCATTGGAATGGTGGCTCTACGCGACCCGGTTCCGTCTCTTCGGTCATCAGGACTGGCATGGCGCGCCAAGTGCAGCCCCGAGGCAGGTTGAATCGACACTACCGGCTGCTGGATGGAATCAAATACTGGTTGGTAATTCTTCTGTAATTTTACACAAGCGAAACCGCAATAGGAAATACGACTTATCAGGCCTCGAAGCAACGTAGTAGGTAGTAAGTGGTCCAGTAGTAGCAAGTTGAATCGCACGTTGACCATGTTCGCGCGAATATATTTTGGCAACACCACGTGCATCATTTTTCTAACACCTTCTAGTGCAAGCATTGCCTTGAAATTATATTTCTTCCAGCTACATCTGAACCAACCGAAAACACGTAGCAAGCTCTTCATTGTTCCGGCTTCTACCAAGTCATGCGACACGATAACAATAATATTGGAGACGACTTGAGTGTGAGTCTTGCCTGAGACTTGTCACAAATCATCAATGAATGACAGTGGCGTACCGAAGGGGGGCTAAAGGGGCCATGGCCCCCGAATCGCGCCAGGGTTCGGAAAAATTGCGCCTGGTGCCCTAAAAATCCAGCTTGGGGCCCCAAAATATCGCACTATGGTAGCTGAAAATAACATTGAGGGCCCAAAATTCAAGCAGGGACCCCCGAAAATGACGCTGGGGCAAAAAAAGGCGCAAGGCCCCTAAGAATGGCGCTGGAGCACCATAAACCGCACGAAGGCGCCTGGAAATTACACTGGGGCTCCACGAAGCTGCACAGGGGCCCCCACAAATCACATTGGGTCCCCAAGAAGCCGCACAGGGACCCATGATAATGACGCTGGGGGCTCGAAAGGTAGCACGAGGACCCTACACAATACATGAGGGCCCAAAAAACCGCGTATGGGACCTCTAAAAACGATACTGGGGGTATCAGAACATCACAAGGGTCCCTAAAAATAACGTGGGCGTGATTGGTCCGTGAAAATTCCACCGAGGCCCTGAATTTTTTTTTTTTGGCGAGTACCGACAATGTTGCGCAGTGGTCTTTAAAAATAGAACTCGACCCCAACAAAATCACACCAGGCCTCGATCTAATTGACCCGAGAACAAACAAATTAAGAACAGACGAAAAACAATTATCCGAAGGGGCTTTCTGCTCTGAAGGATGCTATCGTGTGAAAAAAAATCGCCTAGCAGCCGCAATCACGTACCAAAGGGGAACATCCGCCTCCATCCTGGGAGGGGCGCATCATGGCATGGACGTTTTTTATTACAATATTTGTTTATATTAGTTTAGATTATATTACATTTTATTAGGTTAGGTTTTCATATTTCATTATTACACCGTTCAAATTGTCTGGTGTCGTATGCAACTATATGTTCTGGCGGAGAATGGCAGTGGCGCGTCCGCACTCTGGTCGCTTCAATTCTGTTCCGGTGTTAGTGTGAGATTATTTATGTGCAATATCTGAGGAAAAGACGGAAACCAAAAGGTGGAAATTCGGTGACTTAGAAAGGGTGGTAGGTTGGACCTTCAGGTCCGCTTTCCTCCTGACCTATAAAATCCTAGGCACGCCACTGGGGAAGTTAGGGGTGAACTTCAGTGACTTAGAAACGAGTGGTAGATTAGGCCCCCTCTACAGGACAGCTAGGTTGGTCAATTGTTTAAAACAAATTCAAATGGACCCCGCTGAAAAATATTAGTTGTCTAACTCCATCGACTTTTTAAGAAATGGGGGTAGGGGGACCCCTCAAAATTATTTCGCCCCCTGACGCAAATCCTAGGTACGCGCCTGGGGAATGATTGGTTGGACGAAAGCCAAATGCACGCACCAACTATCGCATCAAATTCCGCGGATCAGCACAAAACACTATGTCAATTGTTCATGGATAGTTCATGGATACTACAGGCGCGAGCGACATCACGGGCGTCTAACCGTCTGGTTCACCAAAGCGAGCATATGAGCTCCGTGCTTCTGTGCACCTATTGGTGACGGGTTGTGTTTCTAGGGTTAGTCTTACCATGTAACCTATTTGACCGCTAGGTAAAGCGAACAATATCTGGCGATCTTTCACGTCTCTCGACGCCAAGGTACCGGAGACCACGCACCCGCATGCTTGGAAAAGAACCCCATTCGGTTGTAAGCTGCGCTTTTCAATTGAGCGACACTACACAATTCATTAAACCTCGGCAATTATTCGTATAATGCTACCTGATAAATGCGAGGTGCGACGAAAAAGAAACGGGACATTGGCTGCTGATGACACGACTCAGCAGCCACACACTGACGAACTATATCATAGTGATGCACAACATTTCAGCACTATATGAGCAGTGTCGCTTCAGCTGACCCATTGTCCTTCTTTCCACAGGTGTTTCTAACTCCTATGCACTAACTCGTACCCCGTATCGCAACATGAGCCTTGAACAAAGGATTAACATCGAGTTCTTGGTTAAACTTGGGAAAAACTGCTTCAGAAACACTTTCTATGGTGAAGGATGTGTATGGAGACCAAACAATGTCCCGTACGCGTGTGCACGAGTGGCACAAAAGGTTTACGAGTGGACGTGATGACGTGGAGGATGACCCGAAGCCTGGACCTCTCACGACATCAAGAAATGGCGAAAACATCCAGGTGAAGGAACTGGTACTGAATGATTGTAGATTGACGGTAAGAATGATGGCTGAGGAACTGCGATTGGGGAGAGAGTCAGTGAGGACCATCCTGAGGGAGGATTTGGGCATGAGGAAGATTTGCGCGAAGATGGTGCCCAAATTGCTCTCCTCTGCATGACCGACGCAGTCGATGCGCCCTTAATCTCAAATAACTCTCAAATTGCTCTCCGATGATCAGAAGCCCCGCCGTGTGAACTTGTCCCGGGACGCCTTGGAGCAGCTGGAGGGCAACACTGCTGGAGTTCCTGGACGATGCATCACTGGAGACCACATCTCGTGCAATAAAGACTGTATTGACGGAGTCCCGTTTCTTTTTGGTCACACCTCATAACCTCATGTCGATGTGTTGGCCAGAAGACCTAAAATATGCCACGCGCTGCGAACGACCACATCCAGAATTCCAATCGCAATATGCCATACACCGGCATCACATTCACATCCCAAACATGGCCTCATACCATCAGATATCCAGAAAATCCCAGGCCGTAGACCTCACATGATTCATCGAATTATTCGCCGTCTTTGACTGTCTGCATGAACGCAGTCGTAATAGAAGAGTCGTTCTGGAACATTCCAGTCAGCCTGGAGGCTTAAGAAATTCGATACAAATCTTCAGAGAATATCAGTATTTGGCACAAACCCGGAAAGCAAACCATCGCCTGTGGGTTAATGACTATCATTGGATGTTGTGAAACACCAAACAAGACTGGTCAGTGTTCATCTTTATTCATATGCAGATTTGAAATTCCACCGTACATGGCGATTTTATCTCGCTTTCGAAGCAGTGACTGAATACGCGACGTGTGCCCTGTTGTAACCAAAGCGCTGGTACATAATATTTAACTATTGAAAACAACGCATATATGGCTATTTGGAATATGTACATGGTGCACACTGTTACCCCACGCAAGTCCTTGTCTATATCATCCAAGCGTGTCACCGCACGCACACAGACTCCTCTTTTCGGCACATCTGCCATCAAATAGACATAATTGCTCGCGGATAGTCGGGAGGTCATGTGCTGTAACGATGGTTACGCTCTTCAACACACGGTGCCATCGGCTAGAGCACTCGCCACAGTTCTAGAACAGCTCAGTCATGTTACAACGATCCCGACTGCAAGCACCTCAAGATGAGCTCAGACACAAAGCACGATAGACGGTGGCGACCAAGCCTACGCCCAGAGTAAAACTATGGCGTGTGGATAACGTTCACCTACTAGCGCAATGATACGTCACTGCATACAAAGGATAAATATGAAATTATGTGACATTCACTTGGTTTCATCACTACTTGGCATACTGTTGTCGCAGCACCACGGTGCAATACAGGCTCCCATTTTTCAGGCGAACATGACTGGGGAATTACATCGCTTGCGCCATAGGGACGTGCGATGCGTACACGTACCTGACGGAGTCTATTTCAGTCGGCGCTAATCGAGCGAGTGCTCTTCACGAGGTCTGATCGAGTGCAATTCGAACGGGCCGACAAATCGTGCGACTGGAACAACTAAGTGTTTTTTCCCCTCATTTACTTTCACGAAAAAAGTTTTAAAGTAAAATAGCTGGCACAATTTGCACGCCATTTGACACGCACACAACCTGTTATTAGGGCGCCCAACAGCAACGAATTGGAACAGGAATTTTGGTGACAATTCGTACGATATTCGCCTGTACCAATTCAACACGGCTGGTCTAGGCATAAACACCAAACGTGCATACCAGTAAGGTATCATACCTTCAGGCGTTGTTCGTTATGCACTGAATTTATGGGCAGGACTACCACAAGATTTCACAGCTGATCAGTTCAATTAACGCACTTCAAGCGTTGCAGAACACCGATGTGGGTTCAATTTGCTTCTGGAGGCCTCCCCAGAAATCCGGCCACAAGCTGCACACATGTCACCTTCTCAAGAGTTTCTTTGCTTTCAATGTATTCACATTTCTAAATAGTTTGATTTAGTTCATTACACACCAAGTGAATGTTCCCATGCCATCATACCAGCTGAATATTTGTCCTCGGCAGTCATTCGCTTTCGCATACATATACACCACTTTCGCGAATATACTCACCTGCAATGCGCTCGGCTGAGTCTACACTCGCCGACGTGTCAGCCACCCGAGTTGTCAGCCGACTGAATATATGCTGGCTCAGAGTACTCGCACATACTACACTCGCTGAAATATCGCACATCCGATAGCGTCCCATCACAGTCGTGAATTATACACTGACCTGCCAATTTACCTACGATCACAAAAACGTAAATAGCCCGCACAGACCAGCCAAGCATAGCAAATGCCAAAACCACAGCACAAATAGGGACAATCAGACCAAATCACAAGTTGTTTGATGTGGCCAAGACAAATGAGATGCAAGTCGCCTCTTTCATAACACACATGCGACACAATTAGGCGGGCAGCAGTCCGCGCTTGAAAATCATTGAATGACGTGCCCACTACCTGGACGCAGTGCGTAAATATCATAGACGTAGACGCTGCTGCACAACACTACCATAACAACTGGGGACTAGACCAACACAAGAAGCCATTTGGACCAAGTCAGGTCTGTGTAGTCACGCGCCTATGCCGTAAATATAAACATATAGCGGGCGATGCCCAACAGCCCAACAGCCCAACATCAAGAAACCAAATAGCACACAATTGTACAACTATACTCCAGATGAAACTTTCAGACGTTCGATCGAGAAACATTCAACTTAAAGAAGCACAAGACTGCACAACCATGTTTAAGGCAAAGCTGTCACACAAAGAAGTATGCAGACTAACCATCTCCACAGCCGATATAACCCTGCCTTAACCCACCCTCCGGCCAAGATGGCGGTGCTCAGTTGCGGTTGGCCGCCGCCACGATCTGCAGGATGTACAAGAACAGGTTGATAATGTCCAGGTAGAGGTTGAGCGCTGCGAAGATGTATTCCTCGGGCGAGATGGTGTACTGGTGCTTGCCTCCCATCATCATTTGCGTGTCCACCACCAAGTATACGGAGAACAGCAGCGCCCCTAGCGATGCGTAGATCAAACTGATCACCTGAAACACGCCCATAGATGGCGCTGGTGACCACCCTACATGCCACGCTCGATGGTGCCGCAAAACTCAGTGCGCAGAACGTACGTTTGCCAGACAACAGACCGAACAAATAATGATATGCTTGACATCGCAATGACGAAGTGATCAAATCGCTCTGTCCAATACCGCACGACGTGATCCACCAACCCAACGCGACCCGACCTGACCAATCCTGTACAACACGACCGAACCCAACCAGATTTATCCTACTTTGTCCAATCAAACCTGACTGGACTCGATCCGACGAGACACGTCACGACGGGACTTAACAATCGGTATTTTGAAGATACATGTTACATGCTATTTTTCTTTGGGCGCATTCCGCAAGTTTTTTTTTGTGTGAAAAATATCGCGCGGTACTACAAAAAACCTAGTGGCAGGGTCAGCAGTCTCGCATCGGATTTACACCGAAATAACAAAGCATTGTTCAACTGGTTTCAGGTTCAAATGAAGGAACAGCCAACGAGTATGTAAGCATACACTACGATTTGTAGATAACTCTACATCAGACAATCTTCGAGGACATAAGTGCGGCATTATGCCCTATCAAACATGACGCGTGGTACATGCCATTCATGGATTCGGGTAGATATCAGCCGGACCTATGTTAACTTTTGGGGGTGATAGCTTATGGAAGGAATCATTATATCCAAGGCAAAACGGCGGGGATACACGGCTAGCATATGAAGCTTGATATGGTTTGGACGACACATTTCGCGTAAGATTCAACTTTGCGGCAAGTTTTTCGTCAGATGACTTGCTGCTGCTCACCTTGCCCGGGAATATCATGGCGAACAGGCCGAAGATCATGAGAATGATTAAGCACACGAAGAGGATGCCGTTGCAGGTGGTGAAGTCGTATTTGGTTTGGAATGCGAACATGGTCAGTGCCAGACAGACCACAGCGCATATTCCCACCGCCATGAGGACCTGGCGAACATAGCAAACCCCAGCAGCGATAGTGCGTCAGTGCCGGCGACGGTGGCGACCGGCGAGATGCAGCAACAGTCACTCGGCAGCTGACACACATGGTACACCACTCGCCAACAGCACCGCCTGTGGTCACAGCCAGACAGCAACAGCACCACAGGCACCGGACAGACGGACATACTTGTGACTTTAACCACAGACATCCGCAAGGACGACGGTTAAAACGCCAGCAGAACAGCAAATGACATATGTAATTGAAGCACCAGCCACAAGGACACTCGAAGGGGTGGAACCATAGGCCAGCGCCTGACAGATAACACGAGCATGAATATTTGTGCTTCCACAACTGTCTTCTACTGCCAATGTAACTGAACTCTATCGGTACCACGCACGCACGCACGCACGCACGCACGCACGCACGCACGCACGCACGCACGCACGCACGCACACTCACACACAAAACAAAAAACGATCCTTTGACATCATTGAAATGTCCGTTAACCACTTCCTGGTGAGATTCGAACCCACCACCTTGCCATTTCGAATACCTCAGAGGCCTTGAAGGATGCGCAAGCGCAGCCGAGCAGCACTCCCTCGCACACGGTGAAGATGCCGAGGAAGATGAAGTTATGCGGCGTCTTGCGGCGCATGTCGGTGCAGCAGGCTAGCGTAAACAAGCACACCAGTGTGCCGACGAAGCTGACCCAGAAGATCCAGCTGTTGTGCACGGCGTATTCGCGCACCGACTCGGTGAAGAAGACGGCGATGATGCTGGCCGTCACCACCAGCTGCATCATCAGGATCGAGTACACCTTCCTGGGGACGACACACTCAGCTCGTCGCGGCGGCCGTGCTCAAGGCGGAAGGATACAGATACCGCTCTTCGGTCAACGAAGCGATTCGCCGTCGGCTTGTTTAGTGAGCCTCAATATAATACATAAACTTCCTGAGAGAAACGCCCGGTCCGATGCATGCCCTTCTAGCCGCTTCATCGACCACATGTCGATTCAACTGACAAAGTTCCCCTCCACTATCCGCTGTAACTCTCTATAGACTTGTCTGAAGCCCCAGGCAACCCACCCGAAGCCCTTCTCAACCCACCTCAAACCTTTTTAAATGCTTTTGTGAAAGCATCTGAAACTGCCACAAGCCCGTCTGAACCTGAAGCCCTCATTGACCCTCCCGAGCCGCCGTCGACCCACCTGATGAAACCCTTGCGGACCGTTTGTTCGCTGAAGTCGAAGGCGCTGCCAGTGAGTGGCTCGTGGAGATCCGAAGTACTGTTGTAGTAGGAAGGCGGCGCAGACGGCTCTTGCTGATTCATGTTGGCTACTGACGGTGGCAGTGGTGGCGGCAAAATGGCGACGGGCGGCTCTGAGGAGAGGGGACGGGTGAATGACAATGTATGTATGTATGTATGTATGTATGTATGTATGTATGTATGTATGTATATATATATATATATATATATATATATATATATATATATATATATATATATATATATATATATATATATATATATATATTCCTCTCCCTATCTCTATCTCGCTATCTCTCTCGCTACCTCTCCATCTCTCTATATAATGCAAATATACAATTATTTACAAACTAAATCAACACAGACAGAAAGAAGCATGTACTGTGTGGAAGGAAAACAATAGCATTTAACATTTGTATCCCACAGTATCCAATACTTTTTCTTACTAAATCATTATGACAAGTTTGCATGACTTTTGCATACATTGCACACATCACCAACCCAAAACCTTCGTAACCTTTCGAAATATTCAGTCATGTACCTCAGGTAAATATTGAAATATTTTGTGTCAGACAATTCATGTTTCAGACTGCTCCTCGGCCTCAAATCGGACATCCTCGAGCCAAAACCCGGTTTTACAGCTGCATATAAAGACGAAAATGGGTACATTTACGGCGCCCCTTTTGACCAATGCCTCAAGCCGAATAAAAGCTGTACCAAAATACCACTAATACTAAATACCACTGATTCATATTTTCTCGTGATTTAGAGCAAATAAATGGGCAGTGCAATGGAGAATTACATGCTTCACTGAAGCATGTAATTCTCCATTGCATGTTCCATCAAACGGATTCAAAACGCATCAGCTACCTCCAAAAACACAGACAACGCGCCATAAACGTAGTATATCACGCTATGCGTTTAAATGTACCCTGAAACAAAGAAATGGAAGCAAATATGTTTTTGATTAACTCCTTACCGCCACATGGCTTCATGGAGCAGGAGCACTGTTCCCTAGCTTCTCCCAAAACGAAAATTGGCTGAAATTAACGGCACGTTACTCTCCGACGTGAGAATGTGCCGCTGGAACCAATCAATATTCTAGCCAGGATTAGTTTCGGCCTCCCACCGCTAGGTGGCAATAGCCTGTCCTTGGTAGCCGATTCCGGGGAATTTCCTATCCGTCTATTATTATCCGTGACCAAGGGATAATATAGAGTGCCGGGCGTTAGAAACGGATCATTCACTAACCAGGGGATGCTGGCATATTAGGCTAAGTGGCAGGCAAGAGCGAACATCAGCACAACATACTACCAACCGACGATATTTAGGAGTGGCGCGAATACCATGTGTGATCAGAACCACGGGAGAGACTAGAAGTGTTGTTTTGTGTAGTGGTCGCCATGTATTGTGTTATTTTATTTCGTCTCCTCGTAGCGCCCCACCACATAGGGTCCCTACTGGAGTTACGCCCATGCCCTGCGGACGAGAAGACGCCTGGCGCCTTCGCCCGGTCGGGAGACAGAGACTCACCGCCGCGACCGGGATCTAGCGTCGGCCACCCGTTGACCCCTACCAGCCAACCAGCAGGCACTGGGCCGGGACCCAGACATTCGGCCAGGGGAGACAATTCGCTGGACCCACACGAGGTTCTACGGGCCCGCCCGCCCCTCCGGGATATCAGGACCAAAGAGGCGTGTTGTTCCCTCGTCGCAACCAGCACCGCGCGACGAGAAACCTCAGCATCCGGGACTCCGTCGACCCCGGGGGACGGGGTCCTGCTTTATCGAGGTAGTCGCCCCATCCCCTTAAGGGGGCATGCTTATCCCGATAAAACTTAGCTGGAGGGTAAGACCGTGGAAATTTTCCTGCCTGCTCATTTGCTGCACAATTGGCCAACCACCCCACAAGCTCGTTTTGAAAGTGCATACTTAGCTATCTGGTGTTGGGCTGGGTTATGTTAGGCTTTTTCGTTTCTTTGTACTTTGATAAAAAATAAGTTTTTTAAGGAAACAAAGAAAAAACGATCATTGCAGGGTTAGGTCAGCTTAGGTTCTTTATGTTGAAAAGTTGGAGAACAAAAATGTGTAAGACATTCCCTTTTATGCATGTTTTTCTTGGATGGAAGGTTAGGCAGTAAATTTGGAAATGAAGGTAAGATTTGATTCTTTGGAATTCTCAATACAATGCTTTTTAACGTGGTTAACGTGATGCAACCATTCATTTTCTCTGCAAATGATTACTTCTAAGTCAAAGGCAGTGTATACAATTGAGATATGAACTGCATCTTATGAGCTAACATTGCAAACATTTACATACCTTAGTGGGCTCGTCCGGACTGGCTCGTCCGAGGTACCTCAATGGTGTCTGAATGAGGAAGAACCTTGGGTTCTCTTAGGATACATTTAAACTCTAGGTCATATAGCGTCGCCAACATTTCGCGCCGATTAGTCGCAGGTGGACTCGGTAATGCCGCCGGTTGTGAGACTCGAGCCAACAATCTTGCGATCAAGCGTCCGACGCTCTACCAACTGAGCTACCGCGACCATCACTCACCACCCACTGCTCCACGGAAGCCCCAGGCAGCCCAAAGCCAGCCAGCACGAGCTCCAAAGAGAAGAGTCAGGGCATGAGCCATTTGTACCAGCCTCTCTTAGCAACGAGACTGATACAGATCGTCCAAGTCCGTGTTCACGGAGACAACGGGTCGAAAGACGTGCTGGCTCTCCTGGACGCCGGGACACAGAGGTCGCTGTGCAGCGCAGACGTCCTGCAGGAGCTGTGAGTCACGGGTCAGCATCACCAGCTTTGCATACGTAATGTAGAAGGTAGCGGCGCACAGCGACCATCTGAGCGGGTCCACCTGACAATAAGCGCCCTCGGTACTGACGCGAGAAAGGGGCACGTTAATGTTCCCAAAGCCTGGTCCGCGCCACCACTGAATGTGACTACGGTTACGAAGAGCCAGCTCCAGGGATGTGAGCATCTCCGCGGTCTCGATCTTCCGAAATATAGCGGCCGTCAAGTAAAGCTGCTGCTTGGGGCGAACGTCATCGAAGGGGTGCTTGAGAAGGAGGCGCGGGTGGGTCGACCGAACCAGCCGGTTTCCGTGAGGGCCGACTTTGGCTAGACACTGACCGGATCGTTGTCGGCTCTGGTGCACAAAAGCATGCGTCATGTCATATTCTTCCCACGACAACAGCCAGAAGAAGATGAAGACCTGTCAGCCATTGTCAACGAGTGGTGGTCCACGGAGACCTTCGGGACGAAGTTCCGGGAACCGACACCACGATCGGTAGACAACAGGCACTCACCCAACTCGAGAACACGAAAAAGATCAAAAGACGTTACGCGGCGGGCCTGCTGTGGAAAGAAAACAACTCAACCTTTCCGAACAACAAACATCAGGCCATTCACCGGCTGCAAGCCACTGAAAGAAACCTCAGAAAACAACCGGATGTAGCTCAGAGATACCACGCCACGATCGAAGCATATGTCACGACGCTCACGCCCGGAAGCTGACACCTCAAGAAGCAGAGGCCCCGAACGACCGCTGGTGGCTCCTGCCCCATCATACCGTCACAAGCCCAACAAACCGGACAAGGTCCGGGTTGTCTTCAAAGCCGCTAGTCTACCGAGGGATCTCCTTCAACGAGAAGCTGCCGACTGGTCCAGACCTGCTGCAGAGCCTGCCCGGTGTCCTTGTGCGCTTCCGAGAAGGCCCCGTCGCCGTCGCTGCGGACATCAAGCAGATTTACCAACCAAATCAGGATCACCGAAGAAGACCAACCAGCCACCAGCTTTCTGCGGAGAGATATGGATAGCGGCAGGCGTCCAGACTTGTACCAGATGCAGGCCACCATCCTCGGCACCAGGTCATCGCCAGCCATCGCTAATTACGTCCTCGGCAGAACGCTGCAAGAGCATTGGCGAAAGGGCGCGGTGATAATGCTACAGTGAACCAGAACAGGTTCAAAGGAGCTTTTACATGGATGATTTTCTGCAGTCGGAGGTAGATAAATCCTCCGCAAATGAGCTGAAGCGAGAAGCCACCAGATCACTAGCGGAAGGATTCCAACTGACCAAGTGGTGGAGCAACACGGGTGAAGCGCTAGAGGGGACACTTACCAGGGATAAAGCAAACCCGCACAGTACTCTGTGCTTGGGCGCATCGCTAGCTACTGAGGAGAGCGCTCGGGGTCGTCTGGGACGGGAGCGAAGGAAGCTGCATGCATTTTGCGATGCACCTGAAGCTGCCTTTGGAGCTGAGATGTATGAGAGATCAACGACTCACGATGGTTACCATCACTGCAGGTTCCTCATCACCAAGAATCGGGTGGCTCCTCTGAAGCTGCCCTGCTGAGGGCGCGTCCCTCGGATGTAACACTGAGGGAACTGGAGAAGAAGCCCGTCACGACATTCTTCTGGTCGGACAGCTACGTTGTACTGCAGTGCCTAGCCAACGAATCTCGCAGATTCCATGCTTTCGTAGCCAATCGTGTAACTGAAGTGAAGGACCTGATTGCCGGTGGCCAATGGCAATACGTTCCAGGGCAGCTAAATCCAGCCGACGACTGCCCTGGAGTAACGTCTGAAGCAGCTAGCGAGCAGTGCGCCGGATGTCAGAGCCGGTCTGGCCGACTGCTGTCGCCTAGGTGGGCGCGCAGACCTCGGGGCATCGATGGCCCGATGTGCGACTTCAAGTTGGCGGCGGCCTCAGCAGCTGTCAATTCGGCAGACTGCGCGCTGAGCGCCACGAAGTTCAGAGTACGCTGCTCAGTGCGCTGGCTTAGCAGCGTGGAGACCAGCTGCTGCCGCAATGACAGTTCCTCCTGCTGCGCCTGCCCTGGCAGCGGCCTCCTGTGCCCGGACTTCGTCCTGATGCGCCTGGGCGGCGTCAACAGCCACCGCTTTGAGCTGTCTTGCGATCGCCGTCACCGCCTCCAGCTGAATTTACAAGGCGGCCTCGCGTCCGGCAGCGGAACCAAATTTGTCGCAGATCGAACGCCTCCCGGCCGCTCAGGTCGCGCGGCCGGCACCACCCCTCGTTCATATTTACTCGGACTGGTTTAGGAGAGGTAAACCTGCATTCGCCTCCCTCTCGTGTGCGTGTTTGGCTCTGTCGATCCTGGACGCCGTGCCAATTCAGGTGCCACAATGTGTGCCATAGAGTTAAGAATTAAGAATAGCCATAAGACGGCATTGATGATATCTTATTATTAAGAAAACCAAATATATCTAGCAATATCACACTGGAAAGGTCTGGGCACAGAGGAAACTGCAGAGCCATGAAGGAATGTCTGGCTTAATATGACTGGAGCCTTTAGTTTCAGTATTTAGACACTAGTGGAATATATATATATATATATATATATATATATATATATATATATATATATATATATATATATATATATATATACCCAGTGTTGTGCCAAAGGGGCATCCTCCATGGCCAACCAGACCTGAAAGTCTACTAAGCAGGAGAAAGTATGCATGGGAAAAGTACAAACAGGGCAGAAACCAATTTGGGGGACAGTCTACACAGGCAGATCATTCACTGAGATCATTCCAAGAATTAAATAAAATGTAGATAAATTGTAGTATTCACTCCCAGATTAAGTATTAATTGCCATTAATACACAAACTATCTTCCAAGGAATTTCACTTTTACATATGACACCAGAACATTGACAAAACATCCCTCTGGACATTGAGGGGGAAATATGGACTGAGCAAACCCAGCCTCACATCAAACCACCAAAACACTGCTGCAGAGCATCAATATTTCTGAAGCTGATGTGCTCAAAATTTTGAGTGAGGTGGATGGGTCCTACAGCATGGGCTCTGATGGGTCCACCATCAACTAATTGTATCTTGTTGTGAGGAGCTTGTAAACCATTTTTCAGAATTTTAACTCATACCTTTCTACTGGAAGCCTTCCTGACAGTTGGAAAACTTCACAAGTAATTCCAATCTTTAAAAAGGGTTTGAGGCATGATCCACTAAATTATCACCCAGTGAGTCTTACTTCTTTCCCATGCATAATTCTTGAATGTATAATTGCTGAGAAGCTCACAGGATATTTGGAGGTCCATCTGGACCAAGGACCAAGGACCAAGGACAACTTGGCTTCCAGCGTGGATGCTCCGTAGAGGTCAACTACTGCTAACATATGAGACTGTGTCTACCTGGCTAGATGAGGGCTATATGGTTGATGCCATTTTCTTTGATTTTTTTTTTCTCAAAAGCATTTGATGTTGTTAATCATTTGCAGTTACTGACAAAATTGAGAGCTTAAGGGATTTCAGAGACAATCCTCACCTGGATCAAACATTTTATCTGTGGGAGAGAAATGCAAGTGCTTGTCTCTGGTTCTCCAAGCAAACCAAGAGATATTCTGAGTGGAGTACCTCAAGCCTCTGTGCTAGGTCCTGTGTTATTTTTTATTTATGTGAACTATGTACCTCATGATATACAGTCTCAATTCAAGGCTTTTGCAGATGACCTAAAAACATGCATGAAACTAAAGAACAAATCTGTTTCAGACCTGCTGGCTGGCATTTCACATTGCCAAAAAGATATAGATACCCTGGTTAGTACTGCCAAGTCATGGGGCTAGCAATGAACTCTAAGAAATGTGCAGTTCTGAAAGCACACTGTGGCTCATATGACTACAAAATATTAGTCCTTATGCACATTATTACCTTGGTGGATTTCAGGTGAGCTTTCTTGAGATGCATACTAACTGATTTAGGCATCACAGTAGATAAAAACTTGCATTTCCATCAATACATTGCTGGTATAGTACAGAAAGCTGGGAGTCTGGCCAGCAACCTGCTAAGTTCTACTTTATGTCACTCTCCAGAATTTATGAAAACACCATACATTACTCATGTCAGGCCTCTTTTGGAGTTTTCATGTGTTCATGGAATACAGATTACATTGGTGATTTAAGGTGACTACAATCAGCACAGAGAAGGTGGACAAGAAACATAGAGGGGCTGGATGGTCTGGATTATGGTGCCAGATTATGGAAACTAGATTTGTACTTGGTGAAAGGTAGACTGATTCAAGCAGACATCAAATGTTGAGTTTTCATAGTCATTCTGCCATTAAGATCCATAACATATTTGTGCTGGCACCATCAGTGAACACACATTGACACTCCTTGAAATTGGCTCCTAGGCATGCATCAGTGGATTGTACGAAGATATTTGTAGCCTCAGATGCTATGCCACCTGGAACTTGCTGCCTGATGATGTAGTGGCCTTAACAGACCGGGGGCATTTAAAGCTGCACTGCACTCAAATCTCTGCACATTGTTGTATAAATATACTGAATAGTTTAACCATGATAATATACTAATCAAACTTGAAGAGTAGCTTTACTTTTTATACTTAGTTTTTCTTAACTTCCATCAGAAATATTTTCTGACTACAAGTGTAGTGGCTACTTTAAGCATATAACTTTTGCTTAAGGTACATTTTCTAGTTCCTGTGTCTTGCACTGTCTATCTGATAACCATACCTTTCTTTAGTCCAGGGGACTAGCATGCCTGCAGATATTGGCTCCCCTTGTTCCGCATTAGAACTCAATCTCTGGACGAGCGATGCTCAAGAATTTGGGAAGCCAAACAAGTGAGAAAACCAGTTGAGAGAACCCAAATCATCTGAAACAAATTTTTGGACCAAGACAGTATGAAAAATATGCAAAATTGGCAGCACTGTCTTAATCAATAACATCCAATCTCAAGCAAAGGATTCTTGAACATGTCAGGATGCAAGTATTCCTTATCTTGCATAAATGCCCACATGAGACAGAAACATAAGGTCTTCAGTGACCATGACAGTGTCATAAAATTACTTCACCATTAACTGTGTGGATGAAGAAAGAAGTTGATTGGGAATAGTGAAAGATTGGAAGAAAATATAGGATCGCCAGTTAAGGATAAAAAAACAGAATGCTGTTGTAATACACATATTTCACTTCAGTCACATGTATTTTACATTATTTAGCTGTCATATGTATAATGACTGACCACACATCATGCAGCAAAATGGTAAAAACCTAAGACAAGGATGAAATAGCACAATTCCATTAACTGAGAATGTCCAGGCTACATTGTCAATTATTTTACACTGGATGATGAGTATTAAATTAAGTGCATGAAGTGCATCAGTTGAAGGGAAAATAAGTGGTCATATCATCCTACTAATGTCAAAAAGCATAGTATTAAAAAAATCAGCATTTACCTTGACCTCCATATTTACCATTTTTGTTCAGGCAATCACAATGGAAAACCTAAAAACAGCTCCTATGGACTTTGTTTGATCTGTACACCAAGAATTACACCATGCACCATCCAATAAGGACTTCATTTTTCTTGATAGAGAAAGCATGATTCTTCATGAAAACTGCTGTTTTCATTATTTTGTCCCCAAATATTATGTGGGAAATGTGCAGGTATGTATCCAGGAAACAGAACATGTTTCAATACACCCTCTAGATGTTCTTGAAGCATTGCCTTTCACATCTCTTTTATATCAACAAGTCAGTTTTACAGCTGCACTTTGTGTCCATATCTACTAGCCTTTGAGCCTTCCAGGCTATTCCTTGCTTCAGCTAAATATTCCAGATAGGATCTAAAAAATTACATTGGAAAGCTTATAATATTCTTAAGTATTGGTTTAATAAATTTTCTCAGGTTTTATCCTTGAAAACATTGTTCTTCATGGTGAAAATTAAACGATTTTAGACGGATCTCCTTAGTATAACTTTCCATTAACCATTTTATATTCCAAGACATATATTCCAATAGATGGCAAGTAACAAGTCAGTCAGTGTGTGCATCCTACTCATGGGGTGTGTCATTAATATTTACTAGCTGTGTGGTGTGAGCATGTTGTGAGTATCAGGTATGGATTGATAAACTTGGTTGACATTGATTAAGTGTACTTTTGTTGTTATTTTGTCTGCCATTGCTCAGGAAGTTGGCTTACAACTGCATCCTTCACTAATTTAACCATAGTGCCAATTTGCCCTCTGGCATTCAATTGTCAGCTGCCATATACAGTAGAGCTGAGTGTAGTCTCCACATAAATCAGAAAGCATATTACAATTTACTGATGTTCATAAGTTTAATTTTACTTCTTTCAGCATTGTCAATGGTAAAACCTATTCCATTATCAAAACTGATGTAATAATTATATTTAGTGGTCGCTTTTAATGTATGCAGATCATTATGCCAGGTCTTCTCATCCCAGGTCTATCTCGATCTCATCCCAGGTCTCTTTCCTGAGACCTGGGACCTGCAAGCAAAGTTCCACTGTAAAACTGACTAATGTATCCAAGCCAGTGTCCCAAAGTTTCTTCACCATTAACTGTGGATGAAGGAAGAAGTTGCTTGGGAATAGTGAAAAATTGGAAGAAAGTAAAGGATTGCTACTTAAGGATTAAAAAGTGGAATGCTTTTCACTTCAGTTACATGCATTTTACATTATTTCGCAGTTGTGTGTGTCATGACTGCCCGTACATCATGTGGCAAAATGGCAAACACCTAAGACGAGGATGAAATAGCACAACTCCATTAACTGTGAATTTCCAGGGCACATGGTGAATTATTTTACACTGATCCAAGCCATTGTCAGCTGACTGCCAGTCAGCTGTTGGTGATGTCACTCAAATGTACCAAGGCACCCACTCCAAGCTGGGTGCACTGAATGAATGAAGGGTGTCATCAGAAACATTTCTAAGGGTTAGGATCAGGGTGGGAATTAAGACACTTCTTAAGAGATTTCATCTCTTAAAACATTTTTGCACTCTAGATTCATACTAGATAGAATGGGCTCCACATGTACTCCCACACAAACATGTGGAAGGAACACAAACATGCAGAAGGAACAATTACACCACTAAAAAACGAATACAAGATTGAAGAAAACATCCACCAAACATGTCATTCTACTTATGATTATCAAATAAACTAGCCACTTTTTGTGCCATCAAGCACACAGACAACCCCTGAACACATATAACACCACAACCAGCAGAAATTCCGACCACCATGCGCCAAACCCCGTGCCTGCACACTGAATAGTGGCCTCCGGTCCCTACGAATTTGGCCGATGCATCTTCAGAAACCTGCTTTCGAGCCACCCTATAGTGGGAAAAACTGACCATTTTAAGAGACGACTTCCGGAGTCCTGGAGGCCGTCAATCAAAATTTGCTTGGCTAGCATTTTCTGTTCTGAAAACTGTCTTTCAACCAATCAATGCAAGGTATTTTTTAAATGACGTTGTAACCATTACCAACTTTAAACACATGTTTAACAGTGCCATACTGCAAACACAAGGCCTTGTTTGTGCACGGCCATCTCTTCCGACTGTTGGGTGTGAGGTAGTGGTGTCAGGTTCACACATGTAATTGGCTGCATATGTAGGTAGGTGTGTGTTATGAGCTGAAGGTGAAGTGTGAATTATTTGTGTTTGTTTTTCATTTGGATAGCCTTGTACTGAGACTGACAGTGAAAGGAAAGCGCATTGCTCCTGTGAGTTACAAGAGACAAAGCTGAGCTGATCATCACAACTCCCTGCCTTGCAGTGCCATCCACTGTTCACTTTCTTTCTATGCTTTGATGTGACCAAAAATGATGATGTGTATTACTTATGCATATTACATAGGTACTGACTAGGTACATATGATTTTTCTTGCCGGTTACCATGAAATAGATTCCATGCATGAAAAATAATGTCCATGAAAATGTACTCTGGAAGAAATCTGTTTGCACTCTGACTCCAAACCCAGAAAGTAAGTTTCCCACCCTGGTTAGGATTAAAACTTTTGTTTATTGGTTGGTTCACAAGACACTTTATGCACAGTCATGGCTAATGGCGCCACCCACACTGTTTTGCTGGTGGGCTGCAGGATTGGGAAATGTCCTGAGTGGTGCTAGATTCGAACCCGGGACTTTGGTACCCATAGCCAGACACCTTAACCACTCGGCCATTCCCTCCCCTAGGAGATTACAACAGAACAGGGTTGCAACAGAAATGATGCAACAGAAATAGGGTTGCAACAGAAATGATGCAATTAGAGGCAGGGTGGGCATTAAGGCACTTCTTAAGAGATTTCATCTTAAAACATTTTTGCTCTCCTGATTCATACTGGATAGAATGGGCTCCACATGTACTCTGACACAAACATGCAGAAGGAACAAAAATACCACTAAGAATTTGATACAAGATTGAAGAAAATATCCACCAAACATGTTATTCTACTTACTGTTACCAAATAACTATACACTTTTCATACCATCAAGCACACAGACAGCAACCAAACACAAACACCACAAAACCACAACCAACAGAAATGCTGATGTGCCTGCGCACTGAATATAGTGGCCTCTGGTTGCTACTAATTCTGCCTGTGCATCTCCAGAAACCTGCTTTCGAGCCATCCTATAGTGGGAAAAACTGACTGTTTTAATAGATGCTTCGGAGTGCAGTGGAGGCCGCCGATCAGAATTTGCTGTGTTAGCATTTTCTGTTATGAAAACTCTTTTTCAACCAATCAATGCAAGGTATTTTTTTAAATGACATAACCATTAGCAACTTTGAACATGTGTTTTGAACACTTAACAGTGCCATGCTGCAAACACAAGACCTTGACTGATCCTTTGCACACCTCTGTCAATTCAGACTGTGTGACATAGTGGTGTTGGATCTGTATCATGCAGGGAATTGGCTGTGTATGTAGGTAGGTGTGCTCTCTGAGCTGAGGGTGAAGCATGAATTATTTGTGTTTTTCATTTTGCCTAGCATTGTGCTGAGACCAACAGTGAAAGGAAGGTGCATTGCTCCTGTGAGTTATGAGAGACAAAGCTGAGCTGACCACAACTCCCTGTCTTGTGGTGCCATCCATTGCTTACTTCTTTGTTTCTATGCTTTGATGTGAACAAAAATAATGTGTATTACTTATGCATATTACATAGATACTGACTAGGCACATATGCTTTTCTCGTCGGTTACCAGCAAATAGATTCCATGCATGAAAAATAATATGTGCATGAAAATGTACTCTGGAAGAAATCTGTTTGCACTCCGACTCCAAACCTGGAAAGCAAGTTTCCCACCCTGATTAGAGGTCATAAATTCAAAATTAAGGTTAACCACAGCAGAACAAGGTTAAGGCAGGTTTTCTTCACCATCAAGGTAGAAGAACACTAACCAGCTACCAGAAAACATTGTCAGTAGGAGCACATTGAACAACTTTAAGAACAGCATAGACATTCATTATAAGAATAGAGGGCTTGCTTTTCAGTATTACAAGGAGGGCTGATTGACAGATTTGGTGGGCAACCAGTTCAGTGTAGTGGAACCAAGATGGGCCCTTGTGGCTCGTAGTTGCACTAACCTTTTACCTAAAGACAAAAGGTTAGTGTTTAGTTTTTTGTCTTTATGATTAGTTGATTAGTTAAGTTCGCTTGGGTTTTCACCCCCTTACAAATATTCCTCGTGAAACCGTGGGATCATTCATTGCACCCGACTGGAGGTGTCTGTGCATTTCAGTTACATCACCAGCAGCTGACCGCCAGTCAGTTGGCGGTGACTCGGGTGCATCGTTATAATAAAGTGTGAGGGGTAATAATTGAAGATTACCCACCCTATCTAGGATAGGCACCTACCTACCTAGGTGACCAATTAAACTAACACTTGCCCATGCAACTCAACCTTATGTAACACAATTTACCTCTGCAAGCACCCACCTCAGACGATCAGTGACGATCAAGCGCTGTCAAGCAAGATAACTAGAGACAACAGGTACTCCAAAGTTGGCTGTTCTAGTATAGTTAGTTTAAACTAGACAAAACCTACGCCAACTGACGTCATATACCAGAAGCTCTTTTTTATTCCAGAATACTGAATTATATTCTAGTTTTGGACTATACCAATAAATCTACTACATATGGTGCTTTCATTTTAGCACAATTATGGCGCTTTTCTCACGATTAGTTCCCCGTTGGTTGTAAAGCATATCAATCATTCATTGAAGCTTGAATATTCTATCTTATTCTACTAGCGTGCCGGTGGCTTTGAACCGAAAGGCACCACCCCAAGAATTAATTTATCCATGGCGTGGTTGATATTGAGAACACACACCTCAGATAATTTTTGCGAATTAAGGCCTTATACCCACAATGTCAACTTGGTCAGCATGTCATTGATGCAATCTGGTGATTATTGTTAGCATGTGCGTTTGTCCCCTGTCAATTATCATATTGTTTCTGTGTGCTATATGTAATCATGCCATACTGTGCCATTCACCAACTTGTGGACAATTTGGTAAGTGCTTGCCCATTGTATCATGGCTGGGCAGTAGTGGTAGTAGGGTAAGAGGGAGTTTCCAAACACTTAATGCATGGAACAAATTGCTCTACTACTGCTTTTGTGTGGCCAAACCAGTAATTATACTGTTTACTGAATTTAAAATAATGAAGATGGTATCCATATTCAGATGGTTCTCTCTATCAAAGTCATCTAGCCCCTCACATAGATCTACTTTAAAACATATAATTGTTTTGTAGTGTTGTGTCATATTCTGAACATAAAGACGAAAAGATTAGTGCAACTATGAGCCACAAAGGCCCTTCTTGGTTGCACTATGTACACTGAACCAGTTGCCCACCAAATCTGTCAATCAGCCCTCCCTGCAATACTGAAAAGCAAGCCCTCTACTCTTATAATGATTGTCTATGCTGTTTTTAAAGATGTTCAATGTGCTGCTAGTGACGATGTTTTCTGGCAGCTGGTTCCAGTGTTCTACTACCCTGTTGGTGAAGAATGTTTGCCTTAACCTTGTTCTGCTGTGGTTAACTTTAATTTTGAATTTATGACCTCTAATTCCATCATGTCTGTTAAATTCAAACATTTCCCCAAGGTATCCCCTCTCCAAACCATGGACAAATTTAAAGACCTCGATGAGATCTCCTCTCAGCCTTCTATATCTAAGTGAAAACATATTCAATTTCTTCAATCTTTCCTCATATGCCAGGTTGCTTATGCCATTAACCATTTTTGTAGCCCTCTTTTGTACTCTCTCTAAAAGCCAACAATCTTTTTTCATAGCTAGGAGACCAAGCTTGGATGCAGTATTCCAAATGTGGCCTGACGTATGCACAGTAAAGCTTCCTGATCACTTCCTCACTTCTGTATGATACATTCCTATTTATTGCCCCGAGCATTCTCAGTGCCTTCTTCCTGGCTTCCATGGTCTGTTCTGATGAAAGTGGTTGTGCAGGATTACTTCACTGTAGCTGTTGTGGTACCAATTATTAGTAGCCACTAAAAATACTGGTGTAATTGCAAAAAATATGAGACCTTAAAATACATTTTCAGGGAAATATGTACTTTTTAGTTCATATTTGAATTCCTGATATGCCTTCCCAATGCAAAGTTGATTGATGTGGTTAAAATGTGACCACTCTCACCTGTACTGTGTGAGATGTGATTTAAGGGTTCATTATTGCAGTTTTGAGTGTTTACAAGTGACGTTTTGCACATTTTTACCTAGGCAAAGCTAAAATGATATTTGTGTTTTGTGTTCACCATGAATTCATTTCGACTGAAAATGCCGAATAACGGTGTGCGAACATGGGCAAGGCCACGGTGGGGAATGAACGGGGATGCTTCCCCAATCTTGCCAAGTTCCGCGTTAAGCCTTTGACAATGCATGATAATCGAACCGAAATCCTCATGCGGGCATCTGAAATCCGTCTTAGCGCTTACGGGTTCCACAAAGTTGTTGCCGAATCTAAATCGAGCGTTCATGGTAAGAAAATCATGATTTTTTTTATTAATTTTGCGCCGGCACTCCAGAAAGTTCAGGATTGTCACCGAAATATTTTAGCAAACGTCTGCTCCTGTCAAAGCAATGCTTGTCGCAGTCCTGGTGGCGTGTGTTCGCCGTGTATCGTAAAAGGCGTGGAGCCGAGCTTAGAACTGGCATCGCTCTGACTCCAGCTCGGGTCCAGTCATTTGACTGTTCGGCAGCATGCACAATTGTTGGTTTTGTCACCTTGATAATCATGTACTGCTATTACATGCACACCTCTAGGACCCGGGACTAATGTTGGTCGGCGTGTACGGGTGGGAGGGGAAAGGGCAAGGGAGAGTTTTTAGCTCAATATTTGTAATGCACTGCCGTAGTGCCACAAATGATTAAATTCAGGGGATCCTGTATCCTGCCCCACCCCCGATGGTCGGCCGCCCATGTCAGGAAGTGACTGTGGGCCTGTACACTGCCATAAGTGGTGACGTGTTCCGTATTTCCTATGCCTGGCTCATTAGAAGAAGTGCCCAACCATAAATTTAAGGTGGCAGAGCCCCAGCCTTGCAGAATATCTGCGTATTTCCCTTCTCTTTATGAAAAAGATCGTCCCATGTGAACAGTGTCTTAATTCACTGTCGCTTATTAGAAGGACTTGCCACGACGCGCACAAAAAGCTGCCGGCCTCCAGACTCGAACCGGCTACCTCCGGGTCGGCAAGCCGACGCGCTACCAACTGCGCTACCAACACCGAGTCGCTCGGCCCGCTTAAGTTAAATAGTGTCGATGGATATGACATGGGTCTAAATAACACCATTTTATACAATAACTAACATATTCATGTGAAAGTCTCCCATGATTATCGAAATACCATGAAACAAGTTTTCAGATGACGTATAATTTGCACCACTCACGTATACTTGTTAGTCAGGAACGTACGCGAAAAAGTACCATTTCTTGCTGTCGTGATAATCTGCTGAACCCAAATCAGCGCCCAGATGACGTCCCCGGCTGCCAATGAACATTGACAGGGGCCGCTGTCAAGTACGGCAACAACCATGGAAAGCCACTTCTTCATATGGACGCGTGTATATCGACTCATGAGTCGATTTACACATGCCTGCTTCTCTGTGTCGAAAGACACCATCTCCAGAATGGGGTCTGCTACACTTTTTTGAGCCGGGTAAAGATTATGTTGGGTATATGTGCTTTAAATTATAAGTCAGTATGTGCTTGTTATTTCTGATTTATATGAGCTAAAAAGTACAAAAATTGTTAAAAACCTATTAATCACGTCATTTAATTCCAATAATCTGATTGGCTGACAAAGCACTGACGTCACTCGATAGTACGACTGCCAAGGGTATTATTTACAAGGTTATTTGCGCCTGACGAGGGTGGGGAAATAGCGTGCTGGCGAGAGTTTCGAATTTGTGCGTAAAAGTCCATGAAAATGAGCTCAACTGTGACTTATAAGTGGTGTTTTGTGCCTCAGTGCACTAATTCTACCTCTCTCACGCCTAACAAAATATTCCTACCAGTACCCCGTGCTGTTGAACCCCGACGTAAATGGGCCCAAATGGCGAGGCGTGACGATAAGGACAATTTGGTGTCTTCTGCTCCCTGGTTCTGCTGTGAAGATCATTTTGAGGTAAGTTCAACCTCTGCCTGAAAATGGAAAAACTGGAGAAATTCAATTTGTACAATTTTTGCCCACTGCTCAGACTGTGAGGGGACTAAAACTCCTATTTTGGGTGCTGGGTCTCAGCGAGACCACTTTTCGTTTCTTGTAATGTGTGTGTATGCAATAACTGTCAATGGATTCATTTCACTACCCCTTGGGTCCACCTTTGCCCCTAGTCAATGCTGTCAATGCTCATTTGTACAGTAGGGGAAGGCAGGGCAATCCCAGACAGTGGGTAATGCCAGACACCATCCTGTAGAGAAAACTATGACCACCGCTGATTAGCTGATGCTGTTTACGAAATATTTGGCCATCATCCAGCTCATGTGACAATCGATCATCCAGATCAGCTGCCTTATATGGTTTTTGTAACCAAAAGATTGTTTTCCTGCCTTTGTTTTTATAAAAGTCGTAGTCATAAAGTATTAAGGCTTAATAAGAGCCACAGGGGCCCATCTGGGTTAAGCCTATCTAGAAAAGGTACTAGAAATGTACATACTCCCACCCCAATCAATCCTTATCCCAAGTTCCTAGGAAGCTATGTATCCCAGCCTGTCTAGCACCACTCACTTGCTCCCGCATAACACCCTCAACAATCACAAGCTCTTCCCATCACACCCATCGTGCCACCATAGATCTATGGTTGCTAAATATTATTTTCTGTATCTACAAAAATTTAGAATATTAGCTGATGGGCATGTTAAAGAATAGGGGTAAATTCCAACTTACAAGTAACAAGGCCAAATTATGACCATCATACTTGTCTTAGGGGACACTATGTGCATGATATGGAGTAATGGTGCCCTAACCTATTCATTGCATTTACCACCTTTGATGCATGTTATATATTCCCCCCCCCCTTGTACAAACATGGGGAAAAGTCTATGAAATTGTAGATTGCTGTGGATGTAGCCATATCCATCAGCCATAGGCAGCCAACTGATGTCACCATTCCTACTAAAATCCTTTTTGCCACCAGCATTTTCTGCCAGCCAGTTTTAATTGGTAAAACCAGTAGCATAAATAAATTATGCCAGCTGCTGCTCCCCCGCCCTCCTGTACCACAATCTCAAACCCCCCTGTAACCATCATGTCTCACCTCTGATTCTTCACCGCCCGGATCTCAGCAGACACGTGGAGGTCGGACTTGGAGAAAAACTCAGCTACCATGATGTGATTTATGTCAGGGAGGTTTCTAGAATCCGCTTTTACATACCCAGGCTCCATCCTTCCAGTTAATAGTCCAATCTGACTGACTTTAATGCGAAAAATATGTCTCAAAACACTAATAGATACCCTCCACAACGAACGAACTTCCCAAGGCCGTATGAACTTCCCACCTTGTATACGCGTTTATATTGTTTGTCTCGTATGCGCCATTTGGCTTACTATCGAGTGACGTCACGCGTGAATACTGCCCCGAGGGCATTTAAAGAAAGTGGATTTTCTCCATGATTTCAGCATTTTCAACATTCAATATGAGCATTTTTGAACTCAGCGTGATTTTATACATCGGAAACCAACACTGACCAAATTTGTGTAGCGGACCCCATTAACGCCATTATCCATGGCGTGGTTGATATTGAGAACACACACCTCAAACAGTTTATGCGAATTAAGGCTTTTACCTACAATATCAACTTGGTCAACATGTCATTGATGCAATCTGGTAATTAATGTTGGCATGTGCATTGGTCCCCTATCAATTATCATATTGTTCCTGTGCGCTATATGGAATCATACTATACTGTGCCATTCACCAACTTGTGCAAAATTTTGTAATTGCCCATTACCTCATGGCTGGGCAGTAGTGGTAGTAGGGTAAGAAGGGGTTTCCAAACACTTCATGCATGCAACAAATTGCTCTACTGCTGCCTTTGTATGGCCAAACCAGTGTTTATACTGTTTCCTGAATTAAAAAATGAACAAAGTATCTATATTAACATGGTTCTTTCTATGAAAATCTAACCACTTGCATGGGGCAACTTTAAAACATATAATTGTTCTGTAGTGTTGTCATTCTGAATATAAATGTGGTTGTGCAGGATTACTTCACTGTAGCCGTTGTGGTACCAATTATTTATAGCCACTAAAAATACTGGTCTAATTGCAAAACATATCAGAGGTCACTACCTTGCACTTTTCTTGAGCTGACTGCTCTCAAAAACATGAAAATTGCACCAGATTAGGGGAAAAGGGGTGTATCTGAACACGTTTTGTTTCCCGAATACCTACCTTTTGATGTCTCCCACATCATGTTCAGCACATAAATAACAAAAAGATGGTGGTGCTCATACATGAAGGGCCTGTCTCTACCAAAATGTGAAGGTCAGATTGCATAGTTATACCATTTTTTGTGTATGGAACTGGTGAAGTTCACAGGTACCATTTTAGGCTTCCAAGAGCTTAAGGCTTACTAGCAACTTCTTCCCAGTATCCTAAAAACACTTGTCCATAAACTGTGTTTAATGAAGAACAAGGCAGGCTACTTGGGATTAGTGGAAGATGGGAAAAAGACAGGATAGGCAGTCATGCATGAATACCCTATAAAAAATTCCATTAGGAATTTCCTAATGGTCTTGCCCCTTGGAAATTGGAACATTCCGAATGGTCTAATGGTCCTAATGGTGCCTAATGGTCCTAATGGTACCTAATGGTCCTGATGGTACCTAATGGTCCTGATGGTACCTAATGGTCCTGATGGTACCTAATGGTCCTGATGGTACCTAATGGTCCTGATGGTACCTAATGGTCCTGATGGTACCTAGTGGTCCCGATGGTTCTGATGGTTCTAATGGTACCTAATGGTCCTGATGGTACCTAATAGTTCTAATGGTACCTAGTGGTTTCCTGATGATTCCTGTGAACATAATGGACCCTCATGATCCCAATATCCCCTGGTGGTTTCTAGTAGTCTGAATGTTGGGCTTTCTAGCAGAAATATATATTGATATTGGGAGCAGTTTTTGGATGTTTACCCCCGATGTATCAATCGTGGTACGAATTCCCTTGTTTTGTTTCATGCCTAAAGGCAACACGCAACGCTATGACTCTTGCAGCGTTTTGCCGTAGCTGTTGCACACACACATACATATAAGTAAACATTTTTCAACACTGCGCCGCCTGATACAATGCACCACGTTAAAATCGGGCTTGCAATCAGGACCATAAATCAATGCCAACTACTGGAAGTGTTGGGTTTTGCTTTCGTACTTATTGATAGGGGTTCACGCAGTAGCAATATTTTTGAAACCATCAGTATGGGAGTCAGCTACGGAATCGAACAGTGCCAAAGTTCTGCGCACAGCACGGTAAGGTTTTACCAGCTTCCAACGATATATTCCACAACATACGAATGGATGGCATAAATTGCGGTCTTTTCCTATCACAACCAGGCCAAAATCAAGGCGTGTAGCACGACTGTTGGGCGCGAGAAGCGGAGTCACCGTGGCTCAGTTTCTTTCTGCATTTCTGGTGCAGCAGGATACTTCGGTTTTCTGCGCAGGTCGTGCTTTTTTCAGGAACCTGGACACTTTTCGTTCCACAAGCGCTATGTAGTCAGCCGATCTCCCGGTCGGTTGCAGGTGTCTTTTTAGTTCATCTGTGGAAAACAGTTCGCCTGAAATATAATATGATATATAAACTGTACAGCCATTAATGTATATGCAATTAAGTGTTGTTAATCCAGGGTTTTTGCTCCATGACGTGTACAAGGGCGATCACCTTAAGGAATAAAATTATGACTGCACCCACGTTTCAACTAACAAAAACAAAAACACTAACATATTTATAGCCTATAAACAAATGAAATTTGAAAAGGGCCAATGCGCCATCTGCAAATGGGACCACGGGACTATTCCATTAATCTACAGTGGGGAAGAAGATCGGAGAGGTTCGGGGAGACTCGAACGGGAAATGAATGGAACAGCGGACAGACATTTGGGGAGATATGAACTTATGAGCTTCTTACGGACTGATCTTGTCTTCCAATAGTGCTCTGGGTTTGTTGGGTCTTCATTCATTCTCACCTTGTCCTTGAATAGCAGCGGGCACTTCGTGCTGTAATGCATGGTTCAGCTCCTGCAGCTGCTTGGCATAATCTTGAAGAGCCTCTTTGTTGCTCTCGAGGAGGGTGACCTGGTGCTTCAGCTGAGTAACCTCCTCATTCTGCTTTGCCACCTCTTTCTGCAGGAGTCTGAACTTCTTGCACCTATCAGAAATTGATTATTTGGGTTTAGGGATGCCTCGACAGCAGGGTCATTTGGAGCCAAGTACCTATTAGATACACAACATTTGTAATGTCATTGCGATAAAGGACCTAGTATCATTTGAAGACATGGGGTAGTGAGGATTGAAACTTCCAGGAGAACTTAGCATTAAAGGTGAAAGTAATCAAACATCCTTCCTCACAACCATACAAGTGCTATATATTGTGATGGGTAATTGCTAATTTCTCTTGATTCTGGGGTCCTTGCTTCGATACAACTTGGCGATGCCCCAAAATTAACAACTTCCATCCATCAAAAAAATATGATGACCCCATGAATCAGCATCTCTCTCTCTCTCTCTCTCTCTCTCTCTCTCTCTCTCTCTCTCTCTCTCTCTCTCTCTCTCTCTCTCTCTCTCTCTCTCTCTCTCTCTCTCTCTCTCTCTCTCTCTCTCTCTCTCTCTCTCTCTCTCTCTCTCTCTCTCTCCTCTCTCTCTCTCTCTCTCTCTCTCTCTCTCTCTCTCTCTCTCTCTCTCTCTCTCTCTCCTCTCTCTCTCTCTCTCTCTCTCTCTCTCTTCTTTCTCCCCCTCTCTCTCTCGAGTTATGTGGACGGCTATTAATCCACATACACACAACACGCACACTGTACACTGGTAAGGTGTACTTTAATACTTTACATGGCTGTGGCAAGCACAATCAGCTGGCTACATTTGCTAGTGACTAGCAAGTTATAGTTCGTTTTCTCTACTTACCTTCAGGAAATACTGTACATGAATTATATGTATTGGTGTCCAAGCCAGATGAAAGTTCAAATACATCGTGTAGAAATGAAATGATTATTGTACTGAAGTCATATTTTTAGAGGAAAATGGTATCAGGATGGAACGCAATGATCTTCTCTCTATCCAGTTGTATATTTGGAGCATATCTGAACTTCTTCATTGCAAGCGCATCTAAGAAGCACCACAACTTAACATTGGTGAGCTATGTTCACACATTCCTTAGTACCTGCGATACTTTGAAACCACTACTGGTTAAATACCCCTAATTTTTTATTTTAAGTACATATACTTACTTTATACCAAAGATACCAAAGATACCTTCATCAGAGGCAGCCTAGCACCTTTTGGCCGACTGATCAGTCTCGTCAGGCTGGAGCTGCTGCTGCAGAATATACACAAATAATTACAATCATGCAGATTAGTGAGCTATTAAGGTTTTTGGTGCACCAACAGCTCTGGCTATATATATACCCAGTACTCATGATTATCACGCATTTCACTACTGCAACAGCAATGATGCATCTAGATTCTGTAAAAATAGCCAACACACAAAAAGGAACTTATATGCTGATGTGCAGAAAGGAACATTGAAAACAAAATTTTAGCAGAATACACCACATAGTCACAGCATCCTTGTGATATGTTCACTCAATGAAGCTAGCATAGATGGCACACAGTGGGAGGAGAATCAAGGAATATCTAATCATATCCCACATACATCTTACTTAGTGTACATATTTAAATTGTCACAAAAAGCTTGAGGCAATTGTAAAGTTGAAAATATTTTGCTTGGTCTTTTGAATGCGTCTCAGAGTCACCTTGACATGATGAGTGCTTTGTATTTTGATAGACAAAGGTGGATTACTTACAAACACCACTATATTGTGCTTTATGCACCAAACGTGATGTGGGAGACATACAAAGGTAGGTGTTCAGTAAACAGAACTGTTCAGGACCCCTTTCCCAAGGTGGAAGTGGGGGCATGTAATCATATACAGTTTACTGAGCACCTACCTTTGGACGTCCACAGCATCCTGTTCAGAGTAAATAAAGAAGGTGGCAGTATTCATGAGCAATGGACCTTTCTCTACTGAAATATGAGTCTGACCACATAGTTCTACTATTTCTTTGCTCATGGAGCTAGCAGTCCGCAGGCGCCATCGCTTCCGATAGCAGTGGGCTTAAAAAAGAAACAAGGAAATTACCTATTTTTTCCATTTACTGACTGCACCAGTAGTTATATTCTGTAGTGGCTACTAATGACTAGTGTCACAACAGTTGCAGTGAAGTAATCCTGCACAACCACATCTCCATGTTTGGAATATGGCACACCGCTAAGAAATTATGGTGATTTTCAAGGATGCTTTTTTCAAGCGGTTGAATAATTTCATCAAAAGGAACCTTTTGAATATTGGATAGCTTGTTCATTTTCATGCTTAGTACACCGTGCAATTACCGGTTCAACCACACAGAATCATCAGTAGTTATTTGTTGCATGGCGTCTTAAGTGTTCAGATATAGGTACATAAATCTTCCCAAATGTACATAAATCAGTAGTTTCTTTCACTAGGTGCCAAAGGCAAGCGATTTGTCATGTTATCGTTGCCAGAAGTTAGTGGTCTTGTTTAAGAAACACTATCAAATGAAAGGTACCGAAATTACCACTTACCAGCCAGTTTTAGTACTTGTGCTGTATAACGGTCCGCTTGATCCGCCGCAAGCCTCTCCACATGATCCGGACTGGCGCAGATGGACGTAAATCGTACTTATTCCTAGGTCCGAAGTCCTGTGAATCACTAATGTGAAGTACCTTTCCCAAATTATCTTTTACGTCCGATATGCATGCATAAATGGCAAATCACCGTGACCGATGCTTCAAAGAAAACCAAACAGCTCCAGACTAGTGAACCTCCAACAGCAACAGTACAAACCGCCACTAGAGGCAATTGGCATGCTAGTGATGGATACATATATGCGCAATAGAGATGGATATGTGAAGATAGGCGGATCCGTAAAACCACTTTTCGCCTGATAACGAAATATCCTAGCATAGCAATAATGTATTTCAATTATTTCAATTAAATTAAATTCTTCGAATGATTTCAAACCTGTATATAAAGTAATTTAATTATTTGATTATGTTCCTAATGGTCCTGATGGTACCTAATGGTCTTGATGGTACCTAATGGTCTTGATGGTACTTAATGGTCTTGATGGTACCTAATGGTTCTGATGGTACCTAACGGTCCTGATGGTGCCTAGTGATACTGATGGTACCTAATGGTCCTGATAGTGCCTAATGGCCCTGATGGTACCTAGTGGTCCTAATGGTGCCTAGTGGTCCAATGGTACCTAGTGGTCCTAGTAGTTCTGATGGTACCTAATGGTCATAATGGTGCCTAGTAGTCTTAATAGTTCCCTAAGTCCAAAAATAAGCAAACGCAGAAAGTTTCATTAAAATATCTGTATCAGTTAAAGCTTGACGAATGGTTGAAAGTTTTTTAGGTGACCTCACTTGACCTAGATTAACTCGTTGACCCTAGATGACCTGACTTCAAAAGTTTGACTGAACATGCCCAATTGATGTGGGAAAAGGTAGGCCAAATTTCGGCGCGTTGTCGCGATAATGAATTCTTTCACTATTCGCGAAAAACCTGAGGGGGTTTCAAGACCACCCCCCCCCTGCGAGACGGCGCGGGTTATAGTTCGCCAGGTGAACTTTGAGTGCATTCATTCTGAGAAGCGAATTCGCCGATCCCGACTAAGTTCATCACATTGTTGTGTATTTTGTCATCATCATCCCCTAAGCAAAACTTCTTAAAGTTTAAAATTTTGTAGTGGGGAGATATTTTGGTCCCCCTTCATGTCGGTTGGAGAAGGGGGACCAAAATATCTAGGGGATAGAGACATGGGGGCCATGGCCCCCATGTCTCTATCCCCTAGATCCGCTAGCACGTAGGTCCTGCGAGATGTTCCGAGGAAGCGTGAAACAAATTTCACGGCAATCTATGTATGTCTGAATACTGCCATCAAAACCATTCAGAACATTTTTTCCACTAGGAAAGCGACACAACCACCAGATTCCGAATGGAAACTCCGATCGGTCTGGTCAGAATACCATTAGGACCATTGGGATCACTACAACATCAGGTAAATTCCATTAGGAAACAGTCAAACCATTAGGGACTATTGAAACCATTAGGAAAATCGTAATGGTTCCTAATGGTGTCTAATGGAATTTTTCTAGGGTAGCCAAAACCAGGTTTAATGATGAAAATGAACGTATATCTTTATATGTGGCTATATTTAGCCTTTTTCATCATGATATTCCAGCAGAATAATTGCCAGTCCTTTCTACATGGGATAATTATAACAGATTCAGCCTAGGATGTAAAATGTATATTTCCATTAACTGAGTTTCCATGCCACTAGCTTAATTAACCTACAGTGCACAATTGATGCAATGGTGTAATTAAGGTAAAATGGATCCACCATTTCCTTCGTGAATCACGTTCAACATGCAGCATACAACATCAGTAGGTTTTAGATGATCGAAAACTAGTGTGTTTTAGAAGGTTAGGGTAGATTTAGTTAGGTTATTTTTGTAGTTTGACATCAGTGTTCGTCGTTAGCCACCAAAAACCACATTTCCACACACTTTCCATATTTTTATGTGGTTGGGAATAGCATGTACTGTCATTGTCAAAATAAGTGTTGATTTTTTCCTGGTGTTTGAATACAATTTATTTTGACAATATTAATATTATTATCTCGGTGAAATTACATTTTTCTAGGTATCAGCACATGAACTTGAACTGCTGATTTACCGAGTTTTCATTTCCAAAAGAAATGAATATCGGCTTCCTTCAAATCACGTCAGATAATAATGTGAATTGAAGGAATGTTTAAAATGTAAAGCGTGGTGGATAGGAGGGATGATGTGTGGCCTTGTCCATGGCCAGAAGGAGCCAACGGACCGATCGCTGGGAACCCACCTGCGTATGTCTAAATGAACCACGAGAAGCGCTCCGGATTCGCCTCCTGAGCCTTAGCGGCCTGACGTTTCCCACCGAGGAATTCTTCCACACATTCAGAGAGATGGATGCAGCGTTTCGTGCTCACCATGCCCAAGAACCCAACAATCTCAGCAGACATTCAAGGGTCATTGGAAGTTCCCGCCAGGTGTTGGAATCCAGATTCACTTCCACATATAAAATGTCATTAAGTACTTTACGAGGATCTGGACATTTATTCGTCACGGGCTGGTGAACAACAAGGCGAACGTCGTCAAGCTCGCAGAGCAGCAGCAGCGAAAAGCCGAGCAATTTGCTCAGTGACTGCGAAGTGTGGGCCGCACTTGGTCGACACTTCACATTCAGATCAGTGTTTGAATCCTTTATGGTTTGGACGTATAGGTGCATTACCTGCCGTTGATCATATGGCTGAATATCAGGACTTTTTACACAAAATTACACGAGACTAGAGGTAGGTGTTGCAGTTCCATCGAGTGTATGTCAAACTCAAGAACTGATATGTGTGTGCCTGTGTTTGTGAAGTCGGTGGAGCGTATCCTATAGGCTTAAGCGTACGCATCGTCCCACTACGGTGCTTATGAGTAGTCTGTGTATATATGTATGTCTAGTTGTTCTCAGCCGCAGATGTCACGATGAGGATGTTCCGTTGAGGATGAGGATCTATTCTTGCCATTTCGTCAGATTTTATAAGGCGCCAGATATATACGCACTGTAATGTTAGGTATTGTAATGTATTGATGCAATGTAATCTCATTAAGCTACGTGGCTTATATGAACCTCCTACCGGTAACCTCCTATGTGATGCGTTTGGTGGAGCCGAGGTAGCTCAGTCGGTAAGGTGTTAGGCTCTTGACCGCAAGATTATGGGTTCGAGTCCTGCAACCAGCGGAATTGCTGAGTTCACCCGCGACCAATAGGCGTAAGAAGTTGGCGACGGTATATGACCTAGCAGTCAATTGCGTCAGAAAAGAACCCGAGATTCTTTTTCTGCTTCATGTGTTTGCTTCCTCCAATATATGTCTTGCGTTGTGCTTCCTCGATATATGGTTGTTTTAATACGCACTCTGTTGGGCGCCGGAATGTATATTCATGTGCGCAAAATGATGAACGCAGTCGATGCGTCCGAAATACAAGTTCACCTCCACCACAGAGTACACAACGGAGAAACAATCGGCAGTGGGAGAGAGAGCCTTCCTCAATCCTGGCTGTCTCGTCTTCCCCAGCTTTATCCTCCTCGTATTAATGTCTGATTGATAAACAACTTGTGTTACCGTATTTATGTCGTGCTGTACTGCAAAATGCGTGATGTTTCAGGTTATACGACGGGAATAATAAAATCATATTTTGAAATGAAAATATTTCCTTTAGTTAAAAATGGGACACATTTAGTTAAAAGCATGCATGGTATTACGTGACAATTTTCCATTCCGCCCACAATTCAGCTGTTATTAAAGTTGCTTCCGAGCTGGTCTAGCATTGAAATTCCTGTTACCACTGTTTTATTGCATGCATACCAGAAGTTTGATTCGCATAGCGTCAGTGGCGCAGCCAATTTATTTCGACTGCGAATGCCGAATAACTACGTGCGATCATGGACAAAGCCACGATGGGGAATGAAGGGGGATGCTTCTCCAACCTTGCCAAGCACTGCGTTAAGCCTATGGCAATACATGATAATCGAGCCGAAATCCTCGTGCGTGCATCTAAAATCTGTCGTAGCGCTTATGGGTTCCATCAAGTTGTAGCGGAATCTAAATCGAGCCTTCATGGTGCGAAAAGCGTCATTTTTTTATTTTGCGCCGGCACTTCAGAAAGTTTTAACCTGCCTAAATGTTTAGCCAACGTCTGCTCCTGCCAGAGCAATGCTTGTCCTGGTGACGTGTGTTCGCCGTTTATCGTGAGGCGTGGAGCCGAGCTTAGATCTGGCATCTCTCTGACTCCAGCGCGGGTCAAGTCATTTGACTGTTCGGCAGCGTGCACAATTGTTGGTTTTGTCACATTGATAATCACGTAATGTGATTAAATGCACACTTCGAAGAGTAGGGACTAATATTGGTTGACGGGTACCGGTGGCAGGGGGAAGGACAACCGTTAGTTTTTAGCTCAATATTTGCGACGCACTACCGTATGGCCAAAATGATTAAATTCAGGACTTGTCTCCTATCCCACCCCCAATGGCCCGCCGCCCATGCCAGGAAGGGACTGGGGGCCTGGACACTGCCATGAGCGGTGGTTACGTACTTCCTATGCCTGGCTAAATAGAAAAATAGGCCAGCCTTGCAGAATATATGCGTATTTACCTTCTCTTTATGCAAACATCGTCCCATGTGACCAATGCCTTAATCCGCTGTCGCTTATTAGGACTTCCCATGACGCGCACAAAAAGCTGCCGGCCTCCAGCCTCGAACCTACCTCCGAGTCGGCAAACTGGCGCGCACCGACCGAGTTCTACACAGAGTTCCTCACGCCGCTTAATTTAAATAGTGTCGATGGATATTAAATGGGTCTAAATAACACCATTTTACACGATAACTAACATGCCCATGTAAAAGCCTTCCATGATTATCGAAACACCATGAAACAAGCTTTGAGATGACGTACAATCCAATACCTATCACGTATACTTGCTAGTCAGGAACGTACGCGTAAAGTACAATTTATTGCTGTCATGATAACCTGCTGAACCCAAATCAGCGCCCAGATGACCTCGCCGGCTGCCAATAGGCATTGACAGGGGCCGCGTCATGTGCATGCCTCTTAATTCTGCACGTTGAGAGGGAAACTTTGGGCAATCAAATACAAAGAAGAAATTTGTATTCAAGCCTGTGACATCAAACTTTTTGCACATTCCAATGGAATAGCTTTTCGTATAAAAGTACATTGTCAAACAGAACCATCCAGCCTCAAACTTAAAAATGACTGATTTTCGAAGTGGATAATGTTTTGGATATCAAAATACAGAAACAACATACACTTCCAATCCTACTTCACACACCACGAATGCCTAATTCAGGCATCCACGCCCCCACAGTGCGTACCACTTGCGAAAGGAGCACATTCATATCCGCCCCAATTGGATATAAGGCGCCAGGTACCAAATCTTCAAGAACTGTAAGTTTTTGAAGATTTTATTAAACTATTAAAACTAAAATTATACCAATGAAAAGTATTTTTAAAATTTGCTGCGATGTTTCAATATATATATATATATATGTGTGTGTGTGTGTGTGCGTGTGTGTGTGTGTGTGTGTGTGTATGTATGTATGTATGTATAATGTAATGCTGGTGCCTTTTACTGGCCAGGGAGTACCACCTTCACATGGGAGGCACATGCCCCCAGTGCCCCCACTCTTGTTTACGCCCCCGCGCCGAATGGGGAGGAAATGTGATGCAACAGCTATCTTTTACTTGCTCCTATCCCTCCTTCCCAACTGTTATCTTCAGTTGGCCTGTCTCATCATACTGCTACTAGCCGTGACACAGCGCGATTCCTGCGGCGCTCAACGTGAATGCAGTCAGCGTTGGTCCGAGCAAAAAGTCCTAGTGTTAGGGAAGCATAATGCTCATATTCGTGGACAAGATTCTTCAAGCTTTAAAGTGAACCCAATTTTGCCGCATTTTGATGGTATTTAATATTGGAAATTGTGTGTGGAAAACACGGAAGTTTGGCTGGAGCTCCTACGGGACTGAGCAATTGTACAGCCCATGTGACGTTACCGGTTGCCAAACGATATTTGAGGGCCCAGGCCAGACCTGCCTTGCGTTCTTACGGAACGCGAAGAAAGAAGACTTCGTTGTATATGAAGAGGAAGCGCGTCCGAAGAGGAAGCGTGTATATCCACTCATGAGTCGATTTACACAGAGAATGGTCCCCTGTGTATATCACGACAGTTCTGAGTGGATATACACCATACGCACTATCTGTGTAAATCACGATAGAAATGTGACGTCACTGGTTTTAGCGCGCATTTGCCGCCTCGACAAGGGCCCTTCTCGAAGACAACGCCAGGGTTGAAGGTCGTGTAGATGCAGCGACTATGGGTAGGTTATTGTGGATTATGGAGGGCATATTCCTATATTGTGAATTGTGAAGGTATATTCTTATTTGACATCCACTTCTGCGGTCTGCCAACTTGGATCCACCCCTACAATCTATCCCCTGGGACCCACCAGCCAGGGTGGGAAACTTGCTTTCCGGGTTTGGAGTCGGAGTGCAAACAGATTTCTCCCGGAGTACATTTTCATGCACATATTTTTCAGGCATGGAATCTATTTGCCGGTAACCGACGAGAAAAGCATATGTACCTAGTCAGTGTCTACGTAATAGGCATAATACACATCATTTTTGGTCACATCAAAGCATAGAAACAAAGAAGTGAGCAATGGATGGCACCACAAGACAGTGAGTTGTGATCAGCTCAGCTTTGTCTCTCATAACTCACAGGAACAATGCGCCTTCCTTTCTCTGTTGGTCTCAGCATAGTGCTAGGCAAAATAAAAAACACAAATAATTCACGGTTCACCCTCAGCTCAGAGTGTACACCTACCTACATACACAGCCAATTCAATGCACGATACGGACCCACAACACTACCTCACACGCAGTCGGAATCGAGGGCGGTGCGCAGAGGATCAGTCAAGGTCTTGTGTTTGCGGCATGACGATGTTAAGTGTTCAAAACACGTGCTCAAAGTTGCTAATGGGTATGACGTCATTTAAAAAATACCTTGCATTGATTGGCTAAAGGACAGTTTTCGTAGCAGAAAATGCTAACGCAGCAAATTCCGATCGGCGGCCTCCGCTGCACTCCGGAAGCGACTCTTAAAGCAGTCAGTTTTTCCCACTATAGGGTGGCTCGAAAGCAGGTTTCTGGAGACGCACAGGCCGAATTTGTAGCGACCGGAGGCCATTATATTCAGTGCGCATGCGCGAAGTTTGGCGCGTTGTCGTCGATATTTCCCCTGTTTATGGTTTCGTGTGGTGTGTGTTCGGTTGCTGTCTGTGTGCTTGATGGTACGAAAAGTGTATAGTTATTTGGTAACCGTAAGTAGAATAACATGTTTGGTGGATATTTTCTTCAATCCTGTATTAGTTTTTTAGTAGTATTTTTGTCCTTCTGTATGTTTGTGTCGGAGTACATGTGGAGCCCATTCTATCCAGTATGAATCCGGAGTGCAAAAATGTTTTAAGAGATGAAATCTCTTAAAAAGTGCCTTAATTCCCACCCTGCCCACCACTGTAATCCATCCCCTTAGTTGCGTCCCTGCGATCTGCTCCCCGAGATACATTCCTGCGATGTTTTATGCCCCTGGGATTTGCCACCTGATATCTACCCCCATCGGTCATCCTCTGGAACCTACCCTCTCGATCTACCCCTGAGTCCACCCTCTGTGGATCCACCCCACCTTCATGAATCTATCCCTGGGATCCACAAGGCCATTTCCTCAAATTGTTGCAAGGGCTGCCAGTATGTGTTTCTTTAAGGAGTTCCATGACTGTAAAATTCATTGTTTCCTTCTTGAAGCATGAAGGCTTCATAAGCTGTAGTCAGAATGCTGTGCTGATCAGTATGACACCATTGGAATACACACTGAGAAGCCACAGACCACATGAACCTGTTAAGAAGTGCTGACCTGCTCTGGTCTCCCATCTGGACAGGACACGCGGCCGGTGGCGGGCGCTTGACAGCGACCCCCGGCCGCTCCACACTCTTTCATAGATTTCTCCGGAACAAGACAACATTGTTTTGTCATAGTGTGATTGCGTGCATCCTGAACATCGAACCGTGAATGTGTGACGCCGCCAAAAACTGTGAGTGCCTTAATCATCTGAAAAACCGCTATATTAAGTTTGAATTCCTCAACGGATACTGATGCTTCTAATGTGCGAGGGCGAGCCACATTACCCAAGAAAACTCTCTGAAGCGTGAGGCAAGATTCGCAATTAAGCCAAGTTCCCGGTCCTGCCATCAAAATTTCATAATCAATGCAAGCCTATGAGAAAACGGCAAAACAAACAGAACTATCGCCATGTCCACCGCCGCAGAACAGCCACCAGTCGGAAACGCGCATCCATACCAACATCAATCGTTTCGCACCTCTCTACCCCAGTCAACCCCGCCCCCTAGAACAGCCGCCGCAGATGTCTGCGTGTCCGGAGGTCCGGACCGACCCCGGCCAGCCGTGCCCGGCCGCGGCCGGCGCTAAAGACAACAGTGCCGAGCCGCCCCCTGGCCTGGTCCGCCCCGCAGAATCGGTCCCGGTCGGACGCCGGCGACGGCTGAGGAGGCGAGGATGCCGGGGCGGACGACAAGTGAAGAGGAGAGTCATCGAACGAGCAATACTATCAGCTCAAAGGAGTGCTGCTCTGCATGCCACTCCCGGCACTGGGGAAGCCCCCCGTCGTGTGGAGTGCCGCCCAACACCCTCAGCAGTACAAAGCACTGCGAGTGCAATGCCACCTCGACGGCGAACATTCAGCCGAGGTCTCTTGCAGCCTCCGCGATTGACGCTTCGACAAACGCGGAACGTTGGCAGAGTCGAGCACCACAGACGTTGTCGCCGAATGAAAATCGGCCACGGGAATGTTAGCTCGCTGACCAAACACCTAGACGACATCAATCAACTGTTATCGACTGAGGAATTTGACATATTCTGTACCACCGAGACACTGCTCTCTGTGGATGTGGACGACAGCACCCTCATCTTACCTGGCTTCAACATCAGGCGGAGGGAAGTGTCGCACGGGCGTGGAGTCGCTATTATCTCCCGGAATCGTCTCACTGTTGAGCCACTATGGGTGCCTACACCGAACTCATCTCTAGAGTCACTGTGGATCACTGTGACTGATCTCACAACAGTTATCGTTGGAGTTGTCTACCGTTCCCCAAATAGTGCAGTGACACCGGCCAATGAGGAGCTATATGATCAACTGGTTCACGTCCTAAGCCTTGGCAAACCCATCTTTCTTCTCGGTGACACCAACTTCGACGTCCTGCAGCCCGACAAACCGGGTGTGCGGGCTTATTTGCGTACCCTCTGCGATCTGTCTCTCAGCCAGCTGATAACCAACGTCACACACCCACCACGGAGAGAAGGAGACAGCCCGAGCCTCCTCGATCATCTCATTACAAATCGATCTGACCTGACCACAGAAGTTCAAGTCATTCCCACAGATTTCAGCGACCACGACGTCATCGCTGCATCTGTCACAATTGACAGACGTCGCCCTCAACCCACCGTCATTACCATCCGATCGACAAGACGCTTAGATCAAAATGCTTTGTGCCTAGACCTACTGTTGGCCGACTGGTCGGCCGTTTATCAAGCGACTACCACCTCGGACAAATGGGACGCATGGCTGGCTGCATGGCAGCCAATCATCGACGACCACATGCCTCTTCGACAAATCAAGCTGAAGCACCGGTCGCCGCCTTGGCTGCAGCACGATGACGTACATACAGCAAGGGCAGCATTGAAGCAGGCGCGCAAGCACAGAGATTCAGCACGAAGCGATGAAGCCCAGCGGAATTACCGAGAGCACAAGAGCGCACTCCGAACGGCTCAACATGCCGCATGCGCAGAATATTTTCAGACAGTTGGTACCCGCACACCGTGGAAGGACATTCGCAAGTTTATTATCGCTTCCAGCAAGTCAACGATAGAAGAACCTGGCACAACCATTCAACCGACTGATTGGCATGAACAGCTCAACCGGCATTTCACCGGCGTCGGTGCCGCGGTAGCTGCTGAACTAGCGATGGTACCGCCCGGAGAACCCCTCTGGCCAAGACCCCCACGTGTCTGTAGCGGCGCATTCACACCGTATCCTGTGACGATGCCAGAGCTGTCCAAAGCGTTGCAGCGCATGGGTGGCTCACGAGCGTCCGGAGCTGATGGCATCACCATCCAGATGCTTAAAATGACGTTTAGTGTGGTGGGTCCGCACCTGCTAAACATCATTAACTCATGCATCACAAGTTGTGAACTGCCACCGTCATGGAAAACGGCGATGGTAATACCCCTGCACAAAACTGGTGACGCAGACGACCCACACAACTACAGGCCAATATCGATATTGCCAGTGGTCGAAAAACTTTGTGAGCGTGTCGTGTGTACACAACTGATAGACTATCTGACTAGTCGTCATTTGCTGTGCCCAGAACAGTACGGCTTCCGGCCCGGCCTGTCTACCGAGATGGCTCTGCTTGACACGGTCACCCACGCCACCCTTAAAATCGACCAAGGCGAGATCACTGCACTAGTTGCAGCTGACACCTCAAAGGCGTTCGACAGCGTGGAGCACAATCGCCTCATGGACAAGCTCGGATGGTACGGCGTCAACTCCGCATGGTTTCGAGCGTGGCTTGAGGGTCGTACGCAAACGGTGAAAGATTCTACCCCACTGTCGGTAACACATGGTGTGGTGCAGGGCTCGATCCTGGGCCCGGTTATGTTCCTAATATTCTCCAATGACCTCCCGCAACATATCCCACACGGCAAGATTGTAATGTATGCCGATGATGTACAGTTCATCGATTCCGGGAAGCGAAACGAAATCACAGCCATTAGCCAACGATTGAATATATCACTGTCAGTCGCCCTGAACTGGTTCATACAGAATCGACTAAAAGTAAATCCCTCCAAAACTGAGATGATTGTTCTCCAATCTTCTAGACAGCATACGCCTGTGGAATTATCTGTTCGGATGGGGCAGTTGGAAATAGTACCCACGAAGTCTGTGAAGTTACTTGGTGTGAAAATTGACTCACACCTGTCCTGGGATGTGCATGTATCTTCTGTTGTGCGTCGATGTAACTGCATACTCATCGGACTCGCTAGACTGCGTCATAAGTTTACTCGCAATACGAGACGGGTGCTAATTGAGGCACTCGTGTTCCCCCACATAAGATACTGTGTGTCTGTCTGGGGAAGTTGTAGCAAGGCCCAGAAACGACGCATTCAAAAATGCATAAACTTTGGTGCAAGGATTGTCGCCGGCTTACGCTACCGGGATCATGTGTCGCCAACGTTGAAAGAACTAGGATGGCTGAAATTGGACGACATCATATCCGAGGCACATGCTCACTCAGTTTTCAAAATTATGAACGAGTTGGCTCAGAACTCATTCGCGGGCAACTTAACTGTCGCTCAACTGTGTCGCAACCGAGCACCAGAGCCACGGCTAACGGGGAGCTCCAGGTACCACGATGCCGCACAGAATTCGCGCGCCGCTCCTTCATACCGAGAGTTTGCCGAATGTGGAACAATCTGCCCCCAGATGTGAGGAATTCAGGCGGCTACAATGTTTTCAGGTGGAGGCTTTCGGTCATGCTGCGCATGTCAAGGCTCTAATTTTCGTGTGTGCTCATATTGCTAGTGTTTCCGTGTTATGAGTGTATGATCGTGATGATGGTGTGTGCGGCACATTGGTGCACCTGTAACGGAGACTGAAAAACCCTGCTCGGGAGGATCCGAAAATACATTACATTACATTACATTACATGTCCCCTTTCTGTTGCAGCCTGAAAACCGTAGTCTCACAGAGGAAGCTAAGGCCAAAGCACAGCAATACCATGGTGTTGGTGCTGAAAAAAACGCATTCGGCAGCATTTGCAGATCACCTATGGCAAAGCAGTAACACTGCATGACCTAAACAATGTTCTGAGTGTCCCTAGGGATGAGAGGTCAGACTTGCAGAGTGCAGTTGGTGTGCTCACTGAGCATTTCATGCAGAAGTTGTCGAGGACCAGGGTCTGTGGTCTTTTATTTCAGGATGCAGAGATGCAATCAGCATACAAGATGTTTCCTGAACTGCTCCTGATGGACTCCACCTACAAGCTGGTGGACATCAGAACCCCAGTCTTCACCATCCTGGCAGTGGACTCGTTTGGACGAGGTGTGCCATTGGCAGTCTTCCTGGTCACTTGTGAAACTGCCAGAATGGTTGGAGCCATGCTTCAGGTCTTCAGGGCACAAAATGAAACAACAGCTAGCTACACCAAGGTTTGTATTACCAGTGCGTGCCCAGTAATGGTAAAACAAACATGTTGGTATGGAGGTGAGAAGTTGGTGGTATCATGCCCATCTTCCAACTAAAAGGCTGTGGGCACAGGTTAAAAGATAGTGGTTGGTTCAAGTCCAACCTCTCAGTGTTCTTTACCTGGAACCAAGCTATCGGTGCATGCCAATATCACGAGCATCATTAAGGCAAACCAAAAATAAACATGGTTTGAATATGAAGGTTCTGTCCTTGTGTATCTCATCTTGACCTGTGTATCCTCTTTCACTGTCCATGTTTTCCCCTCCCCAAGTGAAGCAGTCAAGAAAGTGCACCCATCCACCTTATTCCTCTGCTCATGGTCCAAGCCAGACTGTCATACCTCTGTTGCGACTATCATTTGATCTGTCCTCATTATCTCCTGGTAATTGGTAAATGTTGGTATCTCCCTCTCTATGTTGGGAGTGCAGCTACATCACAAAATGTTGAGAGGTATAGAGAAAAAGAATGTAGTATTGCACTCAGAGTGTACAGAAGGAATCGTTCTACAAGCTCCCACTGCATCCCAACATTTTGAATAAATTCAACTTATTGGTTCTGGTTTATGCACTATGTACAATTTTTAGTTCTGGAATGTAGTTAAAACTCATCCCATTTTCAGGTGTGGCTCACTGATGAAGACCGCGCAGAAAGATCAGCGATTGCGGAAGTGTTCCCAGACTGCAACCTGTCCCTGTGCACATTCCATGTGCTGCAGACATTTCGGCGAGAGCTCAGTCTCAATGACCAATACCGAGAGGGATCGATTTCTACGGACTCTACAGCAGCTTGTATATGCCAGATCAGAGGCAGAGTATCAACGTGTTCGTCAGGATATTAGACATGCTTCCACAGAATGTTACCGTAGGGACAACTGGGACGACATCAGGGATCAGTGGGTGCGAGGGCTCTCTAGGGGGGACATGTCTGGTGTCTTCACCAACAACCATCTTGAGTCACTCCATGGCAAGCTAAAGTCTGTGCAAGGCCCAGGACACGCTGCCAAAGTTTGTGTCTGGGTATCTTGTTGTACTAAGCACTATCTGCACCGACAGGAATGCTGAAATGCACTCGGCAATCAGCAAGCGCCCGACGACATTTCGCCACGGCGAACTTGGAGACTACGAGCGTCATGTCACGCCGTTTGCTCTTTCGCTGATCAGGGGGAGTTGGAACTTGCTGGTTGGGCTTCCTTGAGTGTCGCCACAGATGGACGCTGGATTGCATGCGACGGTTCTGGGCACATGGATGTCAGTTCAACAGGATGTGGGTGCGTGTTTTATCGACAGTACTCCATGCCTTGTCGGCACATATTCGCAGTTCGACAACAAAGAATGTCGATGTTTTCACAGGACCTCATTGGCAACAAGTGGCTCCTGTCTTATGCAGCTCACCATTTGCATGCCCAGGTTGTACCATGCACTGCCTCAACTGCAGATGTGTCGTCACGTCCCCTTCCACAGGCTCCCACTCAGAGAACTGAGCGACAACGGTTCCGAAAGCTCCAAACTATAACTGCACAAATAGCATCTGTAGGAGCTCAGCTATCCGGTCGGGAACACGAAGATCTGGCAAAGAAGCTGACGCTGGTCCTGGGTTGTTTGCAGGGAGGCAGGTCCTTTGTCATTGCTGAGGAATTGGATGCCACATTGGCTGATGTCCCTGATGCAGATCCCCAATATGCAGGCAGCAGGCCATGTGGAGATGATAGAATGTCCAGTGCTGTAGGTGGTCCTTACTTCGACCTCACACCATTTCTTTCAGATGATGAGCTTCCTTGTTCACCTTCACCCGTTATATGCCTATGACCGAACATGTTCAAAGACTGTACAAAGAAAAAGAACTGCAAGTAGTGGGTGTACGACCTCTTCTGCCAGTGGTCAATTGCTCATGCATAATACTGGTATGCATACTATTGGTATGCTAAAAGTAATCGATTGTGGTTCATTGTGGGATTCATGAATATGCAACTACATGAATTGTTGCATTTCGGGCTGGTTTGGCAATGCATATTTTTGCATGTTTTGCAGGTCTACCGGCCACGGAAGATGATCCAAACGTCTTCGGGGAACTTGGCTAGATATTTCGTGTCACCATACGAAGAATCCGGAAGACCGGTAGTTTCACCGTTGCTGCCCAACACCGCGTTTTGCCATATTACACCTGTGCCCATTGGAGGGTGCATTGGACACAGACCGGGTGCATCAGCGGTCCCAGACTCCGCTTCTGCCGGTGCTCTCGGCTGTGCAGTGTCTATTTCGAGCTTATGATGGCTGCATTGTTGTGATGTGTGCACGCAAAACCTACTAGTCTAGACATGCGTTGTGCCTTAGTTTATACATAGTGTTCATTCATGGAAAGAATGACCTGACAAGCTAGTCACGAAAGGCGCTGTCTAGTCCATAAAGGCCTTATTAATCCATGAAGCAGGACTACAGTTTATAACAGTTATTATCTAAATATCAACGGACGCTAAATGACCTTGTAGTCGGCGCGCCCTTAAGCCCAAATAATTAATATCTCTATCAGCATAGTAAGTTTCTCTCCACTCATCCTGTTAATGCCTGGTGTGATATTTGCAATTACTAAAGACTCATGCATGTCCAGACAAATGAAGAAGAAACTGCAGCTCTGCTTTCAATGACGGATATGTATGATGTAGATTACATGAGTGGCCTTGGGTGCCCAGATAGCTGTCATCCATTCTTGTTGTTTTTTTGGGGAATTACCATGGTATTTGCCATGTACTTAGATTGTAGTATGTTTCCAATTGCATGGATATGCATGATATATATTACATGAGTGGCTTTGGGTCCTGTGTGACCCTGCAGTCTGCTGGCGTGTGCGCCCAGATACCTGCCATCCTTTTTTTTTTTTGGGGGGGGGGGCATTACTATGGTGTTTGCCATGTACTTACACTGTAGTATATTTCCAATGACATCCATATGTATCATATAGTTCACATGAGTGGCGATGTACTTACGATGTATGGTATATCATACGTAAACTATAATATAGTTTACGATATACTTACTATGTATGGTATATCATACGTAAACTATGATATAGTTTACGATGTGCTTACATAGTATGTTTTCCTGTGTTTAATAGTGGTATGCTTAGCCATACTACATAGAAACAAATACAAATGGCTGTATGCAGTATCACGTGATTAATATGGCGAATATTTCATGTAGTGAATCATTGAAGACTTGATTCAGTGGCGAGCCCAGGAACTTGAAAATGCGTACTTCGAAGTTTACCCTTCTAGTAGAGTATCCCCACTAAAGTGTGCCCTTGGGGTTCGCGTGTAGCCACACATGGAAATCGTAAATCGCATGGAATTGGAGTTCCCGTTCCATCAGCCCACCTGGGTTATCGATTAACAACGATGAGACGGCAGGGGGCCGATTGCAGTCCCTGTGCCTTAGCTGCACGCCCCGTAGGCCCCCGATCGAGGTGGAACGGGTGGCAACACTGGCGGCCCAAGAAACTCTCCACAGCTTCTCTGATAGGGAATCTATCTGGAAGCTCTTGCATTGGCGGAGGGCCATAGCATGCCAAATAAATACCACAATTGCGAAGTTCCAGGAAGTAGGTCGGGAGGGGACGGGACGATGGGAGAAGGCCTCTATGGGCTGCGAAGTCTGCGGTTTATTGGGGAGTGCCAAAATTAAGCCTCAGCAACGTGGAAAGAGGCCCCACAGGCATGCTACTGGGAGAGTGACAGGCATTCCACTAGTGGGATGACTGTCTGCCATTGCAACAACAGCAGAGCTTGCGCCACCCGTTGGGATGCCCTAAATCCGAGGGGTTCATGACTGGCCGCAAAGGTCTCCAGCGTCTCACAGGTCTGATTGCGGCCAAGAAAATACTCTAGCATCTAGACTGGGTAGGCCTAGATGCTACACGGCATGTTGTAATTTGCACAACTCGGCGGTTTCAGTTGTTCGGTGATGGTGACGGTTGAGCATTGGGAGTTTTCAATAAATAGGGCCCGATAGCGCGATAGGAACGTCCACCAGTCTACCAAGAGGCAATCCCCTGATTACAACGTCGCAGGTTCTACCCGTAGGCGAGGTAAGGTAGGTCCCTCACTTCATCTCCACACCATCCCTAGCGAGACGTATCCATCCTGACACAGCTATCGTCGGTGAAATTTCCCGGCTCCACTCAGTTCTGCTATGCTCCCCTGTACTGTCAATCCAATTTCCCTGATACCATGCTGTTTTATGTACTTCTGAGGGGAAGGTCACCCATGTTGCTCCCACCAGTAATGCAAACCTTTAACATGGGACCATATGTAGTTTGCCCCCCCCTCCCCAATCAATTAGCCAGTCCATTACTTTCATGCTTGTACCCTCCTCCCAGTAGCGTTCAGAAATCGAAGCCCGTGGTTGGTATTGCCCAACTTTATGCAAATAACATCACCATACCCGTCCTATTGCTCTAATGGTATGGTCGGTATCTGACATCACCGGATTCACCATGCGTCTGCTTAACACCAACGCACCATACCACATGAGTTCAGTCCTAGGTTTTGATTACTTCGCCGGTCCCGTTCTGAGTCGACATCCTCGACCAGCATGCATTCATTACTCACATATGCTGCGCGGGCGAACCTGGCGTGGCGATGCTCATGGGGACGCGTTCCAAAAACCGCGCACCCTTAGCAAAATGTTCGGTTGGAGTGGTATATATGAAGGTAATTTGGAGGACTGTGGGGACCCATTCACTGGTGGATCCAAAGAAGGGTTAACTAGGTCTTGCCCCCTCCCCTTAAGAAGTGAATTTTTGTCCAAATTGCGCACTAAAATGTAATTTCTGACAGACAGGGTACGCTCATGGGGAGGATCTGATGTCAGAGACTGAACGACTTTAGGTGTTATGATCTCATGACCTTTATTTCGAAATGGGAGAAACGTTTTAATTCACCCACGCCCAGCTGTTGAACCCTACTCTGGATCCATTGCATGTGATCCCATGCTAAACGATAATTTTTTTTTTTGTGTGGGGGGGCTTTCAGGGTACTCAACAACCCCCCAAAAAGTCGGCAAAGTCGGACGCCCGCCAGTGCTAATCGCGATAATCTGAGTTGATTAACACAAGCAGCGCTACCAGCTTAAATCGACTGCGAGTGGGTTTTACACCAAATGGCACTTCAATGTAAATCACGATGCATCACCATTGCATCCAGTATAGTATACATGTGTAAATCACGATAGATCTTAGTTGATATACACAGACAGCGATCCCTGCTTAAATCGACTCATTAGTGATCCTACACCAGACCGGCGAAGTTCTATGTAAATCACGATGGATCGTCATTTACACAGAACTGCGTATCTGTGTAAATCACGACAGATCTGAGTCGATATACACAGGCAGCGGTATCTGTTTAAATCGACTCATGAGTGGTTTTACACCAGACGGCCCTTCTGTGTAAATCACGATGGATCGTCATTTACACAGAAGAGCATCCCTGTGTAAATCACGACAGATCTGAGTCGATATACACAGGCAGCGCCATCTGCTTAAATCGACTCATGAGTGGTTTTACACCAGACGGCGCTTCTGTGTAAATCACGACAGATCTGAGTGGATATACACAGGAGGCAGTCCCTGTGTAAATCGACTCATGAGTGGCTTTACACAGAGAAGCAGGCATGTGTAAATCGACTCATGAGTCGATATACACGCGTCCATGAATTATATATATGCTTTACAAACGGCGAGTAAACTAATCGTGGGAAAAGCGCCACAACAGCGCAAAAATGAAAGCACCATAGTTAGTAGATTTATCAGTATAGTCCAAAACTAGAATATAATTTAGCAGTATTCTAGAATAAAAGAGCGCTTCTGTTCTATGACGTCACGTGGCGTAGGTTTTGTCAAGTTTAAACTAACTATAAGAGAACTGCGGACTTTGAAATACCTGATTGTTGTCTCTTGCATACGGCCGCCTTGCATTTGACCATGGTATTTAGCAGACTAAATTGATGATTTGTGGCTGGAATGAGTGTACAATAAGCTCTTGAAGTTATTTCACTGATGATGTTAACTTTTGCTTTCCATGTTCCTTCCATTCAGGATGATAATTTGAAAAAGGCTGCTCATAGACATAATTGTTACATCAATAAATATGTCGCGAAGCCCATCCATTGGGGAAAGCAATACAAATGTACATGCACTATGATTTGCTGATGGAATGCATTCCTGCATACGTTGCACATCTCCATGTGGATTTTTTTTTATGTTAAATGCAGAACAACTCAAGGGTTATCAAGAAGTGAACAAGAATGATCACCTCACATTCACCATTGCATTGCATTGGAGAAATAAAGAAAAATGCATTGAAAACAATTTGAGAACTCAATATGTTAGATTGGAAAGCTACCAAAATACATATATATAACCTAGCCTAATCTATGCATAATATGGCCATTGGAGATGACCATTCTGTTATGGCTAGGGTCAAAAATCTGTCAAACCTATTATGTTGTTTATGCAATTGCCTGGTGATATAATAATTTTGATATGGTTTTCCCCCGGATCAGATGGCATTGTGGGTATGTGGAATTGATGTGGGATTAAGCTTGTTTATCCTGGAAGCATTAGGTAGGATCAGAATACCTGTTCAGCTCATTTCACATTAAAAAAAAATTTATTCTTATGATTTTGTCTTTTAGTCAGCACTTCAGCCCTATGAGCTTCAACACTGTACTGACTGAAATCCATGTTTTGCAGCTATACGATGACAACATCAGATGCTGCTCTTGGGCTGCATAGCCGAAGAGCTATACTGCTTCTGCTGGTGTGGTATATTTTTAGTGCCTTTACTCTCTTTACAAATAAGTATGTCATATCATCAATGGAGGTGAACTCCATGCTACTAGGTAAGATAATCCTCCAATTTCACAATGGCTATTGTGCTCAATTATAATGTGTTGCCAAGGCTGTTTAAAACAATGTGCATAGTCCCATGCTCTTATATTGTTACATATAAATATATACTTAATGTTTCAGGTAAGCTCAGTATGGTGAATTACAATGACATTGATGGAATGGAATGCACTCCAAGTTCCATAAGGGATAACATTACGAACATGCAGAGGGCTGAGCCAGAACAGCAAGTGATATGTGATGCCTTACATTATTTATTTTTCTTATCAATGTATTACTGCAAATGGCGGTATGACTTATATTTTGCATGATGTAGTGTGTGAAAACTTGCAGATGTTTTCCAGCCATGAAAATGGTTCTATTTTGGGTAAATATAATGGCCAAGGTAAATGGTGATTTTTTGTGAGTTTTTAATACCATGCTTTTTGATGTGATTAAGGCACTGAAACCACATATTTTATCCACAAATTATTACTTTTATGTCAATGGCAGTCAACACAATTGATGACATCATTGCCCCAGGTCTGGGGTTTATACCCAAGGTGCTTTCAGAAGGAACTTTTAAGTCTTGTGGCAGTGGAATTTGAGCACAAACAATTGGAGCAAATAACCCCACTAGGAACAGCACTGTCTTGTCAGACAAATTATGAACCTGCCTGTGTGTCCTCAAAATATATCTTAATAATTATCTAAGATACTGCAGTACAACCAATGCTCCAACAGGCTAAGCTTGCACTGATGTGTATGCTTGGCTTGTGCACCACTCATGTAACCAATGCCCTATGAGTGGTGTGCATGGCTGTGTCTGGTTTGTCTATTGACTACTAAATAAATAAATAAGAATAAATCAAATAACCTAACCTACCATAACCTAGACTAAGATAATGTAGCATAATATATCAAATATATTATTCCATAATATAGTATAATCTAACCTAACCTAACAGGAAAACCAGAATCATCCAAAACAAATTGTTGGGCTATGACATGAAATATGTGACATTGACAGCACTGCCTTTATAAACAACAGCATTGCAAGGAACTCCCTGCCTTGGGGACACATGTGGCTGCAAGTATTCCTCGTCTGGAATATATGTCCAATTAAGACAGAAACAAGGTTTTTGATGTCCAAGAGTATTATATAAAGTGAACTAAGTGTTGAATTTCTTCTTTGCACATCTGTGACATACCAGGCACAGGTAATTTTATGAGATCAGCTATATTTGTGGAGTGAAGATCATGATCATGCATTTCATGTATGTATAGATAGATATATATTTAGGTATAGCTATAGGTATATAGATGCATATACATCTATATATATATAGATGTATATGCATCTATGTATCTATGTATCAATGTATATATGCATCTATATACCTATATCTATACCTAAATCTATATCTATCATATATATACCCATGCTGTTCATCAGTGACTGGGCCATTCCTGTGATTTGGTGCAATGTAGGTACAATGCTAGCCTGACCAAGATTTAAGAGATGTAAGATTTTGAGGTTTCTTTCGCAGGTCTTGGCTCCTATGTCATCAAAAACAGAAATAGAGGTGCTGGCAGATGGCTGACAATCAGATATGGGTTCCGCGATCTGTTCATGTGCCTGCTTTATCTGTCGCCCAAACCTCGATCTCTAGCACCCTTGGTGCATGCTATGGCTGAAAAGAAATGCTGTCACTTGCCCATCAATGCAAGGATGACTACTTCATTGTGAGCTTGATGACCAGCTGACTGCATTAGCAGATACCACTCGCCGATTCTAGAGATGGACTTCCTTGGAGCATGCTGAGTCCTCCTTTGTTTTGCTGTGTGTCCAGACTCCTTGTTTGTGTTCACTCCAAACTTTCAGTCATGCAGGTTACATGTAGGTTGCATCGTTTTAAGCCTCATCAGTATGAGATGAGTGTTGACGAATTCAGCTAGCTGTGTGTGCCCTAGCAGGATGCAGGGCATTCTGTACCCCAGCATGACAGCAGGACCTTGGGATGCTAGCTGCTTTCTTCTGACATACTTTCTCCGAAAGGCTGCCTATGCTATAGTGTTTGTTGACTGCCCAGCAGTTACATTGATGGGGCAGCCCAGTCAGCTCAGGACAGCCAGATCCAGATTATCTAGTTTTTGCCCTTCTGTGATGAGGATGAATCTGATTGACATTTGTTTTTTGATGCACAGTCTTTTGCGAATATGTGACAAAGGGACAAGACAATGGGTGACAGAGTTGAGAGGACGAATTTTACCTTCATCCAGGTCATGAGCTGTTTGTAGTTCATGGCCATGAGCCAAAACCTCAATTTTAATGTTTGAGTCAGCCAGTCTTGCAGTCATCTGATCTGAAGCCATAACTTCTATATATCTATTCACTGTGCCACACATAGGGATAACACACTTATACTAAACTGACATAATCCTGCTTTACTATACAGGTGTGGCATAAAGTGGTGGCTGGTCTGACCAGCTTCATGAGCCATTACATGTAATTCCTGGCAATGGGATGTATTGCATTTTCTTCAACAGCTGCCAGCTTCTTTTGGGCAAGCAGTTCTTCCTCACAAAGTTACCTCAGGATTTCTGAGCACAAATGGCCAAATGGAGTCCAAATGGAGTTATTTGCACAATTGAACACTACATACTGAGTGCAGCCCTAAAGGAAGATCTGCTGAGGTTATTCCCACACGTTGCTTGTATGGGGACTATTCCTCCTAGAATGATGCACATTGTCCGTCCGACAAGCCCATTGTGACCTCAGGTCGCTGAGCCTTTGGACGTGAGGAACGAGCTACTTGAGGTAACTGGTCCAGGGCGTCTGTGACGGCACTGTAACTGCGACTGATCAGTTGCAACTGATCTGTAGTGAGACTAGAGGTGTGCACCTCCAATAATTATAATGCAACTTCTTGCTTAAGTGTATTTCGTGCACACTCTGGGCACTCCTGAAACACTATGGAGCATGTTGGATCATGTAAGATGAAATACACTCATGCAACACAAACATGCAGAACAAGTACCCATGCAACATACACATGCATCAAGCACCATGCAATGGTATACACATAAGATATGCGACGCGCAATGACAAGCGAGATAATGTCGTCCTATACAACATGAGCGTTTTAAAGCAAGGTAGTTTAAAAAAAGAGGATTTAAAGTATGTGCATCACAATGCCAGAGCATTTCTTTTTCAATGGAGGTAGAAGGTGAAGACATAAAAACTTTCGATGACGCCGAAGCAATGACGGAGTTGCGGGCAAAATGTGAGCCTCGCAGGTCAGCATCGCATCTGATGGAAAGTTTTTAAGTTCACAGATGTTTGGAGTCCAATTTGATGGAAAATGTAACAGTTACTACAGCTGCATGTTGCTAAGTTCCTTATAGATCAATTCAGGGAGTCAAAGCTCTCTCTGCGGGAGTCGAAAGAAGGTTCTGATTGGTGTTGTTTTTTTCACGTAAATTACGGAATTTAAGGACGGTGATGTACTATGAGGAAGGAATGATGTACAGGAGTTATAGCTGAGCGATTTGTCGTTGGCAGGTTTTGTGCATACAGGTATGTCGTGTTGTTATATGGAAACCTTGTCCGACCTTAATATTTTAATGATATGCAAATTGGACATCATGTTCTGTTACAATTAGGTTTGCGCGAAAAGGGTATCGAAGGGTTTCCTTCAATAATTTCCCTCATCGGATCCTTTTGAACGACTTATGAGCCAGATGTGCTTCCTTTGACATTGAACGACAGAGCCACAACCGCCGGGTTCTTCTGCAGGAACCTTCCAGGTGCTGATGACGATGATCTGTGGCGCCATACAGCTCCAGATGCCCTGTGGGCTTCAGGAAAAGCATCGAGCAACGCCCGCCGGCTACTACTCGGGCATGTTGCTGATCGGCTGCCTCACGTGAGTACCACGTGATGGTCGACTGCTGTGTGGGTATGTCGCCGAAATTGCGCTATTATTAATGGGCGCTGCATGACATCTGTAGTTGAGGAACCCTAAGCCCCAATAACTAACTAACCAACCAACTAACTAACTAACGGAATTGTGATATTGACCTGTTTTGAGTCTGACTGTTCAAATGTGTGTAACACCGCTGGGAGGCGCCATGCGGACCCTGCAATTCGATGTCCAAAGGCTACCATAGCCCACCATTGGAGAGGAGGGGCGTTGTAGAAAACCGATCTTGGGGAGCAAAGTGCTATGCCGAATAAAAGTGATCTGGAATTGACAAAAGGCATTCGGATTTGTAACTATGCAAGAATAACAATTATTTTATCCCAATATTTTCTCCAGAAAATGTGCTTTGAGATGGCCGATTGTTGCAGAAAACTGCATTGCTTTCTTAAAGTCCATTGTCATGGGAGCAAGGACAGCATTGCCCCACCTCCATTCAACGCCTGGGATTGTGCGAGACGATTACTGCTGTTAGCAGCTCTATGTGAGTGATGTTCAGCTGTTTTGCGTGGAAGGTGATACTGGTGTGTTTAGCTTAAGCTGGTGATTGTTATCAGTACTCTGATATGATTTGTCCGTTCTATGCTTGCTGAACTTGAGCTAGTTGCTGCTGTGGGACATAATGTAGCTGCCTGAATCATGATGAACCCTGGCACAGTCTGGTCTTGGTCCTGTTCCTGGTAAAAAAAAACTGTGGCTTGGGATAGTGATTGGACATTGAACAGCGATATCAGGGTGGGCGTGCTTTTGATAGATTGAGCAGATATATTTTGAGAACACATCCTTTTTTGGTGAAGCTGCAACTTGCAGGCATCTAAGACACATATAGCTTCCTCTGAGTTGCGACAAGCAGCTCTTCACTGTCTGCAAATACTCTGCATTTCCTTGTATTCGCATTAAGCTGTTCAAAAACACATGGCCTAAGTCCCGCTTACTATTACTGTTTTCTCTTTGTACAGATCGAATGCTTGAAACGCTCATTGGGCGGGCAGACTGCTGATGCTACCGATTGGAACAGTGAGTCTGGTTAGTTCAGGTGCGCGTCAACTATCAGGAGGATATATCGTGGGGATGACCGTCTCTGTCTGTTGGTGCCACCTGTGGGTCAGGCTTGACCCTGTTCGACATCTGTCACAGGTCCGGTGTTATCCTGTTCGGACTGTCGGCACTGGAGTTCGTAGCCGTCAGCTTTGCCGAAACGGTGAAGAGCTCGGCGCCCATTTTCACTGTCTTGATATCGTGGGTCGTGTTGGGTAAGTGCGATCATGAGACAAACCGTTTTCTCCATTCAGTTTCTGTTGTTCGTGTAGCATGATGGTATCCAAAGCAGCAGTAATGGGTGGATTCCGTATTAAAGCAGCAGTAACGGGTGGATTGCATGCAACAATAGACTGGCTGGTAGGAGTAATGGGTGGATTCCATTCAATAATGGTCTCCAATGCAACAATAATGAATGGGTTCAATATACGAATTGTGTCCAATGCAGTAGTAACTGTTGAATTCCACACATTCTTATTCTTGGGTGTTATTGGACTGGCATGATCCCACCCCTTGTGAGGTTGTTTACTGTACGCGGCTCAAATCCAATTATACATTTATCGTGATAATGCAGATTTAGTTTGTTTTCAGGAATGCATGCCCTAGACGAGACTAGGTATATTCCGTGGCGAATACGCCTAGTAATGGTTTGACAGTGACAACAGTGCTACCACGTTCCGAGGCATCAGCTGCTGTTCCAATACGGACGACGACCGTGGCGCGTAGGAGACTCGCTGCAATTGTTAGAGCGGATCTCCTCTGCCGGCAGGCGAGCGGACACCGCTGCTGGTGAATCTCTCGCTGATTCCGGTCATGGCCGGCCTCGCGCTCTGCTCATTCAACGAGCTCAGCTTTAACCTGGTCGGCTTCGTGGCAGCCATGAGCACCAACCTGTGCGAATGGTGAGAACTGGTGCTTGTGGTGTCCATGATGTGGGGCGGACCGACTCAAGTTCGAGTATTAGCTTGGCTGATGTCACTCGGGGTAACCACCTGGTCGCCGTCGGTAGATTGTGGTATGACACTATGGGTCTTGCAGTTGCCTTCCACATAGTACAGCGCCCTTAAACCCAAATAATCAATCCACATAGTGCATTTCAAAAATCATTGTCCTGAAGTTACTGTGTGGCTAGGAATGACACGGATTATTGTCTCGGTATTGATGCGCTGGGTAGCGTGCGATCCAACATTTCCAAGTCTTTTTTTTTTGCTTTAAAATGCGTGGCCTTGTGCCTGCGTGACACAGGTGATTTTTGCCGAGAATGCTACGCTTGGGGAGTATCGTAAATATAATCGCATCATTGATGTGTCCCGGATTAAGGCCATCATGGTTACCATGATCATGACACACCAGTATCACGGTGTGATACACCACTATTGCAGTGTAGCACACCAGTATCCCTGTGTGACACCAGTGGTACAGTGTGGCACACCAGTATCATGGTGTGACTCACCAGTATTATGGTGTGGCACACCAGTATCACGACTTGACACAAGTATCATGGAGTGACATGCCAGGATCACGGTGTGACACGCCATTGCCACAGTGCGACAAGTAATGTATGATACACCAGTATCGCGGATTGCCAACAGTATCAATGTGTGGCACACCAGTATCACGGTGTGGCACGTCATTATCACGGCTTGGCATGATTATCACAATGTGACACACCAGTATCATCGTGTGGAATACCAGTATCACAATGTGACACACCATTGTCGTGGTGCGACATCAGTATCACAGCGTGACACACCATTGTCACAGTGTGGCATCAGTATCGCAGTATGACACACCATTGCCACAGTGTGACATCAGTATCACAGTATGGCAAATCATTGTTAGTGTGACATCAGTATCATGGTGTGACATAACAATATCACGGCTTTGAAACCAATATTACGGTGTGATATGCTGCGATGGCATAGCGTGGTGCCACTGAACTTTGCAGGACACTTCGCACGCAAAACTATGTTGTGTTCAATTTTGATCATGCATTGACGTTGCGGATTCTACAGCAAAGCCAGCTTGGTGATAAAACGGTTTTGGCGATAGGTAGCTGAATTGTGCTGGGTGTAAGATGCTCGGTTAGTCGACGCACCCTGAAGCACTAAACGACAAACACAATATTGTCGGTTGGTTGCCAGGGCAGCCATTGTTTGATAAAGAGCCAAACTAGGCATGAACGATTATCGTAAAGTGTTGCATACGGCCTTTTTGTTATCATAAAAGGAAATCATATTTCGCCTGTGAGCGAATACGATTATCTTGTATTGCATGCACATTGATTTTGCTTTTGACTCTGCCATGCAAAAGTATTGTTTTCCCTACATTCTTTGATGCTGATTAGCCGACCATTCAGTCTTTGTGATGTACACGATTCTTCGTTTTTCAGCCTGCAAAGTGTATACGTGAAGAAAACGATAAACAACAAGGATTACACATACAGGTCAGTGTCTACTGCGCAGGTATCACCGATTGATATCCTGCATGCGTGCATATCGTTGTAATTGCGGACGGTGGCGACAGTCACATATTGTAATTGGGGACAGTGGTGGCAGTCACATGTAATTTCGGACGGTGGCGACAGTCATATTGTAATTGGGGACAATAGTGGCAGTCACATGTTGTAATTGCGGACAGTGGCGACAGTCGCACGTTAACCGATGGTGATGCACACACATTACGTAAATATTCAATCATATATTATGCATTTCCAACCCAGGTAAGCTGTATTAAAATCGCTTACTTTCATTCGGGTCATTCATGTGGCCGACTATAGCGATTTCGGAGCAGCTGGCATCCTAAGGCATGCATCAGTTAGTATGTGTACTCTGGCTCACCTGACAGTGCAATGTAACCGATTCGGGAATGAGTTGTGAAGGAGTGCATCTGCGCTGCATGACCACTGCAGTCGATGCGCCCCTAAACTCCAATAAACAAACAAAGGAGTGCATCTGCTAAAAATAATGTATGCGAAAGCCCGAATGAAACATTCGCCCGCGCCTCATGACGACTACTGGGAAAATCCACTTCGCTATCCCGACAGATCCGGACTCAGTTTCGGGGGAAACCTTAAATCAAGTGATTTGTGCAAAAAGGGTGTTCAAAGTGCTCAAGGGACGAAGCTGCTTGCGTATTGGCGGAAAAATGGCGGATGATTTACCACTGCTTTAGGACAGGGCTGCGTGCACTCCCACGTCAAAGCCGCGAGTTTTTATGAGTCGATTCAACGTTAGTGTAAACGCTGCACATTGCACAAATATCGAATACATGCGCTAAATTGCCTTGTTTTTATTTCGTACCTGGCGATGCCCCAAAGGGTATGTTTTTTAGAGGGTGAAGACATTACCCATATCTTGGTCTCGGCAATCTTTCCGCCCTGTTCTCTACCTTCCCTATTTCGACTTAGTGCAGGGCGTTTCTGTGAGCTATACTTGGACACCAATGACTGCGAAGTACGCTAATACCGTTGTTATTATTCAATATTTGGGGCTAGCTAATGATCATTCGGTCAGGTTATGACTTGCTCATTAATTCGGTCAGCATGCTGTAGCTCAGTGTTCACTTGGCTTCATTCCGCAGCTGGGTGCTCTGAATCCTTAACTACTTTGGACAACAGCGTTCCGTCGTATGCCAAAATGCAGTGCATGCTGCCGAGCCTGCATCAGATGAGTCTGCTACCTCTGATGGCCAGCTTGGTTTGGGTTTGCAGTGCAGCGGAGCTGCAGTTTTACCCAGGTGTTGTAGGAGTGGTGCTCCAACTGGTAATGCTGCACCTGGTCTCCGGCTCGGACGTCGTCTTCGGAATGACACCAGAAGTCGCTGCCACCCTGGCGGCCGCCGGCTTCTTCTACTACTGTCAGACGGCCACCGCGTACATGCTCATGGAGTACATCAGCCCTGTGACATACAGGTACGTCCGCTCACACCAGCTGAACCTGGCACCGCCAAAGATGGTGCTCTGGCGAGTGAGGAAATGGCTGTGATGCTGTCTAAGTTCTACTGCCGTGGCAAAAAGGGACTATGTAGCCGACCACCACTATCACCACCGCGGCCAAGCGACAATCCTGAAACGTCCTCTGTCCTTTTACCGCGATATATTGCGCTGACAATGGATGACATGATAACGGCTGTAATTGCATTGCTGTGAGGATGTTGTGTTCAGTATAGGAAGCACGTCCAAACGTATGAAATGGAAAAAGGCACACGATGAACGCGAAATGGTGCAAAATAACACCAAGTACTGCATGCATGTCACTGACGGTCTTTTCCTGTGACAGTGTGGCCAACACGTGCAAACGCGCCCTGCTCATCTGGTTGAGCGTCTTGCTGTTCCACAACCCAGTCACGCTGTTCAGCGGGCTCGGCACCGGCGTTGTCATATTCGGCGTGTTCGTGTACAATGCGGCCACCCGGCGCAAGTTCCCGCTGGTCGTGCGTGCCGCTGACAGGACCACGCTCTGATTGTGCACTGTGCAGCACACGGTCGGTTATCGCCTGCCACCAACTGCACCCCGGCCGCACCGGGGCGAAGAGGATCGCCTTGAGGGCTAGGCTGTGACCCTGTAGACCAGGCCCCGAGCGGGTGGATCGGACTGGACCATGCTGGTTGTCATGACGTCGGCTGGGCGTTAGTTACAATCCAAATAAGGCAGCCATGGTCTACACTGCTAGCGTATGTAACTTGATGCAGGTGCGTGTGTCATGTCAATGGAGCTCCTTCAACGGCTGAGGTCGGATTGTGGCAGAGACCACTACTCCCCACAAGCTGTAATGCATCTCACTTCTCCAGAGAGCACTTCATGGTGTCGAAGCGAATCGATGTCAAATTTCCCTTCCGTATCTGACCTCCATCTGCAGGCAGATCAGCTGAAGACTGCAATAAGGTCGAGTTTCTGGGAGCAGTTGTGGTTGAATGTGCGTTAATTGGAGTCTGCTTTGAGGAAATATTGGATATGCTACATTCCACATTTCTACCAGGTCACCTCATATTTGTTAAATCCAATGCGTAGGGTAATCACACGCATATAGTATATTTGTGCGATTGTGAAATACCTCTGACCAGTGGCCAAGGATCTATTGCTTCAGGAAATTTGGCGAGGTCTCCTGTCGATGATATCTTTCAAGGCTCTGAACGCAGCGATGACTGATCCAAATGATATAATCCTGTATATTTGTTAAACTCACCTCTATCCACTCATTTGCGTTTCTCGGAATTTTGAAAACAAATGATTCAGATTGTGATCTCGTGAACTAAATTCATGTAACCTACTTCGACCAACGGGGCTGTCCTGTTCACCTAAATGTTAAGGTCAAGTTTGATTATTTATATTTCAAAGCAAAAAAAGCGAGTCTTTCATGTTATCATTAGCGTGTAAATTGACACGCCTTGCTAATGCCTATGAAGATCAAAATCTTACTTACGACCAAGCCATGTATTTTTGTGCATAGCTAACTTACTTAGTTTATCATTTGTAAGTGCCCTCCATCAATTACAGGAAGAAAATACCTCAAATGTAAGTTTTTCGACCTTGCGGCGCTCCTTTATCAGTGCAAAGCACTTCGAATTTTCGAAATCGGCGAAGAAAGTAAGGGCCCCAGAAATTGAAAAATGATGCAGAAGAACGTTTCATGTGCATTGCACGCATCCGGCTGTTTCCGCTAGAATTGCCAATTTCTTGGCACGGCAGCATAACATGTTTGATGCAGGCTAGCTCTGTGCTAGCCTGCTGTGCTATTTGATGGTTTGCTGGGCTGTAGCTGTGGTGGTCTAAGCCGATTGATTGCATACTGCGTTGCACGGGCATGTAATATATTTACAAATACAACGTCGCAAACCCTGTTTACAGACGGGAACTGCCCGTCCTACTGAATAATTGTTCTGCGATATTCCAGTCTCCCTTCTGTGTTAATTCCGGAGTTATTCAGGAACACCATGGGATAGAAAATGTCTCCTCCCAAGCCTAGGATTCCAATGTTGTGTGTATATATGTATATATATATATATATATATATATATATATATATATATATATATATATATATATATATAAAGTTAAATGTAACACAACGGTCCAAATATCACCGAAGCCGTCCCAACGCCGGATTTAGCGACGGTCATCTAGCATCTTCGCACCCATATTAACCCCCGCCGTCTCTCCGGTCAGATTCTCACACATCGTCACGGGGGGGGGCGGATAGTAACCCCATCTAAAATCCAAACTGAGCGTCGCACGAAAACGAAAGAGGTGTCATCGGAAAGCGCTCGACGAGTACGGCCCGGGTTCACCCACAAAACAATTTTCCCACAAAAGTGACGTCCCTAGGGGTGCTAGATTTACGGGTGCTAGACGTTCACGTTTCACGACTTGCATGCTGTTGGCTCTGAGGAGTTCATTTTGTGGAATATTTGAAGAAACAAAATTATTTCGAATCAGTAAAGGACAGCGAAATCGACGAGGGCCATACCAATTGTTCTGCCCCTCCCCCATTTTCGAATTATTTTATTTTTAACATTTCGAGTTTTCATGTTTTCTTTAACTTTAATTTTTATTTTCCTAATGGATAGAGCACACCGAGAGACGTTAGAAGTCAACTTGGACTAATGCAAAATGCTTACTTTAACTAGAATGTTTCCCCCCGACGAGACATCACCTTTACGTGGTGGGGGGATTGCGTGCCTCCAGGATCCGGCGGCCAGACCACCAGGATGCCGGGGAGAGGTTAGACGAAGAGTGCCTCACTCGTCCTTCCATCCGTACGCTCCCATTCCAATGCCCATCTCATCCCAATCCATGTCCTTCACCTGGCCCTGCAACACCAACTATCCACCCTCGGCCCGTCCCCCAGGGTTGACGGAGTCCTGGAGGTTAAGGTCGCCCGTCGCACGGTGCTAGTTGTGACGGGGGACCAACACACCTCTTTGGTCCTGATATCCCGGAGTGGCGGGCGGGCCCGTGGGGCCTCACAGGGGCCAAGTGGCTGGTCGCCTCGGGCCGGGGGTCTGGGACTCTTCCCAGTGCCCGCCGCCCCGGCCGGCCTTGGCCAAGGGGTGGGCGGTGCTGGATCCAGGTCGGGGTGGTGAATCTCTCTCCCGGTCGGATGAAGGCGTCGCCTGCCCCGTATAGCTCCGCGGACGTCTGGCGTCCTCCCGTTATCGGGACACAGGCGTATCCCCAGTAGGGCCCCAGCGTGGTGTGGCGTCCGCTTAGCCGAAATTCAAACACTTCACCTGGCAACCACAACACAAAAAAAAACACCCTGGTCCCTCTCGAAGAGACCAGACAAAGAGTTCATCTGCCCCACGCGAACTTATCTTTCGAGGTAAGACCAGGTCCATCGCCTCGTTACCACCATTTTAGAGGCGAGACGTATGTGATAAGTTTGGGAAAATTGTACGGTGTCAAAAAATTAAAGGATGGCGCCTTAGAGGTATAATTTGCACGGGCAGGAGAGGCGGAGAGCACATTGAAAGTGTTGGAATTTAGATACAGCGTCCGGAAAAATCACAGAAGGTCAGACGAGATTATTCCGATCGCCATTGAACCCCACAAAACAAAAAATACTTCACGAGGCATCATCAACTGCTTCGACTTGAGGGACGTGCTGGAGGACGAGATTGTAGACGGTCTGTCGGAGTTTGGAGTGACTGAGGCAAAGAAGATGAAAGCAATGAGCGGCTCTGAAATGATCACGACAAGCAACGTGATATTAACATTCAATACCACAGATATTCCGCCTGAAATTCGTGTAGGTTACGTCCGAGTAAAAGTCGGTGTGTTTTTACCGAATCCAATGAGGTGTTTCAAGTGCTAAAAGTTCGGCCATACCAACAAATTCTGCCGAAATCGCCATGCATGTGCCAGCTGTGCCTCGTACGAACACACTAGCGAAAATTGCACCTCGGAGACACCCTTTTGTGCGAATTGTAGCGCAGATCAGGACCCGCACACTTCTTTCGACCGAACTTGCCCGACTTACATCAGAGAGAAAGAGATAATTCACATCAAACACACGCAAAAAGTATCGTTTCGCGAAGCAAGAGATCATTATGAACAGATCCATCCATGAATATCATACGCGTCCAAAGTCAAAAGTAGCATGTATTCTTCACAGCACAGACAGCCCGACAGAGCATCGGAGCTGGTCGCACAATTAACTGCCCTTCGCTCCTTTGGTGTGCCTCCTGCGTCGCAAATGAACCAAGGCCAGCGAGGCCAATTCCACGCGGATGCGACAGAGGTTCCACCGTCCACAAGTACTGCCGTTCGACCATCAGAGACCCCCTCCGTACCAACACCCGAGGATGGGGCGTGGACGCTGGTCCATAGTTCAAAGAGGCCTCCTCGGTCCTCTCCGCCCGGTCCCAGCCCCTCCATCTTGTCGAGAGAATTCCAACTGTTGTTGAACTTCTTGATTTTTGGACGTTGGACGTTTCGGCTTTGGACGGTTGTTTTTGGACTTTGCGTCTTTGGATGTTCGGTGTTTAGACTTTATGTTTCTTGGACGATTGGTTTTTGGACGTTATGATTCTTGGACTTCATGATTCTTGGACTTCCTCTCTTTGGACTTTAGGTCCTTGAACTTTATTTTTTTGGACGTTTCGACACGGACCCTATCTTGCGTGTAACCTTGCTGTGTTTTGTTTTTGCTTTACGTTGCGTTGATGGTATTGCGGGAAACATAATGGCAAAACTAACGCAAATTTTCCATGAGCCTGGGGCTCTTATAAATGATTTCGTGGTGGATTGGTCAAGAGATAATAAGGTTGCTGTTGCTACGCAAAATGGTGTCTGCATATACGTGAGCATTTCTTATTCATTGCTTGCGAATCTAGCAAGACTTACTGCAGTAGTGCTGTTGCTGGTGCTGATTAGCTGGCTTGGATTTCGGTATTATTGCCTTGGTAGGCGTTCTTGGAATATTCTTTTAGATTCTACGTACATGCATACCAGGGTGGAAATTAAGACACTTCTTCAGAGATTTCATCTCTTAATACTTTTTTGCACTCCTGGTTCATACTGGATAGAATGGGCTTCACATGTAGGTACTCCAACACAAGCATGCAGAAGGAATACAAATACTGCTAAAAACAAACACAACATTGAAGAAAACATCCACTAAACAACATGTTATTCTACTTACAATTGCCAATTAAACTAGCCACTTTTCATACCATCAAGCCGTACCCTGATTAGGTTGGTTTGTGCTACATCATTTTCCTGGATTTTGAATATTACATTTTACCTAGCTCCAAGACCATTTTTATGTTATTTTGTCTCCTAGCTGAAAAGCATACATTTGTAGAGGAAATTCTTGATGACATCATGTTCACCTACTAGCTTGGGTTCCTTTACAACTTGGTCAACAGCTAGATCATATGGCATCCCCAACCTCTCATACCAATTGGTCACAGGTGGACTCAGTAATGCTATCTGTGATGAGATTTGAGCCCACAATCCTGAGATCAAAAGGCTAACATTCTACCAACAGTGTTACCATGGCCCTATCATCATGCTTAGCACATTCATCAATTTTCCATTAGAAATAAATATCCTAAGAAATCAGAATTACCTTGAACTGAAAATTTATTGGATATGCTATGCTATGCTAGGTTAGGTTATGCTGGACATGTTTAATGCTAAGTATGCAGTTTAGGGTACTTTTTCACTGGCTCCTGTCAGATCCTCACACTATCCAAGGGGGGGGGGGGAGGAGTTGATAGGGACCCCCTCTAATCTCCAGACTAAGTCCAGAATAAGATCACCTGACTTCAAAATTTTGACATAACATGGCAAATTGATGTGGGAAAATGTATGCCAAATTTTGCTGCACTGCAGTATGCTTTCACAATCTGCAGAAAACCTTATGGGTGTGAGGTCATCAGTGATCGCTCAGGATGGCACAGGTTAATAAAGTGCCCCAATTTTTGACAGTCTTGTTTATCTATGAATAAGGATGCTCATCATTTTCTATTATCTTTCTGGGTGTTGATACTTAGTCTGCCTGAGTACATCGGTCAAAATAACTGCCAATTGCATTTATAGCAGAACATGAGATTCAACGATATCTCCGTGGCAGCAAGGCACTACATGATCATTATGGTTGGTGAGTCATAAAGCCCTAATAACAAACAGACAATTAAACATTGGAGCTAGTAAGTGATGTCCAGAATGAGTCAGACAATACTTACAGACTGCCATCATATTTCCTTTGTTGGCATGGGTGCAAAACATGATAATATTTATATAGCTTAGCTAAGGGGAAATTGCATAATGGCATGCCAGAGGGCCAGTTTGGAATCAAGTTCAGATATCATAATGTTCATTCCTGCCTCATTAATAAGTAAGCTGTATGATGTGCTACTGGTGAAGCTTGGAAGCACTTACATATGCATGCATGGTGCTCTTGTCATGATAGTGGTGGTTTACTCTAAAAAAAAAAAAAAAAAAAAAAATAGTTAAACCCTAACCCCCAAGGGGCCTTTTTGTTTTCCCTCTTTACACTAAACCAGTTTCCCCCCAAATTTTTTAATTACCCCCCCCTGTAATACTGAAAAGCAAGCCCTCTATTCCTTGTGCAGTGATTGACTATGCTGTTTTTAATTTCAATTTTATTAAATTTTTCTGGCCGGTTCCAGTGTTACTTTTTTTAATTTTTAATTTTTTTTTTTTTTTTTTTTTTTTTTTTTTTTTTTTTTTTTTTTTTTTTTATTTTTTTTTTTTTTTTTTTTTTTAATTTTAAATTTTCCCTAAATTTTCCCCTCCCCAAACATTTAAAAAATTAAAAAACCTGGAGGAGTTCTCCTCTAACCCTTCTATATCTAAGTGATCTTCTATATCTATTCCTTGTGCAGTGTGAAGCTACTGTTTGTTTGCACTGCTATTACCTGATAACCCTGCTGTAGTGTATGCAAATGAACTGAGGGTATTTGTAATAATCATGTGCTTTGCAGGAAGTTAAGTGCAAGCCAAATGAGAAAGAACTCACAGCTGCCGGAGTATTTGCAAAAATTATGCCTGAAAAAGAACAACATCTGTGCTTTGGAAATGGTAATGTATTTTATTTGCCAGTAAAAAGTAGTTTATTTGCCAGTAAAAATTTCAAGTTTTTACTGGACACCCTTGTGTCCAGTAAAAACTTGAAATGTAATTGTAACCCCTGCCTCCCCTAGGCTGGCACCCAGAAGCAAGGCCTGCCAGCATCTGGCTCTCCACCAAACCATGAATCGCTGAGCTCCAGCTTCAGGACTTAATCCTTTTGAATGAATGGTGGTGTGACCTCTGAGTCATCTGTGATCCCCTCACTCTGGGGAGGATGGAGGTGAAGTTGAAAAATCTTTGTTATGCCCCATAGTCATTGCTAGCCTTCTGGCGATCTGATCCATCTTCTATACCTGTACATGCTAATTATTTGACCATTTATTGTTACCAATCTAGTAAACCAGCAAAATACCCTCTCTATTCTTACAGTGGAATATGCGTGGTTTTAAGCAAAATTTTACTGACTTCCAAATCCTTTTCTTGTCACAACCCCATTGTTTTGGGAGACCAAGCTGTCTGCATGGGTCCAATATGATATTAAAGGATATTCTCTCTTTTGGAAGGATGTCCTGTCTGCTGACACAGTTGCACATGGTGGCGTCATTTTGGTTGCTACCAATAGTGCTCCACCAGTGCACCTGTTGCTCCAGGCATCACTCCAGGTTTTTGCTGTCAACCACCTGAATGACTGAAAGTCAACCACTGCACAATGCCAGTTGTTTCATTATACATGCCACCGGAGTATGTTTCCCCTTGGCACATCTGAGCATCTTAATGCTGGAACTCCCTCCACCTGTTTTACTCCTTGGAGACTTCTACCGCCACCACACAGTGTGGGGATGTGGCTCTACCAACACGCGTGGACGTTTTTAAAATCACATTTTATTGATGCACAGCCGTTTTGTCTTAAATAACGGTTCGCCAACATAATATTGATTCAGCATTGATCTTTGACGGGACAGATTTGCCGTTCATGGGCATATGCCGGGAGAAGGTGCATAACATCACCGACATGTTCACTGACACCGGCATCATGGCGATCACCACGCAGAACGAGGCTTTCACTGGCTTCCGACGGGCGCTGTGGTCTCCACCGGGCATGGCGCCCCACGACAGGTGCGTCTGGTACCTCAAGCACTTCGGAAGGTACAGCCGTCAGGTCCCGACCCCTGAGGGTACAGCCAGGAGGTATCTATCTGAAAGTACATTCAACAAGTACCTACGTTTGAGGGTGCAACCACTGGGTACCTATTCCTGAGTGTACAGCTGACAAGTACATCTGGTACCTCGGTGGAGTGCAGCCGATAGGGACTTCTGATACAGTTGATGCCATACAGCTAATATGTACCACCGACATTGGAAGTGTGCTGATCCTGTTTGTTTAGTCTTTATGCTTGGATAGATATGCTGTGATGTTTTGTTCTAATCTGAAGCTATTCTCTGCTCGCCCGTGGTATCTGTAAAATTGCTCTGATATCCATAGAACTGCTCTACTTGTTTATCTGCTAGAACTTATCAAATCCATAGATCTGCTTTGATTTGGTCCACATGTCCGTTCTGATTTGATGCATAGATTTCTGATAGACTGTACTATATCTGCTCTGATTCAACATGCATATAGGATCACAGATATCAGTAGCATGAAATGTGTTCCGTGGATTTGTATTGTATCACGAAATTTGTTGTAATCTTGTGAGAGTGTAATCTAGCAGCTGGATCTACTTTTTTAAAGTGCTATGTCCTACTTTTTGTTGTCCATACCTCATCAATTATACCACTCATCATTGGCCTGTACACCAACTTCTCACCCCACTTACTCGGCACTGGCGAACACAGAATATGGGCAGAGAATCTTTCACTGGCGATAGCTGTGAGCGCCGTAGGGTTCTTAATTCTGAATCACAGTGTCAAGTGCCGGTGTCGACAGGTTGATGACCCACCCCCTTATCTGGTAGCTGCCTGCTGGCCACGCTAAGCTGGGACCGCAGGTTGAAAATCTACGAGGTGCAGTCGGCCAAGCCCAGCCTGATGATCGACATCAGCTGTCAGTGGATACAGCAGCACGCCAAGCTGCCCGACGCTGTCTCCGACCTGGCCGACGTCAAAAAGCGCACCTATGAGCTGTCCATCATCGGTGAGTGTCCGCGGTCCCGCCGTGGGCCACGTGCGCGTGTACGTGCGTGTGCGTGTGCTTGTGTGTGTGTGATAAGCATTCACGTCCTTGCTTGATATCTGCAATAGGAGACATTAACAACTGAATTGCTCATGGGACATGCGGTTTGTAGCATGGATAAAAGAGATTGCATGCTCGGGTATTGTGCTAAGTGTTCTAAAACTAATACACAATTAAAAACGGGAAAACATTATTCTTGTGCGTTTTGTTGCATCCCTAAAGATTAGCAAATGCTGAAAGTTTCATTGACATATCTGTATTCGTTAAAGCGTGACGACCGGTTGAATTTTTTCGAGGTGATCTCACTTGACCTAGACTGTCTCGTTGACCCTAGATGACCTGACTTCAAAATTGTGACAGCATGCCAAATTTATGTGGGAAAGGGTATGCCCAATTCTTCTGCCGGCTATTTTTTTTTTTTTTTTTTTTTTTTTGTAAAAAAATTGTTTTGGGGTTTTGGTAAATGTGGGGAAAAAAATGGGGTTCCCCTTTATTGTTTAAAAAGCGGAATGCCTTTCACTTCGGCGCGCTGCATTTTACATTATTCCGTCGTATATCTGCCCATCCCCAAAAAAAACACTTCTTTTTTATTGATTTTTCGTCAATTATTTTTCACCTGCCTGCCCGCGGAAAACCTTAGGGGATGGGGCGGTTGAAATCCCCCGAGACGGCGTGGGTTAATGCAACTGAGTCGAATGCCCTTCTTTATCAGACTAAAAATTATTCGCCTTACCCGCATTCACTGCCGGGTGCAACATTGATATTGCTCGTCTTTGTCATTGCCCAGAGTATGCACTTGCAAAAACACAACTTTATATCACAATTGCTAACTGTCATACAATGTGACCGGGCTACCTGTGACCTTCTTGTTTTGTTATCCCTCTCCGCTACCCGCGGTCTCGGTGAGCTCGCTGCCTCCCTGATTCCGCACAGTTCGTGACATCTCTGTCTCAGGACCCCACCGTCTCCGTGACCTTTTTGTCTTCGCAACTCCTCCATCCCGTGACTCCGCTGTCTTCGTGACGTCTTCGTGACATCTTGGCGCTAAATGGCCTCGCAGTCGGCGCGCCCTTAAGCGCAGATAATGGAGAAATCTTCGTGACCTCACTGTCCTGCCGTCTCCGTGACCTCGCTGTCTTGGTAACCCCACTGTCTCGTTGCCCCGCTGTGCCGTAACTGAACTGTCCCTGTCCGGCCGTCACCGTCTCCGGCAGATATGGTGTGGACGGAGATGTCTGAGCCTCGGGACGAGCCGGCGCGCTGCCATCTGGTGACCGTGACCCGGTCCGGTCACGTTGCCATCTGGAGGATCACGGCTGGCGTCGCCCCAGCCACCCTGGCTGCCGACTGGCTGCTGCCAGACCCAGAAGATCGTGTTTCCTGCCTGAAGAGGATCGAGGGATGTGGTGAGGCGCCGCTGTCTGGTTCACGAAGTCAGTGGTTGTCACTGCCTGTCCGGCTCGCGGGGTCTTCGGTCAGTGGTTGGTTGGTTGGTTATTTGGGCTTAGGGGCGCATCGACTGCTTCGGTCATACAGCGCCCATTCGGTTAGTGGTTGATGGGCGTAGTATGACCATCGTATTCGATGCGCCCTTAAGCCCAAATAACCAATCGGTCAGTGGTTGTCACAGCCTGTCCGGCTCGCGGGGTCTCCGGTCAGTGGTTGTCACTATGTCAGGTAGTTGATACCCTGGCCGTGGGTGGTCTAGGAATGGACCTGCGCGTTTTCGATATGCCCAGGTTTTGGTAGAGAACAACTCGCTCTTTAGCCACGTCGGCTCAGAAGTTCCGGGAACCAAACGGCTGTGAGAGTCGGCCACGAATTTACCGAATAGAGTCGCCAACGCAGTCGACTGACATGACCGGGCGTAGCCCCGGTATCTTGCAAACGCCAGTGGCCGTCTCCGCATGTCTCCGGGGACCCTTCCTTTATTTTCATCCAAGTGCAGGTATATATATATATATATATATATATATATGCATGACACTGCCTACCTATACATCATCTCTAGCAAGCGTCGTTTTGATTGGTGAACTCGCGCGGCGCAGTAGCTATGGTGTATGCTGGACCGTGATTGGTCGGGAGGCAGCGGCCATTGCTCGGGGGCGTGGCGGGGTCACAAGGTCCCATGTACTTGCACCGAGCGGGCGTCGACAGACGGAGCGCTGTGGGGACGAGGCTGTCGGCATAGCAACCCGCCAGGTTACGGAGCCCTTCCGGCCGATGGCAGTCGTGTCAACATATGTTAGGAATGCCACGTTTTGATGGGGCTACATTCTCCGACGAGTTCATAGATATGTCTGTTCCGCTGCGTGTGGTGCGCCTTATCAACTGGATGCATTGTAGGCATTCCGGAGGCTCGATCTCATATTGTTCTGAACCTTGCTACAACTGCCTGTCCGGCACGCGGGGTCCCTGTCAGTGGTTGTCACTGCCTGTCCGGCTCGCGGGGTCTCCAGTCAGTGGTTGTCACTGCCTGTCCGGCTCACGGGGTCTCCGGTCAGTGGTTGTTACTGCCTGTCCGGCTCACGGGGTCTCCGGTCGGTGGTTGTCACTGCCTGTTCGGCTCGCGGGGTCTCCGGTCGGTGGTTGTTACTGCCTGTCCGGCTCACGGGGTCTCCGGTCAGTGGTTGTTACTGCCTGTCCGGCTCACGGGGTCTCCGGTCGGTGGTTGTTACTGCCTGTCCGGCTCGCGGGGTCTCCAGTCAGTGGTTGTCACTGCCTGTCCGGCTCGCGGGGTCTTCGGTCGGTGGTTGTCACTGCCTGTCCGGCTCGCGGGATCTTCGGTCGGTGGTTGTTACTGCCTGTCCGGCTCGCGGAGTCCCTGTCAGTGGTTATCTCTGCCTGTCCGGCTCGCGGGGGCTCCGGTCGGTGGTTGTCACTGCCTGCTGCAGATCCGTGCAGTTTTATAGTACTGGTATACGGCAATCTTCCCTGTAGCTCATGGCAGATTGCAAGAGTGGGCTATTCTCCACTGGGATGTGTTCACACAAAATCTGTTTTTGACGCCATTAAGTTATAAAGTGTGCACACCTAATGAGAGCGTTAGGGGCACATTTGGGTTAAGCCTATAAAAGGAAGATATGAGACTATAAAAAAAATATAATGAAACACACTACTCAATGCTGCATCCGGAGTTCTAAAGAATCTATTCACCCAATCATGTATGACTGTTCCCTTGATCTTCCGTAGCATATGCGTGAATCATTTAACACTTCAATTCTAGATTCACGTATGTAAGGGTTTTCTAAGGTTCTGGATTGTTTGCTTCTTTAACTATAGCGAGTGTTTTACTTCCGTGATCAGTCACGAAGGGTGTCCAACCTCGTTCATACCGATTTTCCTATTGATAATAAACCTATCCTAATCCTGAAGCAATTTGTGTTTATATGTATCCTTACTTGACAATAACTCTTTCCACTTAATTTCGTCCAGGAAGATCCTGAGCTGATCATAATTATCTTGAGCAAAATTTGGAGTAATGTCTTGTTGCTCCCTGCACTTCCAACTTGTCAGGAAAAGCGTGTGATGTTTTAATCACCATCTCCCAAGGTCTATCCTATGTTTACATCCTATTTGCACATATTCCTCATTTGTATATGAAGTACTATAGCTCAATTCGTTTCACCTTGTGAGTTCATCTATCATTTGGAGGAATACATTTTCCTCAAAGCAAGCCATAGAACTACTTCATGATTTGGTTCGACTTTTAGTTTTGTTTCTTAACTCTCCTATGTCGACTCGACATAGAAGGGTTTGTTGAGATATTGATTATCCAGTTGTGTATTGGACTCTATCCTTGAGGTGACCAGCAATTTGTTCTGCCCTAAACTTTACTACCTATATCTTCATTCGTCATCTTGTCAGTGTTGTTACTATGTACCCTACTGATCGACAGATAATGACCCGTGACGCCCCTGTACTCTGCCAGTCAGTAAATGTCATTAAAAATGCTTTTGATATTTTCCAGACTCAAATTTAAGCCAGTGGTGTCGGTACTCATGACTGCACCTTTATCATTTGCTTAGACATCCAATAATTTATGAAGAGCTATATTCGTGACATGGAGAAAAAATACATATGTTATAAACTGATTCTGTATGCCATATCGCGTGATAGTTAATGTCTTCACCTGAAATTGCGTTGCGAAATTTTTCGTGCGTCGCCCTTCCTTATCCAGAGCATTAACATGATACTTATATAAGCGAGCCACTGTTAGAAAGGAAACACGAATACTTCAGAATCACGCATCAAGGAGCAGGACGTCCATACTTCTTGAAGAAGGATGTCGATTGAGTGTTCAGAAAGTGATATTTTCCACTTTATTTCAGGAATAGTTTATAACTGCGCCTCAGTACCTCGCTGGTCAGCAGATGACCTGTGACGCCTCAGTACCCCGCTGGTCGACAGATGACCTGTGACGCCTCAGTACCTCGCTGGTCGACAGATGACCTGTGACGCCTCAGTACCCCGCTGGTCGACAGATGACCTGTGACGCCTCAGTACTCCGCTGGTCAGCAGGTGACCTGTGACGCCTCAGTACCCCGCTGGTCAGCAGATGACCTGTGACGCATCAGTACACCGCTGGTCAGCAGATGACCTGTGACGCCTCAGTACCCCGCTGGTCAGCAGATGACCTGTGACGCCTCAGTACCCCGCTGGTCGACAGATGACCTGTGACGCCTCAGTACCTCGCTGGTCGACAGATGACCTGTGACGCCTCAGTACCCCGCTGGTCGACAGGTGCGCTGCTGTTTGGTCGCCAGTCAGGCCGTCTGCAGGGCTATGGTCTGAAGCTTACCGACCAGATCTCCAACATCGCGCCCTACAAACTGCTCGATGACCAGGACCAATTGCCGGTGAATAGTGCAGGGCAATGGCGGGACAGGAAGGGACAGTGCTGGGTGGGATAGAACAGAACAGGACAGTAGGACAGATCCGGCCAGTTGCCAGGAAGGATGGTGAGAGGCCGTGATATCCAGCTGAGTGTGGCAGGTTAGATAACAAGGGGGCGTAGTACTGGTAGCGGTAGTGGGAGTAGCAAGGGCAGATTTAGAAAACGGCACGGGACACTACATTGGTACAATCATGAATTATCGTTGGGTGTGAGATCTCGAAGCGAGTACATTAGGATGTCGAAATTTGCCCTGGAAATGAGATACTATAGCATAAGATGCTTGTGAAATAATTTATTCTTAATTTTCAGCCCTTAGCGTACTTAGTGTACCTTCTTAGCTTGTTTTATCACAGCCAAATTAGTGGGAACTATATTAACGATAGCGACCAAAGTATATATGCTATAAACTGGCATTGCGTGACAAAGTACGTTATATATAATTATTTACATCGAATTATACTGCGAGATGCTCGTGTATCACGATCCGTAATGATGACCACAAGCGTGGTACTTGTAAGCGATATCGTGGTAGAAAAAAGGCATACAGAATTCACAAACAGATATTAAGAAGCATGATGTCAATACATTTCTGGAATGGATGTAGATTCAGTGTTCAGCAAGTAGTGTATTCCAGCCTATTTCAAGCAAACTGTATCACTGGGACACCCGGCCGTACTGACGGCTGGCTGTGTGGCCTCGTGTGGCCATCACTGTTGACCCGGCTGGGTCGGATGCCCGACTGCAGATCTCGTGCATAGTGGCGGCCGACGACAGCCGGTCGCCGCCGCTGCTGCTGGCCAAGGGGTTCGCCGTGATGGCGCTCCGTCTCGATTGGGGTGGAGACTCGGTCCGGGTCACCAGCTCGACGTTTGTCCGACTGGAGGGCGCTCAGGTCACAGGTGGGCATTGTGTCGCTGGCAGTGGTCAGTACTGTGCCGCTGCTGATCAGTCAGCGTGATATCACAGATCTGCCCCAGCAGATGCGTGGCTATGAAACCTGTATTGCGTGGAAATCTCCATGAGATGCTTTTTACGACCCGATATTTGATGAATTAGAACGATATTTGAATTATAATGATACAGCTGTTAAGAGGATTTCAGTGGTTCGTATAGGCTAATTTTAAATTGATGAAATATATGTATAAACGTTGGATCATTAAACTTGGTATCGCTTATGTGCCATGCAATCTGATACCTAATTTTCGGTGGAGGATTTCCTTTCACAGCTCGATTCATCATTTCTCGTTAGTACCAGGTATCAATGATGCGAGCCAAATAACTAGCAATCCAAGTGATCGTACGCTAATCTGACAGCGAAGGCCTCTATTCCTCGAACTGGTCCACACAGCATGTAGGCAAGTAGTCATAAAAAAGTAGCGTTGAGACTTGATAAGAGCTACGGGGGCCACTTGGGCTAGGCTTGCTTATGGAAGATACGCGTGGACAAAAACCTACTGAACACCCCAACCCAATACTACATCCTAAATTCCAAAGAAGCTACCCAACAGCATTCTATACAACTACCAATGCATATCTCCCTACCTATCTAACCCTATTCACTCCATCCCGTATAAAACATCCGTGGTTCCGGTGCTCTAACCTGCTTAACCCGGTTTGATTTTCGCACCCTATCTCGGGGTGGGGGTCGATGCATGCCCCCTGTAATCTCCAAACTAGGCTTCGCACAAAAACGAAAGGCGACAGCGGAAAGTGCTCGACGAGTCGGGTCCGTAACCATCCCTAAAGTTACATGTCCCCAAAATTAACATCACTAGGGGATACACGTGATCATGACTGACATGTTTTTGGCTCTGGGGAGTCATTTTGTGGGGAGATAAAAAAAAATTGAACCAGAAAAGGAAAGCGAATTGGACCATGACACTTAGATGTTTGCCCATAAAAAATCAATCTTTTATTTTTTCATTCTGAGAATTTTGAGTTAACTTTTTATTAATTTTCATTTTTCTAATTGGTGGAGCAGACTGTAAAACGTTGCTATAAGTCAACTTGCCATCATTAAAATGTTTATTTTAGCTGGAACCTTTAATTGTAACCGTAATGGGTTAGCATGCAAAACTAATATTTCATCTAAAACGAAAACTTCGAAAATTCCTCGTGTGTTTCGTTGTATCCCTAAGGATTAGCAATGCTGACAGTTTAATTCATATGTTGATCCGTTAAAGCGTGGAACGTTTTTGGTGGTGACCACTCAACATTCAATAATTCATCGTCCTGACCTCAACATTTTCACATAACAGTCAAAATTGATGTAGGGAAGTGGGAAAAATTTCGGCGAGCTGCCACGCGCCCTTTTTCACTATCCGCGGAAAAACATCGGGGGGGGGGGGGGCACCCCCTCCCCCCGAGACAGTGCTGGTTGGTAGGTGTTGGTTTTTTTACGACACCTGGACCGTTGAGTCATGTAGCGTCGCCAATCTCTCACACCGATTGGTTACGGGCGAAGAGTAGCGAGAGGTGAGGCTCGAACCAACAATCTTTCGATTGTGAGACGGGCAACTTACCCCTAGACTACTCGTCCCCTAAGGCCAGGTCGAAGGCGTCTGCAGATTGTACGCTATGCATGGTTATATGCACTTTTTTGCGAATTCGCTTTTTAAGGGGTTGGGTTCTTGTTCGTTGTGTACTGTCGATCACGAAAAGGTACTTAAAATCCAGATTCGACCAAATTTTCATTTGGTCTCAAAATTTTTTCCCACCGACCGGCTACCGCGCCCAGCCGGCCGTCAATGGGCGTCTCGACGATGCGTGATCAGCCAGTTGTCAGATGCCTTGACCCACTACTAGAGATAGCAATCTGCAGAAATTATCTTACCCAAGCGCGACCCGGACCCGACCTCTGCAGTGCCACACCCGGTACGAGCCCGACGTAAGTCCAATACCCGGTCCCAGGTGAACTCTTGCATGGAATGCAATAGAGGAGTTTGCATCCAGGTCCGACATAGACCCGTTTTGGCCTGTGTTGGGCCCCGGGGGTCAGGTCCTCAGTCATGAATTCTGCCACCTCTGTCCACTATCTTGTTCGCACATGGTGTAGTATCTTAGCGGCTCCAACTCCATTCGGACATAGAAGCTAATGCATATATTTTTCAGGGTACCATTCTGCGATCGCAAGAACATAATGAACAAGAATCCAACTGGTTTCAAAGTGAATTGCAAAGAATGCGTATACTGCCCAGGCTAGTGTACACCTAGCATAAATCACACCCTATCCATCCATCACTCATTATAAATAAATCACGAGATTCTCCAATCTCCACAAAATGTCGACCATATCTTTAAATACATTCAGTGGGGTACTTGCCACAACATCACCACTGAACCTATTGCATTGATCAACCACCCTTTTGGCTCAAAATCTGTTGGCGTTTACCTTTCCCGTAGCTTGACTTGTCCAACCTGAAATGATGACCCTATGTGACACTCTAAATAGAAGGGCATCATTTAAATTGATATTAATCTAACTTGACGATTTTATGCATTTCAATCATATCACACCTTAATCTCCTATGTTTGAGCGAATATATATATGTATAATGCCATAAGCCTTTCTCCATATTCTAAGTTACCTAGTCCACTGGCCGAAAATATAATCGCTAGACGAAACCCTTGCAAAAACCTCAAAGAACGCAGTATGAGCGGGAGCAATTGCCCTAGTTTTATGCGACATAAAGCCTACTGCAAAGCCACGCGGGTAGACTTTGAAACCTGGACAGGTACTCGTACAACTTGCCATTTACAATGTCGTAGTTTATTTCAGAAATGTATGCCTTACGCTGTGTGTCCGAACGACCATTCAACGTGCATAATGTGATGCTCCGTCACCTTCCCCCATACCAGCTTGAAATACTTGGGACCTTTAATGTTTTTTTGGAACGGAGGTAAGTTTCATCCAATTTGCCGAGAAGCAACCATTGTTCCATTATTGAAACCGGACAAGAGCGGTTTTGAACCCTTGCACTATCGACCGATTTCGCTTGCCTTATGTTTATGCAAACTGGTGGAAATGTTTTTAAACTTGTATCTTACATGGTTCTTGGAGAAACGAAACTTTTTTTTAACGAATATACAGTAGTTTTTGGAAGCATCACTCTATAACTGACTATGTTTTAAGATGGGATACGGAAATTCGAGTCAGTTTTAAGCAAAAATGGCACATAGGTGCTGTGTTTTTCGACATCAAGGGTGCGCACGATACCACATGGAAATATAGTATGCTTCTGAAGCGACGGAACGCTGGTGTGCGCGGCCACATGGACACCTTTTAAATATTTTTTATCCAAAGGAACGTTTAGTTTTTGTGTTGGGAATGCTATGTCGGATGCTTTCACCCAAGTGAACGGTGTTACTCAGGGAAGTATTCTAAGCGTCGGACTGTTCGCAGTTGTGGTGAACGATATTGGAGATGGTCTGTCACTGTCACCTGGAATTGGCAAGTCACTGTTGATGACGTTGGAATTTGGTCCTCGGCATCACGCACATTATCACTGTCGAGGCAGTTGCTTATTGCTGTTCCCCATCTGTGAGGTGGATCATTGTAAATGGCTTCCGTTTCTCCAAGACAAAGACGTTAGCCCTGCACCTTTGCAGGCGTCTAAACTGCCACACCCAAACGTTCAGCTCTACGGATATATGAAATTCCTTTCCAATCGATGACAAAGTTCTTGGGCGTCCTCTTCGACAGTCGCATCACGTATAAAAGCCAACTCCGAGTACTGCATACTGGACACGATTCACCATTGAAAATTGTTACAGGAGCATTTCGCACTTCGCCAATCGCGAGTCACCTAGCAGAAGCTCACGGGCCGGGGACGAGTGGTCTAGGGGTAAGTTGCTCGTCTCACAATCAAAAGGTTGTTGGTTCGCGTCTCACCTGTCGCCACTCTTCGCCCACGACCAATCGGCGTGAGAGATTGGCGACGCTACATGACTCAACGGTCGATGTGTCGTAAAACCAATAACCAATCAGCCAAGCTCACGGGCCGACATTATCAATGAAAAGACCAAAACTCGGACTGCGCTACGCTTGTAGGTTAAAGCAATTCCCCACGCGCTCAGCTTACGTGTCCGTGTTTTCCACTTGAAAACAAGAGATGCTTCAGCAGGGACGAGACACTACTTCCAACGAATTTTGCCTCCGCATGCGGGAGATGCTGTGGGAAAGCAACATTCGCATATGCAGCATCGTGCGGGTGTAATTAATGCCTACTCCGTCTTGGGAGCTGACGCCACGTATGTTAGACATTAACTTGGCGGACACACGCAAAACGATAGTGATATCAAAGCTGTTGCGCATGGAAACCTATCGTGGACGTGTTTTTACTTACACAGACGGTTCAAGGACAGAAAATGGTGTTGGATGTGCTTTTGTGAGTGGCTCCAGCACGAGGATGTGCACACTGCCCGCAAACACATCCGTGTACACCGCCGAATTGATAGCGATCATAAAAGCGCTATGTTTAATTTAAATGGGACACAAGAGCACGCACGGTATTTATTGTATAAGATTCTTCAAGCAGTCTTCTGGCTCTGAAGTCCTATTCTCGTCATCCACTTTTACAAGAAACTGCAATCCATCTTAATGCCCTCAACCAGTCTGGAATAAGCGTCACGCTTTGCTGGGTCTATAGCCATGTGGACAATACCAGAAACGACATGGCTGATGCAACGGCAAAAATGGCAGCCGGTAAGCCTTTTACCCACACTTCTCCCTCCTGCTACAAATTTCAGCCAGGCCATCAGCGCATCATTCGAGCTTAAATGGCAGAGAGCGTAGGACTCCTTTGATAATAACAAGCTCAAGACATTGGAAAGCCCTCTAGTGTTATGAAAATAATCAGGGAGGAAATCCTGGTGAGAAGTAGTACTTGCTAGGCTGAGGATAGGGCAATCATATGAATCATGAATCATATGAATTATTCGCAGCATTCTGATTGTCATTTTTTAGCTGGGGTATATTGATTTTTCTGCTTTAAGGTTATTGGAAACTAACACACATAAGTCTTCTCTCTTCAATGACATCCAGTTCTCTACCTCCCATTGTAAACCCGAATGTCTCGCCTCAAGACACCAAGATGCTGATGTGAAACTTTATAAAAAAAAACTTTGTGATAGTTAACATCAAGTGCACAACATGTCATGCTTTAAGTATCTAGTAATATACTAGTAGTTGAGTACTTTAGTTGTAGTAGTTTCCTCTATGGGAACGCGCTGATCTCGTTTGGGAAAAGTATGTGCCCATCACCGACGAGTACCACATCGTCAGCACATTGTATAACCTTCCCTCTCTCCGAAGCCAGGTATGTGTGCCCTCTCTTCAGGTGTCGCCATCGTCAGCACGCTGTATAACCAGTCTTGTTGGGGGCAGGTATGTGTGCCCTCTCTTCAGGTGTCGCCATCGTCAGCACGCTGTATAACCAGTCTTGTTGGGGGCAGGTATGTGTGCCCTCTCTTCAGGTGTCGCCATCGTCAGCACGCTGTATAACCAGTCTTGTTGGGGGCAGGTATGTGTGCCCTCTCTTCAGGTGTCGCCATCGTCAGCACGCTGTATAACCAGTCTTGTTGGGGGCAGGTATGTGTGCCCTCTCTTCAGGTGTCGCCATCGTCAGCACGCTGTATAACCAGTCTTGTTGGGGGCAGGTATGTGTGCCCTCTCTTCAGGTGTCGCCATCGTCAGCACGCTGTATAACCAGTCTTGTTGGGGGCAGGTATGTGTGCCCTCTCTTCAGGTGTCGCCATCGTCAGCACGCTGTATAACCAGTTCTGGATGGTGTCACTGACAAGCGAGGCTGAGCTGGCTCTGAGTACGGCACCCATAGCCGTGCTGCTGCAGCCACTGCACTACTCGTGTCACGCGCTGGCCACCTCACCAAACCGCGTCGTCATCTGCACTGTCGAGAGGTCGGTCCACCAGTGAAAAAAAGTTAAAAATCACAGTTGATCGACATGCTAATTTCTCATTCTTTGGAATTTCATCTTCTTGTGAGCATATCACAGGCACAGATGGTGAGGGTTGTGTTGGAATTAAAATGCGCATTTGCAATATTTTAAACACTATCTGCTTTTGTGGCAGTTATCAGCGGTTTCAGTTGTGAGATACAAACACATAGATAATCATACACAGGCATAGAGAGAGAAATCGTGAGATATAAACACAGATAATCATATACTGGCATGGGAAGAGACATTGTGAGATACAAACACATATATGATCATAGAGCATGTTGAGCCTTTCACAGTTTCTTTAGAGCCTTAGAGTTTCTGTTTTATCAAAAGTGCATGCTGATGTGTGCCTAAATACCTAAACGGGGATTGATATAGAACGTGCCTAATACATCAGGAATTGGTAGGATAGTCCAACTCTTCCTTCTTTTTCATGTACAAGGAGTGGAACAGAAACTCCTCATACCATATTTCTTGCGTGCGATGTTTTCGGTTAAAGAAAGCTAGTGACATTGGGGACGGTTAGCAAGTGTGCCGTAAACTGAAAACAAATTCTCATTCATATTCGAAGGGATTACTTCCAAGGACATTGTTATTCACATTTTTCAAACTCGTTTTGTCAGCTGATCACAAGCAAAGTCACAACAGACATGTGGCCATTTCAATACAAAATTGCGGCGTTTTTCCATCTCCATCTATCGGCGCTTTTTCTCTCGTCAAAAATATACATCTGAATGCCATATTTCTCCCTGTGTGTAGTAATTTTTCATGCTATGTTTTTAAATGGTGTTCTTATATTTGTTTTCAGTATTTTCAGTATTGCAAGCTCTGCCCTGCATGTTAAGTACGGAAAAAATTGCGTTCTACTAAGTATGAACTGTGCTATGCGATATTATGATTTGTCACGAAAAACGCAAAATATCGCCACGCTAAATTTTCTTTTCATGACGGAAATTTGGGACGAGTGGACTTAGCAGCCGTACGGAGTGTTTCTGGTCAGGCTTGGCCGAGGGTTTTGTCGTAACTTAGCTACAGATAATGGCAAGGACGTAGGAACTGCTTGGAAGGCAGTTACAGGGGCCTCACAAATTTGCACGCCTTGAGCATTAATCGTGTGGGCGTTGCATAAGAGGAATCGATTTCGAATGACCATACCAGCCAACTTCGAGGAATTTCCCGCGCCACTGGAAAGCAAGGTTGTTTTTGTACAACAGTTGGTGGGGCAGAGCCAGATCAGTGGGACAGGGCCATTGAGGTGGGATGGGACCAGTAGGGTGGGACAGGGCCAGTTGGGTGGGACAGGGCCAATGAGGTGGGATGGGGCCAGTATGGTGTGACAGGGCCAGTTGGGTGGAGCAGGGCCAGTTGGATGGGACAGGGCCAGTTGGGTGGGACAGGGCCAGTTGGGTGGGATAGGGCCAGTTGGATGGGACAGGGCCAGTTGGATGGGACAGGGCCAGTTGGGTGGGGCAGAACCAATGAGGTGGGATGGGGCCAGTATGGTGTGACAGGGCCAGTTGTGTGCGGCAGGGCCAGTAGAGTGGGACATGACCAGTTGGGTGGGGCAGGGCCAGTGACGTGAGATGGGGCCAGTATGATGTGACAGGACCAGTTGGGTGGGATATGGCCAGTTGGATGGGACAGGGCCAGTTGGGTGGGGCAGGGCCAGTTGGGTGGGACAGGGCCAGTTGGGTGGGGCAGAACCAATGAGGTGGGATGGGGGCAGTATGGTGTGACAGGACCAGTTGGGTGGGATATGGCCAGTTGGATGGGACAGGGCCAGTTGGGTGGGGCAGGGCCAGTTGGGTGGGACAGGGCCAGTTGGGTGGGGCAGAACCAATGAGGTGGGATGGGGGCAGTATGGTGTGACAGGTCCAGTTGTGTGGGACAGGGCCAGTTGTGTGGGACACGGCCAGTGAGGTGGGACTTGGCAGTTGGGTAGGGCAGGGCCAGTGAGGTGGGACTGGACCAGTAGGGTGGGACTGGACCAGTATGGTGTGACAGGGCCACTTGTGTGGGACACGGCCAGTGAGGTGGGACTTGGCAATTGGGTAGGGCAGGGCCAGTGAGGTGGGACTGGACCAGTAGGGTGGGACTGGACCAGTATGGTGTGACAGGGCCACTTGTGTGGGACACGGCCAGTGAGGTGGGACTTGGCAGTCTGGTGGGCAGGGCCAGTGAGGTTAGACGGGGCTAGTAGAGTGGGACAGGGCCAGTGAGGTTAGACGGGGCTAGTAGGGTGGGACAGGGCCAGTTGGTGGGTTGTACGGTCTGCAGTGCACTGTGATAATTGTATGCTACATATATACCAGGCCTGGTTATGGCTTGATCAAGTTGATCTTGGACAATGCCTTGCAATTATGGAATGATGGTACATATGCCACATCATATGGTAAATGGTTTTTAGAAGTTTGGTTTTTTAGTCCCTTTGCTACATCTCAGCTTGTCCTTGTTCGTTTTCGATGGTGTCTTTGTGTATCACACGATGTGTATTGCATATAATTATGTGAGGCTGTGTTCGGATGGTACGTTTTGTTTGTTGCGTCCTGTTGTGTCTGGTTGTGATATTTGCATATTATATTCAATGTTTTATCTGGTTGTTTTATTTGCGTTGTATTTGGTTGTTGCGTTTGCTTGTTGTGCCTAGCTGTTTTATTCGGCTGTTATATTTAGTTGTTGTGCTTTGTTGTTTTATTCAGCTGCTATATTTTGTTGTTGTATGGGGATGTTTGCTGTCATTGAGCTTGGTGTGTTTGCTCTACAGGGTGTTCGACTACTACGACCACCTGGTACTGCGAGAGCCGGTGAGGGTCAGCTTCACGCTGCTGGAGAAGCCGCTAGATGAGCTCATCAACTCGGCGCTGAACAGCAGTCACCCGTTGCATCGTCTGACGGACGTACTGGAGGCTGCCAGGTCATAATACGCACGCCACTCCGCATAATGGCTGCACGCATGATTTGTACCTCTGCATTTTCGGTATATGTTGATCATTCTTCGGATTCGAAGAGCATAAACATTCTTAATGAATGTTTCGCATTTTGTATGTAAAGGTTAGGGTTGTATGAACTTCCAAGTTTTAATCAGTTTGTCTTCAAGCTGGAGCATTAAATATCGAGATGGAGAAGGAAAGGATAATCTTCGAGGGACCATAATGTGAGGCTTTCATGAATGTCACGTTTATGTATGAATAATTTCCGCACAACGACATTCAGTCCTAAAATGAGAAAAGAAGATATTTTTAGGAGTATAATGTTCAGTCAGTCTCATCTCGTTGTCCACTCAGCTGATCATGGTAGGGTGTGGGATAGTGCCGGCAGCCGACATTGAACAGCTGGGCAGCTGGGATACAATCTCATCTCACTGTCGACTCAGCTGGTGGTGGTCGTGCGTTGGATGGTGCCGGCAGCCCACACTGGGCAGTTGGGATACAGTCTTGTATGGCTGTCAGCCCACACTGGGCAGTTGGGATACAGTCTTGTATCGCTGTCAGCCCACACTGGGCAGTTGGGATACAGTCTCATGTCACTGTCAACCCGTCCATCTTGACTGTCGTCTCGCTGCCGCTATCCCCTCGCTCTCGTTCGTCCCACTTACCCACGTCACGACTGCGGCGACAACGACTGCGGCAGGCGACCCGTCCCTGCCCGCCGTTTGGTGCCACGCCCTGACTCCGTGACCGTGACCAGCCGGGACCTCGACCATGTGCTGCGGCAGACGACCCGTCCCTGCCCGCCGTTTAGTGCCACGCTCCGACTCCGTGACCGTGACCGGCCGGACCTCGACCATGTGCTGCGGCAGACGACCCGTCCCTGCCCGCCGTTTGGTGCCACGCTCCGACTCCGTGACCGTGACCGGCCGGGACCTCCACCATGTGCTGCGGCAGACGACCCGTCCCTGCCCGCCGTTTGGTGCCACGCTCCGACTCCGTGACCGTGACCGGCCGGGACCTCGACCATGTGCTGCGGCAGACGACCCCGTCCCTGCCCGCCGTTTGGTGCCACGCTCCGACTCCGTGACCGTGACCGGCCGGGACCTCGACCATGTGCTGCGGCAGACGACCCGTCCCTGCCCGCCGTTCGGTGCCACGCCCTGACTCCGTGACCGTGACCGGCCGGGACCTCGACCTTGTCCTGCAGGCTGACGATGCTGGTGGATAAGACTCCCTTCTCGCTTGTGGAGGACGACGAATCGTTGGCTCGGAAGTCGGCGCGCCACCTGCAGTGCACACTGTTTATGGTGTCGTCGTCACTGCCGCTGGATCTGCCGCACGCCGACAATAAACCTGATCTGGTGAGTGAGGTGGTCGGTGTCCCGTCTTCAATAAGCCCGTCCACATAGGCACATTCAATAGAGGTGGACGGTGTCCCATCTCGTCAAACCCGGCAACGTCGTCTGCACATTCTCCATGTGTCTTGGCATACTGTGATACATTATTCACGATCAATGTGGACATGGCAGGCAAGTATAAACCGTTGAAGTCTTCCTGTTGTGTTGAGTGTTTGTTTCTTCAGGTGGCAAGCTTGTCGCTGTCTTTCTGTGCTCGATGTGCCTTATTATGCTTATTTTGTTCCGAGATGAACGATTTACAAATAGCTAGACGATTACGGTTAAATTGGAGTCACTGAGGACATATACAACGAAAGCTCTGTAGCATTGGTCCAGACTTGCCGGACCTGGGATGTAGATCATTCCAGGCCTTGCTCCACTGTTGTTCCTAAGTTTTGCATACGCAGCCTACGTTACACTGGTGCGTATGATGAGACGATGAGTCCGTCTGAACAGTGCGGCGCCTATAGCTGCGCACCTCATTGTCAGTAGTTGTGCATGTTGTTTGGCTTAGATCACACAGACTGCAGTTGTGATTGCTTGTTTTTTTCTCCGTGGTTTGTTTATTGGGTGGTTCACGACGCACTTTATGCACATTCACGGCTGATGGCTCCGCCCAAGTTGTTTCGCTGGTGGGCGAAATTGGGGATTGGGAAATGTCCCGAGCGGCGCGAGTGCCGAACCCAGGACCTTCGGCATCCATTTTTTGTCCGTGGTAAGATTATACGAATCCGACGGAAAGTTGTTTTTCCGCTCGGTAAAATGAGAGGCTGCGCGCAGCCTGCCGGCGGTGTTTGGGCTGAGCGTCAGCTGACGACCGGCTCTCGACCGCAGGTGGGGTACGCTGAGAAGGTGCGCGGGCACCTGCTGCGGGCCCACTTCCGCCGCGTGCTGCAACGTTGCGACGACGGCGTGGACGGGCCGTTCCAGAAGCGGGCCAAGGCGCTGCTGGACGCCGACACAGTCGACTTGTCGCAGCTGATGGGCGTGATGCCGTGCTGTCAAGTCTGCCAGCAAAATATCCTTACATGGACCAGCGCTGTTCCAGTGGGTGTGGGCGTGTGCTGTGTTTGTTAGTCTGCTTGTGGTGCTGGTCTCCTGCCTGCTAAGTCTGTCAGCAGTATGTCCATGTTGTATAGTGACGTGGGTCTAATGGACATGACGTCCCTGAGTTTCACAATCCATTGGGACCATTGGTGTTGGAGCTGGACATTACCCTTCAGAAGCAATGAAGGAGTATGGAATTACACCAAGGAAAAGCAAAACCCAAAATTTCAGTACAATGTATAATATGCTGCCAAGATCTAGACACATTAGAACCAGGGACTTGGACAAGATGTTCACTATGCTATTCGCTGACTTGATTGTTTTCACTTTGCTCGCTATTTCGAGTGAAAACGATAGGTTTCGAAAAGTAGTGATGGTGTTGGAACATAGGAGTAGACAGTTGTTCTCCGCTCAGTGTCATTATCACGCTAATGCGGACATGTTGAGTCACTGACACCAAGTCAGATCCGCTCACAGAATGTTGCCGGAGAGTAGCGTCGGTGCTCTACAGCACGCTGCCCTTTGTTTCCCGATAGGCTCAGTGTTTTGAACGTGGATAGCCTAAAGCTTGTGATCGATAAATTGCATGAATGATGACTGTCCGGTGTCACGAATGACGCTTGACCGGCTTCCAAGGCTAGAAGTTTACCCGTCTGAACCACCTGTTTCCTGTCCTGAAATCTTCGTCTTCGTGTCCATGCTCAAATGAGTTTCTTTTATTTCCGTTTAAACGCGATATATTCCTCACAAACTTTGAAAGCTGCATGTATAGTGCCGTTCCTCACCATAGTGCGGCCGTTTCCGATGGTAAGTAGGTGTCTGCTGCAGTGTCGCCCCTCGCCCCTATGCTGCCTGGTGGTGCGACGTTGAGCGGCCTTAACTGCGCGTCACGTCTGTCGGAGCTGACCAGCCTGGAGGCGCGCTGCCGGGCCGGCCACCGGCTGCCCGTCTGCTGCCAGACTCTGGCGCTCTGCCACACGGTGCCGTACCGGCGCTGTCACCAGTGCGGCGCGTTCGCCGTCAGCAGCACCGAGCTCGTCACAGGTGAGAGGCATCCACACGGCCGCTCACGGACAGGTCCGCAGCCGCGGGTCGCCACTCACCACATCGGTTTGTTTGTTTATTGGTTGGTTCACGACACACTTTATGCACATTCACGGCTAATGGCGCCGCCCACACTGTTTCGCCGGTGGGCCGCGGGATTGGGAAATGTCCTGAGTGGCGCTAGAGTCGGACCCGGGACCTTTGGTACCCATAGCCCGACACCTTAACCACTCGGCCATTCCCGCCCCCTCACCACATCGGTGGTCGACTTGGTGATCCTGGTGGCTATCGCTCATGCGAGACCCACAGTTAGACGTGTGGTGTTAGATTACATTTGAGAAAGCCCCAGCATAGGTAACGAATGTCATTGCAGGTTGTGCTCGCAGAAGATCCGTGGGTTCATATGCATCCAAGCGTATCAGAAGTCGGAAAACTTATGGTACGAATATTTGTTATTTGGATTCTGGTGGTGCATTCATGTAGGTTGAGGTTTGGAGCTGGGCCCGTGCACCTTCCGTGATGGCAGACTAGTTTCACCTTGCTGTAGATGTGCAGCTGAGAGATAGCCACCTGACTGGGCTTTCCTGTGTCGCAGGTCTGGAGCTGGGCCCGTGGTGCACCTTCTGTGACGGCAGACTAGTCACACCTCACTGACCTCGTCAGCCCAGCCTCAGCCCAGTCCAAATCCACCATCAGGCCAGCGTCAGCCCACCTTCAGCCCCTTCAGCCCTGCTGCCATCCAGACGATCCCACAGTGCAGACCTCTCGACGGCGAGTGTGACGGACGGTGTCGGAGAGACCAGGTCGGACCGGGACCAGTTCCGGTCCAGTCGGGCTAAATCCGGCTCCGGATTGGCCCGTGTCTCACTGCTGATCGGCTGTCAGCTATGCGTGTGCGGCGTGCCCTGCACCGTAGGGAAATGGTGCGCTTCGTCGCTGGACTCGGCGCCGATCCACGAACGGCCGGTACCGATAGTGATTGGACAATTTTCACCAGTGTGGGATGTGATCTGAGACGCTCCTTGGTTCACTGCGCGCCATTGCCGCTCGTTTTGTCGTCACCGTATATGGGCCCTGCAGTTGCTCGTTGAGTGCATCTTGTCGCCGTTATTGTCTGTGCTACCCAGTTCGCGGAGAGCGGGTAGCACAGGTGTAGTACAGTCGGTCTCGGCGACTGGGACCGTTCCAGCGCACTGCAATGCCTCTCGGAATAGGTGGCCAGTAGCACATGATTACTGCCTCGCTCTTGAATCAGAAATACAATGTAGTCATGCGTCGCATGGACATGCATGCATGCTGTTACTATGATGGTGCCAACGCTGCCACCCTACCAGAATTTACATTAAAGTTGTGACTCGTGTTCCCTAATAATGAACATCTCTACTTGCCACTAAAGCATCTTCAACGGCCGGCGACTGACCGAGATGGATTAACAGCACCAAGTGTTATATGTATAGTATCCACGGCACTATAGTGATCGACTATTCGCGCTTCCGTCACATGCTGGCTGAATATTATGCAGAGGAAGAACGTTTTGTATTGAATAATTGCAGAATGTTCCAAAATTGTTAATTTTGAATAGTATAAAGCCGTACTATGGTTCTACCATTGATTGAGGAGTCTGACGTTTGTGTCACTGCTCCACCTACGTCAGACGACTGGCGCTATTATCGCTCTCCCCATTGGCACCACACAGGCGAGAGGTGTGAATGAATGTGATGTGTGTGAAGTTGTTTCGCCTTGGTATAGTGATGCATGAGCGAAAGGGCCAAAGAGAATGGTATCCATTTTCTACTCTGTGTGAGAAGCGAAGGGCTTGGTCGCTCGTGGAGCCCTTCATCGAAGACGCCGATAGGGGTTGGAATTGCCTGTCTAGGTATGGGTATTTGGGTATTTGATTTTTTGAGCACCGATAATTAAGATGATGCGAGCGCTACAAACTGTGGTTAAGCGCACCTACTTTGTAAGTAACCTCACTCAGGAGTCAGTATGGCGCATCTCAGACCTGATTGGGCAAAGTTTTTCTGTAGAAGGGGCCGCAACTGAATATTTATTTTCATCAGAGAGTACCCTAGCGAGTATGTGCCCACTGCCCATGTATGTGTAACAAGTTCATTGAGTGACCGGGTTGGACAGTCATGTTTTTCAAACTCTCTCTCCAAGTTTCTCTATCTGCCGAAATAATCTGCCGAACTGCTGCCTTTTGGCGACCACCTTGCATCGTGCTATCGTCGGTCGTGTATATATTATCTGTACCCTATAAGTGTTTTGTCGTGGTGGTCATGTTATGTGCAAATAATTCAAATGCGACCGTGATGTCAGTTTTTTAACCTTACAGAAATACCCATACCTTGAACTGAAGTCGATCTCGAGGCGGGATTGAAACCGGTTTTTCCTTTAAAAAAATGTTTTTACTAGGCGCTTCAACTAAGCGTGATCATATATTCGCCATAGCGGCATGCATACAAAATATTAATATGCCTTACTACCACTTCATCATACATACTATATACTACCACTTATACCACTTAATGGGCGCAAAATGACCCTAGATGTCGACGCGCCCCTAAACTCCAATCCACCACCACCACTTATACCACTTGTACTGCCACTTCATTCCCAATATTGCATATTTGCTGGTAATGCAAGGGCGAATTTATATTCTGTCCGACAACTCCCACCTCCCCGCCATGATAGCCAATCTGACCAAATGCGGCCAGATTGGCTAGTCGTTTTTGTGAATGGAATGTTTTTTCAAACAGTGCCGCAATTGATATATGCTGTCTGAGTTTTATATTCGTTATATTATTTTCCAGTAAAAAGTTCTGGAACGTTTCATCTCTATGGATAAAGTACATATATTTCAATGATATGCCCTCCGTACTAGACGAAATCATCAACTTTGCATTGTGAATGATGTACGCCTGGACTCGAAACTCCACGTTGGTGCCTTTCGTCTGCTCGTATCAGCGGCGACAACCTGTCACATAGTGGAGGGAAAGTAAAAACAGAGAAACGCGGGCGGTTCCAGGCCGTGCGCCTATGGGAGTTCGGGGTACACATTTCTTATCAATATTTTTTCCCCCAAGTGATTCAGCCGCCCCAGAAGGATTACATCTGCCTTTCATGATAGATAATTGGTGAAGGAACCTTAATGTTCTTTCATTATCGATTTATTACGCCCCGTTCCGAAGTTTTGATTCGAAGTGAAGGCACCTGTGAGAGGGGGCCGATTCCGCCGGAGGGGCTGGCCTACCGATGTTGATTTGTAAAAGTGATCGGAGGGGGCAAAGTACATGAAGGCGATAGGCAGACCAAAATGAATAGGGGGAGGGGTCACATTCCATAGGCTCCCATGTCAGAAGTTTAAATCATTGCTGGTGTGGGGAAGCAAGCATGTATGCTTCAGTTTCACCATCAAAGATTGGAATGGGCGGTTCTGGTTTCGCCCCACTCACCTTGTTCTCTAGATATGCTAGTCTGTGGCTGATATTTTCCGATGGAGTGGTTTACACAACTGAAGGGTACAGTACAGACTGACGTACCCACTAATCCGGAAAGAGGATTAAGCGGAAGTGTCGTGGGGTTACGAGCTCTAGCCATCCCCGCACCATACCACAGACGTTGATGATCTGGCCAAGGAGGCGAACAATTCACGGAGTGGGTTCGGACTCAGTGGACTGCCGCTCCCAGGGCGAGGAGCGCGTTCCGCTGAGAAATCCGAGGGATGGAGTACACTGGGGCCTCCAAGAGAGGCGTCCTTCGGATCATAATGGGCGTTACTTTCGCTTCTTCCCTCTTGGATCAGCCCTTGCAACATACCCTAGCTGGAAAAGCCACTACCTCTCGTCGATTCGCTACCGCTTACCAGTCGTTCGACTCGAGTGTTGCTTTGTATACCTCTGAGGGGGAATTGCCACCTCAATGCTTGCTTAATCCACCCCCGCAATTATTTCAGCTTATAACATGGGAGCCAATGGAATGTGCCCCCCCCCCCAATTCATTTTGGTCTGCCCATTGCCTTCCTGTAATTCGCCCCGTCCAAGCATTTCACGATCAAGATAAAGATAGAAAGATAAGAGATAAAGATTCAAGCTAAAGCCCATCAAGATATGAGTATCGGTGTACCGACCCTTTGGGAGAAATCGGCTCCCTCTCACATGGGAGCCCACTTCGCCTGTCGTGGTGTGTTCACTTCGCATCACAACTTCCGAGTGGAGCGTGATAAATAAATAAGGAAAGAACGGTAGGGCTCCTGGATCAATCCTGTATCACGAAAGGCTGATGTAATCCTGAGGTGGCTGAATCAATTGGAGCAGTGCCAACATGAACTGATGAACTGCGTACCCTGCACTCCCATAGGCGCACTGCCTTAAACCGGCCGCGTTTTCGTGTTTTTTTTTGCTTATCATCCGCTAGATGGGCTGATGCGCAAGCAGCTGTTGGCCTCCAATCCAGGCGTACGTTATCCATGCTTGCATCCCAGTGCTTATTGGCCGTCGTGGAACGGGCTAGTGTAAACTTATAAGCTGTACGCTGCCTGGTAAAAGTATGTGGACGAATGCGTGCTAAGTATGGCTATATCTGTCAATCTGAACCAAATCAGGCACTTTCGGACTTTCACATTGTAGTGAGTCGGCAAGGAAATTTTGAAGGTATGGTGCCTGTTGCAATATTCTCTATTGAAGATACTAATACAACGCATCTGCCTGGAATGATCTGAGTGCACATAACACACAATATTTTCCATCTGCCGCGGCCTCCCACCAACAGCCAGACTACAACATCAAGATGTACAAATGCATTTGTGTGACCATGTCATACCCCTGTAACAAATCATATTACACCCATATAGCCTTAATCCGTTACCTGCACCAGTGCCCTACTGGTAAGGATATGCGTGGGGTGGAAGGAAGCAGCCGTCGTGAGCAATGTAAAATGGCTCTCGATCCATGTCTTGTAACATGTCTAAACTCAAGTAGCAGACCAAATATTCGGATAGGAGCCTATGCTCACGTTGGAGCGGACATTGGGGCACCGGGGCCAGCTAAAAAGAAAACACCATACCAAGAACTGATTGTATTGTCAGTCTGTCTGACGCATTTCAGGCGATTATTCGCCGCGTTGGTTGACGAGCATCGGGATTTGTTCGCTAAAAAGTAGTTGCAACCAGTACGCTATTTGAAAGATGAAGATGATGAGAGAATGTTAAATCAAAATATTTTGATAAATATAATTGCAAGTGACTTATGGATGATAGGATTTGCTTTTGCACGGTTGATATATTTTTTCAAATGCGAAGTCACGTGGATGCGTGGTTCATCCAGCGATGGTAGCGCGGACTATAAGATTGGATGACGGTGAGATAAAGCAATTATTTATACGCATAATTTGAATTAAATGCGCTGGTGGAGAGTTGTTCTCTTAGTCTGGAACCTTGTCAAGCATGTTTATCAACTCCACGGCCCGGATGCTAGTGTAGAGGAGCTTTGCTCTCCAGAGCGCATCAGACATTTGTTTTCGCACAGTCTAGGCAAACTTCCTTTTCGCACGTGGATAGTTCTCTGGACCTCGACGTTGACGATTAACCCCGGAGTATAAATTCAATAGCTCTATGTCTCAATCTCCGAGCTCTGATCTGCACATCTCTTGACAGGCCCCACCAAATCCATCACTTATATATTTCATATTTGAGTTGCAAACAAATGGTCATTAACCAGGTTAATGGTCCGATTTCATTAGTCCAGTGATAGACAAAATACTACAATAGTTTCATTTAACTAGCCCCGTCCCCCCAGTCAGATCCTCACGCTCCGTCTCGAGAGGGTGGTTGGTAGGAACCCCCTCTAATATCCAAACTAAGCGTCGCATGAAAACGAAAGATGCATCACCGGAAAGCGCTCGACGAGTAGGGCCCGACAACACCCCCGACAACAAACAGTTCCCAGAAAAGTGACGTTTCTAGGGCTTACATCATGTTTTGGCTCTGGGAAGTTAATTTTGGGGGATATTTGAGAACACAAAATTATTTGGAATTAGAAAAGGACAGCCAAATCGACCAGGACCAGCAAAAAAATTGGCCATATAAAAGTAAAAATTCTATCTTTTTGAAATTTCAAAATTGAGTTTTCAGGTTTTCTTGAATTTTCGTTTTCTAATGGATAGAGCGAACCGAAGAACGTTGTTCAAAGTCAACTTACTCTAAAAATGCTTGCTTTGCCCGGAATCGACCAGAATTTAGTTGAGCGCTTTCCCATGACACTTATTTCGCTTTCGAGTGACGCTAGGCTTGGAGATTAGAAGGGGGTCTTTGTCGATCCCCCGGGACGGGGTGTGAGGATCTGACAGGAGAGACGGGGCGGGTTCATTCAAGCAGCACTGTGGTGGTGAAAATTGACATGAAATACCACCAAAGGGATGCTAATATTTGTTTTACAGTGTTGCTGTCGTTTTCATGCTGTCCATGCCGCCAAAACTACGTATAAAGACATAGCCGAGCTCAATACAGGAAAACGGCTGAGTGCATATTACGCAATTTCACGTCAGTTAATTTTGCACAATGCCTGTAAAGCCCGCTGTCCATGCATGCTGAGTATCTTTGCAGGTACGGAGGATCCACCAGTACAATGACAAGCAATAAATAACCACCATGGAGCGTATTTTTTCAACCTTTCCGACGTCAGATCACGCCCTCGTCACAATACGGTTTCATGTTGTACTTTGAACCTTCTTTTTCAGCAACAAATTATACCAGAAATAGTCAACAGTAAAAAATTGGTGACTAAACAAATGATCTTTGGCCCGTCTTGTCTCCGGCATCTTAAGCCCCCCCCCCACTCCAAGGAGGTGCCGTGAAATGAGGCATCGGAATACAGCCTGCATCTTAGCGTATCTATCCATACCCCATTTGAAATCGTAATGTGCATGGTGCAGATCAGGCGAAATTTTCGCTTGTCAAACCGAACGTAGTGCTTGAAAGGGCTCAATTTTTTGCGGCTTCATGTGACGCAAATGGTCGCTGAAATCCAGTGGAGGCCGTAAAATGACATAAAAAGCACGTTTGTTCAAAGCATCAACCGATGTCAAACAAGGCTAATGGTCTCCGATGTCACCCTGACAAGGAATCCAGCCAGTTGACGCGCTCTGAGAACGTGAAATGCCAATCTCTGAGTACAATAACTCCGGAAACCTGTGCGCTGTCACACGCCGATTTCCGCTGTTCGGAAGAAAACTGCTCCGTGGATGGCACCCATCATCCAACTCCAACCCCTCCCCCCTTCGCCGCTTTTTCCAAGGTGGCTATAGCTAAGCAATAAGGTAAGCATCTTTCTCGTCAAAATGTAATGTCGGCTGTCAAAAGCCGCTGCCAGATTCAATACATGCGAACCTCTATCGGCACTAATAGCTACAAGCTAATAATAAGCCCGTTGCAAAAGCGGATCTTCTCTTCTCCCCAACTTCATTATGTTCAGGTAGTGAAGACCAGCATACCACGCAGTTATCGCGGGTAACTGAGGTCACTCCTCGCAATAAGCGGCTGGGACAGTTCCGCTCCATCCCGTGTGTATTCACGTCACTATGGCGACCTGTCGGTATACAGCTGCAGCCGACCGGCCGCACGATGTCGCACCAGGTGGTGCGGCGACGCCACCGGCGTCGGTCACCCAACACAGACAATTAACGAGAAACAAAGCTGCCTCACTGATGCCACCTGCTTTCAAACTTTCACCATGCTGTAACAGTCCAAAACCCCACGCATCACAACTCTGCAGCGACAGCTTTAACCTTTTATATGCGATTCGCGGTATAATACAGACATTACTCGAGAGCCACTACTGTAAACTGCGTTTGCTTTATCGTGTACTCCAAGTTTAGCACTGAATACCCATGCTTGACCAAAAGCTGTCCCTAAATAACTTATCGAATTATTTCATCGGTCCCTGAAATATGCCAGCAAACGTGTCTATTACAGCAATGCACAGCAGGGTGTGTCACGAAGGACCTTTTTTTGGAAATTGCACTTTGCTTAGTGAAATTATCGTGCAGATCACCTAAAAAAGACCTGTGGTCGAAACCAAATCGAAATCAAACAATAAACAAAATATGCGACAGGCCGATAAAGAAACAAATTTGCCGGGCGCCCGGCGTTGAAGTCTCCAGTGATGGCGCTCCGTTGCGATTGGCATCTAACACCACGCGTCCGGCCACCGTCGGAGCGCCGCCGCGGCGCTGTGACGAAAAAGGCGGCAGTCGGTGCTGTGGATGACTGATGAATGGATTCTGGTTATGAAGCTCATTAATAAAACTCAATGAAAGTGTTTAGTGGGGTAAAAGGCTTTTGATAAGCACCAGTCGCTTAATAAGTTGCCTGGATATCTGACGCATGAAAGAAAGGTTCACTTTACGTCGCTTGTTGGTTCCATTTTCAATCAGTAGATCTATCGGCGTATAATGCTAATATTTTCACTTTTGAAAGCTTGAACATCTTCAAAATTCCTCGTCTGTTTACATCGAAGACCAATTAAATCATTCTGAGACACTTGATATCTTATTGTTATGACAAATAGACCAGGCGAAATCGGCATCATGCTCCGTTCCACTACAACCGAAGGAGACGGGCAAACAGCGACGTCACCTTTTGTACGAGCGGCCACATTTTTTTGTACGAACTATCATTTTATAACTGTACTACTTGTCTACATGCTCGACAGAAAACCCGACATGAAATCCTTTTTGCTGCTGAGCACTGGAATTGCTGACCTGTGTTTCAACTTCGCCACAATGTAACCGTGGCGGGCCTCTTCACCAGTTACCTTCAAAGACGCCTCGGTCACCACTTTCACCATCCGTTCCACCGTCTGACTGTGCACGGGGTATGGCGGTACTTCGAGAGGACTCGCGATGATGTCTAGTAAGTCATCATCGGACAGTTGTTGCGTCAAGGGCGGCTCGGTTATCGCCTCATTACACCAATCAATCAGCTCCATGATGCTGTTTGCCCCCATATTCACTTTTGGAAGCTTGAACTTCCGCACTTCGTCAGTATCATTATCGACTTGAGTTCTGCGACACTGCTGGATTTGAGTGACCGCCCTTTCCCGTGTGGCTTGATCTTGGCCCACTGCCATTGCTAGCAGTACTGCCTTAGGGTGACACCAGTAGCTGTTGCGCTGTATTACCGGCTGCACCATGGCCGCTATCTCAGGTCGCAAACTTTTGAGAAGTTGCACGCTGTGCAGCGCATTGCCAGGACCGTCAGAACATTTCCAGTTCTTCTTGATGCAGAACCACATGGGAGTATAGTGGCACACGATGAACTCCGCTAGCATTCTCAGACTGTCTGATGGCTGTTCGGTTGATATGTAGAGCCGGATAATTCGCGCCGCCAGAGTCAGCCACCTGGAGTGGTTTAGTGGACCGATCTTCATTTTCGCAGTTCTATCTGAGATACTGGACACTACGCGCCAGACTGTACAGAATAGCCTGATCTGAACTTAGGTCACTAAGAATCTCCTGCGTCATTTCTGAAACATTTCCGCCGTCGATTGGCTCAAAATCGACCACTGGCAAGGTTTCTACTGCGCCTGCAGCAGCCCGGCCAATCAGCCCACTAAACGACTTAGGTCCTGTTGTGACTCCATCTAACTGGCTAAATACTGCACGAAGATTAACTTCATTTGCATGACGTTGGCACACAAATCAGTGGACGGGGCGTTTTTGTCCGAGCTCAAACAAACGGATAACACCACCTTTTTGGCCAGTATTAAATATCGTGCCGTCACAGCCAAGCACAGAAACATCCGCACCAAACTCATATGCCACGGCGTTCAGGTCCTGAAAAAAATGTCCTCCGCTTTCTGTGGGGTAAAATGTCCTAAATATGCACTATCTGGCTCGGATACAACCACAATGTGCTATTCCGTCTTCTTTGAACTGGCGGTCATAAGCGTGTCGTCTTTTCTACCGTCGAAGTAGAGACCAGATACACGACCTGCATGATCCTCATGGCTCTGGGCTACTACCTCTCTTCTAATACGATCCCTTGCTCGCCATACTTTTTTGCTATCCACTATGCAGTCCATATCGTCAGAAGTGATCCGACCAATGTCCACTTGGAAACCGTTTATGATCGCAGCACACGCACGATTAGACACTCCGTACCGATCTGCTGCTAGAGCCGTATTTAGCAGTTCGTCTGTGTTACTGTTCACCATATACTCTGACTCATTGACTACAGATGTGAGCGATGATGAATCTGTGGCAGAATCTTGGTCTGAATTAGAATCTAGCTGGGCCATTCCAGAAGGTCCCGGTTGTGGTGATGTGACTCTCTCGGCGGTCAGGCGCCTCCTTTCGTCCATGACGCGTCGACGAGTGGTTTCACGGATATCTGCGGTGCCGATTTGCATTTGGCGAGGTCCTCTCTGGTCTTGGACAAAGGGAAACTCCATTCGTGGCACTTTGTCGGCCATCGCACATTTTCAGCTATCGATATCAGCACATTTGCAGCGGGCTATATCAAACAATTTTCCAAACCACTCATCACCGAACGGACGTACACCTGGTGATGCCGACTTCCTTCCAGCAGTTTTCATATATCGCAAGTAGCGATCGCGGCATTCTCGAACCATATGTTCGACTCGGGCCCTCCCAACAATTGGTATTCCTTCGCAGCACCACATTTTCATCACACTTTCCGCGACAAACTTTATATGGGGTGCTAGCCTCTCTTTGAACCTTTTATTCGCAACGCATGAGTCTCTATTCACTTTACTCAAGTAATTCAGAACGTCAATTCTCGTGGGCAGTCGGTTTGTTTTTAGTTCAGAAGGAAACAAAAGCCATTTGGTGGAAGCGCGGGTCTTCATGTTCGAACTCTTACCCCGATCACACCGACGCAGGTAATATCACACTTCACAGGCAGTGGGCACAACTTGCAGATACCAAACCACTCTATTTCGGGCCGTCCCGCCGGGTCTCCGCCTCCGACTGCATTGTCTCCGCGGCCCTCCCCTCCCCTTGTCTCCCCCTCCCCTCCCCTGCCCTGTTTCGCTCTTTGTGTTCTCTACCCTCACCGTGCGCCGGCCGTCTCCCTCCCCATCCCAGCCCCTCCCCCGCGCCATACGACGATCGCCGCCGGCTCGTGTCGCCCTCGTTAATAGGTTGTCCCTACTGCTGATAATCCCAGTTTCCCTTGAAACTTGAGTAACGAAAAGGAACAGGAGACTTGGATTGACTAATAAAACAGGGATGTATGGCATGTGAAGCTATTTTGTGTCGTTAGTGCGTACGCAATTTATTCGAATGATGATTCATAGCACTGTGAAAGGTGGAGCACAGACAAAGGAAAGTGGAGCGATCAGTCCTTCAGTGAAGTTTAATCTTTACAATCAGATATATCCAGGCTCCCCTGTCTGTTTTTGAATTACCAGAATCCATTCGTAAGTCATCCACAGCACCGACTGCCGCCTTTTTTGTCACAGCGCCGCGGCGGCGCTCCGACGGCGGCCGACGCGTGGTGTTAGATGCCAATCGCAACGGAGCGCCATCACTGGAGACTTCAACGCCGGGCGCCCGGCAAATTTGTTTCTTTATCGGCCTCCCGCATATTTTGTTTATTGTTTGATTTCCATTTGGTTTCGACCACGTTTTTTTTTAGGTGATCTGCACGATAATTTCACTAAGCATAAGAAAAACCGTTCAGGCGACACATCCTAAATTGCACAGCCTACGGTTTATCGTCACGTTCGATGGTGCTGTGCTGCACTCAATCTGCCAGGAGCGACCCATCAATATTCAAAATTGCAGTACCCTGACGTAGGTTACTATCTCTGACGCACCCTGATGTAGGGGACTACCCAGGATGTATCCTGACGTAGGTGACTACCTAGGACGTATCCTGACGTAAGCGACTATCTAGGACGTATACTAACGTAGGCGTCGATTCGTGTTTCGTATTCACTCCGCTGGTGATTGTTGATTTGCAACGGATGGCCTCTAATCCGGCCTCGGCTATGCCAGCCACATATGCATTGAGGTAGTCGAAATACCAACCATGACTACATGGAACAAAACGATTTATTTTCCCCTCAATACGATGTACAAATTGTGTTGCACACTTCTTACCTGATGTCATCTGATGTCATCTTTGTTTGATATGTGTACATTTGATCAGAACGCATCAAATCTGATCGAAGTATGCTGAATCGTTTACCTTTCAACTTCAGTAGTGGGTAACTACTTGTGAGGTGGTGGCATGCATTCTTTTCTCATATATTACGAGTTTGAAATACACCTCGCGCACAAATGGGTTAGAAAGAAAATGCGCATGCATGGACTTTAAATCAGGCTAACGCTGCTGACATTATGTTATCCATTAGACCGTCGCTGACCAGCAATGTCCTTAGGATACCTACTCCAATTTTTTGAAGTCCACGGATTTCTGCCCCTATTCTTTTTCAAAGGGGTCGAATAAAAAAGCTATTGATCAACTTAATTGTCCAATGGAGGGGGCCCTACCTACTACCATCGTTTCTGAGTCAGTGGACTTCAACCATAAATCCTCCATCCCGCTCGAAAGTTTTTCTTTTGATATCTTGATAAGTCATGTCACATTGATGAAATTACGCTTGCACAAATATAAATGTAAAAGACTCCAATTGCACGCAATCCAGTGAATAACACCCGGCCAAAACGCCACCCGCCTTCACATTCGGCGCATTCGCCACACTTCGTGCGATTCTCCGGTTTCTGTTCAGCTCCCCACGTTTTGCTAATTTTTGCCACGTGATGGTATTCTGTCATATTTTACGTGTGGAATATTTCTTTTGGGAGTTCGCTGGGAAAATTCGATTACTTTAATTCCATGATTAGTTCTTTTCCTCCTACATTTGTGACTCTCCTCTTTTCTTCTTTTCCTTCTACCTTTGACATAGTTGTTTCAGTTTCAGTAAGTTTCGGGCACAGTTGGTTTCATGTCGATCGGTCGAATGGTTCAGTGCTATGCCGATTGAATGGAGGATTGATTCATTTTCTTGCTCCGAATATTTTTGCTTATAACATATCTCGGGACAGTGTGGCTCCCGCGACAGCGCGCGCTCTATTGTTGTCGTTTTTCATTGCTCACTAAATATCGTTGACCTCGGGGATCGGGGATGCATGTTGGAGCCATTTGAGATTGCTGAAAATGACGTCTGGTGACGGTTGCGTCCAAGGACGATTACAGCCAAACTATTCGCTTTGGGGAAAACCGAAGGAACCGGGAGCATCACAAGGAGTGGGGCATCCACGCATAGTTTCTCCTCGAAATGCCATCCCACAGTGCTGCAGGGACAATGGAAAGCGAAACCCTTTTCACCGAACGAAACACTTGCAGCCCGTGTCACGATGAAGGCGTCCGTGCACACTGCAGCCACCCATGGTAGTCAGTGTTGAGATAATCTACATTCAACGCTTCATTGGGCCCACATACGTACCACAATGACCACGTTCATTTTCTAAATTTCATCAAACCTGACCTGAGATCAAACGCTAGACATTGGAGATTACATGCTCAGATGTGCTGCTTCCTTGCTCGGTGAGAGATTATTCGACGCTAATATCCATCCGAAAAATGTGTTCAGAAAAATATAATTCGATATGCCGGAATTTTCCTACAGGGCGTAATTTAAAACATTCGTTGACCTGAGGTCCAATGGTGACAGCAATTGACCAGGTGATTTGGTGTGCTGCATTCCACCTCGATGGCGATGGTGCAAACGTTTGAATCATACCAATTAGTGAATTATCCGGCAAGTACCCCACATTTGACCTCGTTCACCTTCTGGCCTCTGTGGGCGAAAGGTTTCGTCGACGCAAACAATCGTGTCGTGGTGCACGTACGGCTATGGCTGCGAAGTTTGCGTCAATTTTTCAAGCGCATCGGAGGATATTGGTAAATGCGTTCTGGACGCGTGGCTAGTGCTACCTGATAAAATGTGTCATCGACAAAGGTCAGATCACACAAAGTGCCGTTTCTTGTATTGATAGTGCATGCATCAGTGTTGAGATAGCCTGCATTCATTGTTTCGTTTGACCCACATACGGTACCCCAGTGGATCACTTTCAGTTTATGAATTTCATCACACCTGACCTGAGGTCAAACACTGACCTTGACGGTCATATGCTCGGACGTGCTGCTTTCTTGCTCGGTGGGAGATGATTCGGCGCTAATATTCATCCGATAAATGTATTCAGGAAGATGTTATTCGGTACACCGTAATTTCCCCTATGGCGCAATGTCAGTGTTTATCTTGATCCGGGGTCAAAAGCTGACCTTGAAGGAGGCATGCTTAGATGTGCTGCATTCTTGCCCGATGAGAGATTATTCGGCGTCAATGGCCATCCGATGAATGTATTTAGGATGATATTATTCGGCACCCCGTAGTGCAAGTTCAAAACAATATTTTGTGAACATAGGTCAAACTTTGAGATTATACGTTGAGATACACGCTTGAATGTGCTGCATCCACAAGCGATACCCAACGCCTGTGAGTTATTTCATGGTGCCAAGTAGAGTATTACCGAAATTACCGAGTGCACAAAAAATTGGTACATTTGCTATTTTTTATACTTTTTTTTCCGAACGGTGATGAATCGGTGATCATGACGGGTGATTTTGATTGATGTGCCCTATGTACGTGCTATGTAGACCAATATCTGCAAAAATCAGGTATATCCAATGTGCCACCGTGAGTTTATTCTGTACCCCGTGCATAAATATAATGCATGAGTAAAACAAACTTTTGTGATCTGAAATGGTGGCCTGAAACTTTGGTGACTTGAAACCATGGCATTGAAGTTCGCGCAATTCGGTGTCCAGGCGTTGGAATCATTCGGCAAAGTGAAATTTTGTTGGGGTTTTTGTTTTTTTTTTTTGGGTTTTTTTTTTGTGGGGGGGGGGGGGGGGGGTGGGGGGGGGGGGGGTGCAGGGGGGGGGGGGGTTCTGTGTTTGGGGGGGGCTGGTAAGGTTTTTTCCTTGTTTAACTTTTGTGGGGGGGGTAAAAGGTTGGGTTGGGGGGGGGGGGTGGGGGGGGGGGGGGGGGGTTTTGGGCCCCCCTGGGGGGGCCCGAAGGGGGGTTTTTAAGGGGTTTTTGCCTGGGGTTAGCCCCCCTTGGGGGGGGTCTAGGGCACTGGCAGCTAACACCAGGGAGGAAAGCTTGCAGGAGCTAGGTTTACATTGAGACGAGTGGAGCAGGTTTACAGTGGAACCTCTATCAGAAGGATGGCCTGCATTTTCTGAAAGGGGGTCCATGTGTTAGCAAAGTATATGAGCATGTCCTTCAGGGAAACTAGAAAGGGGTGGGGGGATAAATGCATTGCCAACTCAGGAATATTCCAATAGTGTCAGCCAAGCAATAGAACCTCAAAGTCTGCAAATAGGGACAGCAGCAACTCAAGGGGACAGAGTTATAGTTCATCTAGTGATAAAAGAATTCCTCAATATAAAAACCAAAGGTGGTTATGGAGCATTTGTTAAGTGTATGATGTTTAATGCTCAGAGTATCCGTTCCAAATTGATGAGTTCAAGTGTTATGTTGCTGAGGAGGAACCGATTTTGTTTGCATTACGGAGGCATGGGTCAGTGAAGGATATTTTGGAGATAACTTACAGGACTATGAGATCCAGGGATACAATATGTTTTCGTGCAATAGGGGTCCAGCAATGAAAGGGGGTGGTGAATGCTCTATGTGAATAGCTTATTCAGTTCTCAAAAGTAGCAGGTGGGGATAAAAATGTGTCTGTGGAGTCCATTTGGCTTGATGTCACTGTGGGAAAAGGCAACAGCAATACTCTTAGGATAGGAGCTTTCTACCGATCAGGAACCCTGCCACATTCTCAGCAACTGGAGCTTGACAAGGTGATTTGTGAGGAAATCAGTAGAAACTTTAAGAGGAAGTGCCTTATTCTCGGTGACTTTAATCTAAAAGGTTATGAAAATGCTGGTGTTGGCTCCCCATCATGCAAAATGTTCAGGAAATGCCTTGAAGAGGACCTGTTCTTACACCAGTTTGTATCGGAACCTACCAGGCATGGTTCATTCTTGGACCTTGTATTCTCGGATTTAAGTGACTTGGTTCAAGACTTGACTGTAGGCGAAACTCTGGGAAAAAGTGACCATAACATAGTTAGATTCAAGGCACATGTAGGGGAAACTATCAAGGATAATTTGGTAAAGGTTCCAAATTTCAACAAAGCAGACTTTAACGGCATGAGAGCGGCTTTAAGTGCCATCAGATGGGAAGAAGAATTCTCCAATTTAAATGCCTGTGAAATGTGGGAAAAGTTCAAATCTTACTTAAAGGAAACTCAGATTAGACATGTCCCCCAAAAGCAAAGACGCAAAGAAGGGTAGGAAAGCCAGCATGGCTTACACCAGACGTGATAAAGCAATTAGGGCTAAGAAAACTGCATTTAGAGTTTTTAAAGAAGCCTCAAATGTCATTAATCTAAAGGCGTATCGAAAAGCTAGAGACACTGTGAAGCAAAAAACCAGAGCAGCAAAGCGAGCAAAGGAACTGGATTTAGCTAGAAACTGTAATGGGGACAGTAAAAGTTCTTTAGTTTCTACAAGCTGAGTAAAGTTTCTAACACAATTGGTCCACTGGAAGTAAACGGAACTACATTGGGTGAGGATAGTGAGATGGTTGAGGAGCTGAGCAAGCAGTTCAAATCAGTGTTTACATTGGAAGATATGACCAATCTGCCAACCGTACACCATAGTTCAGATACATGGGATCTGACAAATGATGTTGATTTCATTGGTAGTGATGTTGTTTACAATCATATGAGGAAAATAAAGCCAAATAAGGCAGCAGGACCTGATGACATTTATGCTAGGGTGTTGCGGGAAACTGAAAAGGAACTGGCATTTCCACTTAGTATAATATTTTGTAGATCAGTTTCACATAATGAAATTCCAACCGATTGGAAAAGGGCAAATGTAGTTCCTATTTTCAAGAAAGGAGAAAGAGGGAAAGTTGAAAACTATAGGCCAATAAGTCTCACATCCCTAGTCTGCAAGGTACTCGAATCAATTATCAAGGATAGAATAGTTAGTTATCTGGAAGGTAGCAGATTGATTCAAGATACTCAACATGGATTTAGAAAAGGACGATCATGTCTCACAAACCTCTTGGACTTTTTGAACTTCGCCACAGAACAATTTGATCAGGGAAATCAGGTTGATGTAGCATATCTTGACTTTAGTAAGGCCTTTGACAAGGTACCCCATAAACGGTTAATGATACAGCTTCAGTCCCATGGTATTGCAGGTAGCATCTTAAAATGGATAGAGTTGTGGCTTTCAGATAGACAGCAAAGAGTGATGCTAAATGGTACAAAGTCATCATGGCAAAATGTTCTTAGTGGAGTCCCCCAGGGGTCAGTATTAGGGCCATTACTGTTCATTATATTTGTAAATAACATTGAAAGTGGCCTAAGCAGTAAAGTTTTGAAATTTGCAGATGATTTGAAGGTCTTTAGGGCAATAACAGGTCAGGATGAGCATATCTCGCTGCAAAAAGACTTAGATGAACTTGTGAAGTGGTCCGAAGAATGGCAAATGAAATTTAACTTTGATAAGTGCAAAATCATGCATGTAGGTAAGCAGCATATGAAGGCTCCATACTTGATGGGTGGCCAAGTGCTATCAGTGACTCAACAGGAGAAGGATTTAGGTGTTATTCTAAACACAAAATTGGGGGCATCAGAACAGACCAAGGAAGCCAGGAAGAAGGCACTGAGAATGCTCGGGGCAATAAATAGGAATGTATCATACAGAAGTGAGGAAGTGATCAGGAAGCTTTACTGTGCATACGTCAGGCCACATTTGGAATACTGCATCCAAGCTTGGTCTCCTAGCTATGAAAAAGATTGTTGGCTTTTAGAGAGAGTACAAAAGAGGGCTACAAAAATGGTTAATGGCATAAGCAACCTGGCATATGAGGAAAGATTGAAGAAATTGAATATGTTTTCACTTAGATATAGAAGGCTGAGAGGAGATCTCATCGAGGTCTTTAAATTTGTCAATGGTCTGGAGAGGGATACCTTGGGGAAATGTTTGAATTTAACAGAAATGATGCAATTAGAGGTCATAAATTCAAAATTAAAATTAACCACAGCAGAACAAGGTTAAGGCAAACTTTCTTCACCAACAGGGTAGCGGAACACTGGAACCAGCTGCCAGAAAACATCGTCAGTAGCAGAACATTGAACATCTTTAAAAACAGCATAGACAATCATTATAAGAATAGAGGGCTTGCTTTTCAGTATTACAGGGAGGGCTGATTGGCAGATTTGGTGGGCAACTGGTTCAGTGTACAGAGTGCAACCAAGAGGGGCCCTTGTGGCTCAGAGTTGCACTGATCTTTTATGTCTTTATGTCTTTATGTCTTTATGAAATACTTGGAAATTTATGCGGTACCCCTTTTTTGACCAAAATGGCTTTCTTGACCTCTGGATATAAATATTTGGATATCTGGCGCAGTCTTATTTTTGTAAGACCCCTGTGTAATGCTTTCGGACCTGGGCACGATTCTCCGGGCTCCCGGTGCCTTTTTTGTTTTAGTGGCCCAACATGTTTCTTGTCCGGGGCCCGAATTTTTTTGTGGGTCTTTAACGCAATGTTTGTGGCCCCAGAGTGACATTCCTGGTAGAAATTAATTTTGTAAAACCGGCTGCGGCTTGTGGGGTTCCAGCGCCACTTTTTTGGCCGGCAGTTTGATTTTCGAGGGCGGCGACATGGCTTTTCGAGTCAGAGTGATCTAAACGATTTTAGATCATTCAGACTTTAGATCCCCGTCGTCATCATTTTTCATCGGGATTCCTAGCGCGAGATTTGGTGGCCTCGATATGTTTTATTTGGCTTTTGGAGCGATTGTTGAGACCTCAGTGTGGTTTTTCATGTCAGAGCTGTTTTTATCTTGCCCTGGCTTCAATTGTGGGATGATCCTGAGAATTTTGGGGACCGATGCGAAATAGCGTAATTTCCATAGGCTCGGGCGCATATATTTGGTAACACCAGACTCAGCGTGATTTTCAGGGGCCCAGGTTCGACCTTTCGGAGCCCCGTCGTGATTTTCAGGAGCTCGGCCGTTTTGTTGGGTCCCAGCATGATTTAGGTGGACCTGACGCAGAGTTTTTGGGGCCCAGTGGTTCCAGTTTCAAGGGCTCCAGGCTGACTTTTTGGAGCGCCCAGCGTCATTTTTAGAGTCACGGGAACGAATTTTAGGGCCCTCAATGTTCTTTTCAGGGGCCTTGATGGGCCTTTTAGGGGCTACAACCTCTCGGGGGGATAATTGTCCAATGCCCCCTTCGGTACGCCATTCCCGTTGACATATATGCATATATAGATATATATGTATATATATATGTATATATGTACACACACACACACACACACACACACACACATATATATATATATATATATATATATATATATATATATATATATATATATATATATATATATATATATATATATATGTCTATTCCTTCAGTTCCGTGAAGTCGCCAGAGCTAATGAAGCATGGAGAAACTTGAGCGCGGTCAATGTCAACTTATCTAGGAACCTTTCTCATGAGCATCGTTTGCGTCTTAACTCCCAGGGGCCCACCCAGTCCTCGACAGCCTTTCGGCCAAGCACGTTCGGTTCGACTGGTGTCAAGTGCATTCCAGCACTGAAACTGGCCCTCATTATTCCTCACGATCATCGTTAGCTTTTCGGGGCCCACTTCAGTTGTGAAGGGGTCCTGTCCTTCTCATAGGGACCTCCTACAAGCCTCTTAGGCATTCCAGTTCAGTTCTCTCCAGCGATCAGTGACCTTTCCCAATCGCCAGGAGCCCTCTGCAGCTGTTACGGGCCATTCCATGTCCTAGAGAGCCTTTCTATCCTTAAGGCATTTCTTTTGAGGCCCACCCTTAAAGGTATTCTTTCGCAGCAAACGCCAGCCCACAGGGAATATTTTTTTGCTCTCAGAGGATCCTGTTCATCCCTTTAGGACCCCACTCAATCTCAGTGAAATCTCATTCCAGTCATCTCTGGCTACCAGAGGCCTTTCTCCGTCAGGGCCCCTCCTGCTTTTAAGGACCTATTGCAGTCCTCGATAGGCTTGTCTAGTTTTCATCTCACGGGCTTTGCGGCATTTAAATGTATCTTACTAATCCTCTTCAGCACTTAGGATGTTTATTATCCTTCAGGATCCCTTTTGAAGTCTCTGTTGGCTCAGAAGCTTTCACGGGCGGCATCTCCGTCCGATCGGGGACGTCTCTTTTAACCCGCACCGTCTCTTCGGTCAGATCCTCACACCCCGCCGGGGGGGGGGGCGGATTGTAACCCCCTCTAAAATCGAAACTAAGCGTCGCTCGAAAACAAAATAGGTTTCATCAGAAAGCGCGTGACGAGTAAGGTCGGGATCCACCCCAAAAATAATTTCCTCTAAAAGTGACGTCACACGGGGGGGGCAGATTTTCAAGACTTTTCACGACTTACATTATGTTTTTGGCTCTGGGGAGTTTATTTTGGTGAATATTTGAAGAAGAAGAAAATATTTGGAATCAGAAAAGGACAACGAAATCTACTAGGGCTATGTACATTTTTGCAATAAAATATTAGGGCCCCCAAAAAACACAAGCTATTTTTTAAATGTCAAACTTTGGAGTTTTCAAGTTTTCTTTAATTTTCGTCTTTTAATGAGTAGAGCAGACCGAGAAACATCGCTGGAAGTCAACTTGCCCTAATCAAAAATGCTTACTTTAGCCAGCATCTTCAATTTGAACTGCAATAGGCAAATATCCAAAAGATATATGTGGTCAAAAACGGAAAAATGAAAAATTCCTCTCGTACGTTTTGTTGCATCCCTAAAGATAAGCAAACGCTGATAGTTTCATTACAATACCTGTATCCGTTAAAGCGTGACGACTGGTTGAACGTTTTTAGAGGTAACCTCACTTGACCTTGACCAACTAATTGACCCTAGACGATCTGGGCGAGCTGCCGCGCGCCGTTCGTTCACTATCCACGAAGAACCTGAGGGGGGTGGGGCGGTTGAAACCCCCCTCCCCCGAGACGGGACGGGTTAACAGCGGGGACCTTCTCCATCGGGTCAGGCCCAACTATGCGCTGGCACAACTATGCAATCAATACCATGTGAATGGGCAATATTTGAATGCATATGAAACCAAGTGCACATCATTAAGAAAAAATATGCATCAGATAAACAAGACCTAAAATGTAATAAGAGCCATCACTCATTTTCCAAGGTATTGTAAAATGAGCTGAATTGTGTGACAAGACTCCAATTTGGACAACAGTGTTAATGTCACTACGCAAGACCATTACGATGGGATAGGCAATATTTAAATGTACTTGAAACTAAGAGGGATTTGTGAAAATCCTATACAGCTAACTAGGGGAAGGCTAAAGGAGTAATTTTCATTCAATTCCCCATGAAGAAAGGCATGATCAGATGACGTCAATTGGCCTTCATGAGCAGGTCATGTCATGAAGCCATCGTTGGTATCAAACGAGCCTTCCAAGAAAGATCACACGCCTTTAAAATTGCTCTAAAAAAGGTAGATGTGTGGGCGGTAGGTATTACCCTTTGTGTGGCCCTATTCGGTGAAGGAATGCCTTGCAAAAACTGGTAGATATAGCATAATATATAGTTTAACGTGATATTTGTTTCTTTTTGTTAGAAGGAAATTACAAAATTCCCAGATACCCAAAACATATCAAGAGCTCGTAAATCAATCTTGCGTGGTAGAGGTGGAAGCTCGTATCCATTTGGTATTGCCGGTACAGAGCTAATCAAAATATTGGTATTGCAATACGAATATTTTGATTGCCCTCACACTGGTCACCCAATATTGGGGTGAATTTGCAAAGGGCATCGAACACGTTTTATCGAGAGACATACGGTGCTCAATACGTCAGAGTATGGTGTGACAGTCCTCTCATTGATGAATTAACTGAATTTGGTTCTGTCAATACAGCACTGATACTTTTCCACTACTTAGAACTCATGAACAGTTTGCCCTGTTCCATGACAGCAATGTGCCTGAATCGGATGTTGGGAACAGTAACGGTTCTGCAAAGCCCAGAGGTGCGCACATTCTCAAAACTATTTCCTGCACGGAAGCGTGTCCTTCAAGCTGACTCACTTCCAATTTCTGGCTTTTGCCGATAATCTACATGACAAACATGGTGCGTTGCTTCAATCGCTACACATTGCCGATGAGCCTGACTGGTAAGACAACTGAAATCCAACATGGATGTGTCATGAGACAGTCCGTGCAGGCAGACGAGGACCAGAATGTGCAGCGAGGACTGTGAGGCTCAATCAAATGAAGAACATTTGGTCGGTTCTATTAAAATATACAATTCATGTACCTGGCATATGCTATAATGAACAAACTTTACGAAAATTGTACGAAACTGGATTTTTGGTACTTCGGGAGTGCATCAGCTAATTCTTTCCTGGTGGAACCTGTTTTTCCCTAGCTCCCCAAAAACTCAGATTCTAACAAATATACTTTGTTGTCTCGGAAACATTTTACTTTGCTTGTTAGCCTAACAGGAAATTAGTGAAGGCACAGGGTCCTAATGTCAGCACCTTGGGGACATCTCTACTGTATTCAGGTAACGTTTCCCATCTCCGATTATCTATGGTACATACAAATATCATAGATGGCTCGGTATACCAATTATGTATGGCACATGGATGGCGTTGCCGGGTTGATAATTTATACAAGGAAATCACAGACTAATTTGCGCAACACTGAAGTAGCGCTCAAACAGTGTTATCTAACTTGTTCTCTATGGAACAATCACCGTGAACATTAAACACATTTGGCATATGTTCACTATGTACTTAGCTGCAATGGGAGGTTGTTCTAGAACCATTCTTTCAACATATTGTTTTACCATGCTGAGGCCAATTATCACTATGATCTCCTCATCTTCAATTAGGTACTGGGGTATCTAAGGTTCATGCCATTTCTTCCCTTGAACCTACATTTTCTAATCACTGCAGCATTGGCTTGGGCAACCCCTTGCTATCGTATACTGTGGTACAGCAGCCTATTCATTGGCGTCACCGGTGCTACACCAATGGTTGATGGCTTTGATTTCATGTTGGTCTTGGTGTACGCCTAAACTCAGTAGCAATTATGTAGGCATATACTTTATGGAGCCCATTCCAGGAGCACGTGGCTCATTTGTCACACACATGCTGTGGTTGTCATTGCATTGTTCATTTGCCACACCAATATAGTGGGGTGTATTGCAGGAGCATGTGGCCCATTTGCCACGCCAATATTGCGACGGCTGTTGCATGTGTATCTGCAGCACGAGCTGCAGGTAAATAATTTCCACTAATACATCGCTCCGCATGCCCGTGATACAATGAAACAATCAAATAATCGCTGCCACACTGTTAACAGTGCAGCTGCTCAGCTCGTTACTACCGCCCGGCAGGTGTGCTCCCAATCGCAGCACGAGCTGACCACCACGTCGGCCGGTGCAGACGGCGTCGACGATGACCCCGCCGCACCTGCTCGCTCATACAGCACACATGATCAATGCTAGAGCGGTGTCTAGAAGGGAACACCTTGCCCGGCCGGCACGCCACTGGCGACGATAACGCCGGCAGACTGACCGGCTGTCGGCCGGCCACCAGTGTCAGTGGTGTCTGCTGCGCCGCCGGCGGCACCATGCTGCTCTCCACCGCTGGCTGGCTGCTCGTCGCTGTCTCACTGGGTAAACATCTGCCGCTCCTCTGCCGGCTGTGTATGATCGTGCCTTCCCTCCCGATAAATGTCTGTCCGTTATCCACCGCCGGGGTAGTTGTTTGCTTCTCGTCAGGCATCTTGGTATTTTGGTGATGCACTTCTGGCTCGTGATCCATCACTGGAGTGTTGTATATTCGAGTTCTCCACCTGCTGTACAGGCATCCGCACGTACTCGATCATGGGCCGAGCGTTTGATGCAATCTTCTGTGTGGCCACGACACAGGTGGTATGCATCGATGTCAGTATATATGTATGCATACATACATACACACACACACACACACACACACACACATATATATATATATATATATATATATATATATATATATATATATATATATATATATATATATATATTCACACTTGAGGGTCCTTGCCTTGCCTTAATTCCAACTTCAAGCATATTCCCTTATTACCAGACCCCAATTTATTTATGCCATTCAATTTTCTCTATGTATTGGCCCCCATTATCTTTGGAAATTGTCACTCCTCCGAGTATGCACAAAATTACTTCAAAATATCCTTGGCACTGCGAAGTGATCGGCCTCAATGGAACGTGCCATGCGGTTTAGCCTACCAGCTCAGTCTCTTGAACGACTGATCTTGTGAAAGCAAAGGATTTGAGACATGACATGACAACAGTCGGGGTGTTCGCCCGTTTTCAACCCCAGACCCAAAAGGTCGGCGGACTCTATTGACCTTGGAAGGCGAAAGAGTTGCCACCTATCGGCTGAGACGTTGAACTGCTGTGTGTCAGAACAAGTGTAAAAATATGGCGCGCTGCCAAAACAACTTGGAAACAAGAATGCAAACCGGTCAGAGTGACATGAAAGCGATATATTTGTACACTGGTGACTGATGGTTCATTACATTCCAATTTGCACAAGTGCCCGGACACTCTGTATTACTGATATCTGATCAATATTCCCATACCTTTGTGCGTTAGGTTCCAGTGGAAAATTAACAGTGCAAATCCACATAAGGATGAGATTCAGTTCAACACTCAGGGTAAATATCAATATAATTTTCACACTATACCACCAGTGAATGCACATACAACTTGGCTGTATATTTGTTTTAATGTCAACATCGTTGTGATTAGGAACTACTCGTGCACAATGTGCAGCAAAGTACGCGGGACTGCAAAATCGTTCAAATTTGTACTATATTATTGAGAAGTCCCTATGTCTGGGTGAGACACCGAACACAAACTGTGATATCTTCAGGAACTGTCCTCCATGATTTGCAGTCGGGCTGAAAGGTAGGCTTCGATTAGCCAGCCCAATGCTGGAGCTGCACTGCAGGAGAACACCTGTGATGAACTTGAAAAAGTGCATCTATAACCTAACCCTTGATGATGGGGATGGAGGCTAATGCACTTTTCGTATTGCTAGAACAGCACCAACCAGAGAAATAAATAGCATGCAACAGCAATATTTTGATTGACCTTGTGGTGACACATCACTGGTATCCACGATCAAAATTTGTATGCCCTATCAAGGCACTTTTAAGGGAAGATAGAAATGTGACCAAATATTTTAGATATTGGTATTTTAATTAATATTGGACACTTCCAGAAAAATTGTAAGGAATAACTTCTTAAAATGACAAAAATTATGTGACCATTCATATTCTGTTTAAATGCATACTTTTAAGTTGGTAAGGGAAATTATATCGAAGAGGGTCAATGGAAGAAAATACACCGAAGTAAGAGGATGCTGGGTTTTTTTTCAAGGTGCTCCAGATTATTAACAAGACACGTTTTGTATACATTTACCTCCATGAAGCAGACAAAGCGGTTATTGTTGGTTACGTTAGGCTAGGTCAGGTTTAGATTTTGTAACAATTTGTTTCTTTTTATTGAAAACAAAATCTTTTTTTTTCTTCCAACAAGCCGGTTTCGCTAGGTTATTTTTGGTTTTGAAGTTGAAAAATTGTGAAAAAGAGGTTTCGTTTTATTTCGCCAAAATGTTGTCCCTTATATGGGATGTTAGGCTAGGCTAGGTTAGGTTAGAGTACATTGCACTTTTTATTCTTTTCTTAAATTACTTTATGCTATGGTACTCAATTCAAGGTCTTTGTTGCATCATTTTACCTGGAAACTGAAAAGTAAGCATTTGCTTAGGAAATGGGTGGTCACATCATGTTGAACACATCAAAAACAGTGCATTGGGAAATGAAAGTTAAATAATTTATGAAACACCTTAAAGCACAAATTTGCCTTTTCAAAGTTATAATAGCCTAGCATTTTGGATACAAAATTAAATGAATTATATTGAAACAGTTCACAAGCTTTTCTAAAAATGTGAAAGATAAAATTTACTTTATCAAAGCTAGGCTAATCTGCTTTGCTTTATAGTGAAAATTCATGGGATGGATTTATCTTGTATCCAAACTAAACTTCATTAGCAACCTACTTCAGAGAACGTCTGAGCTGTTTCACTGAACTGATTGATTTCAATTAACAGGCTCCTGTATGTTTGGTTCCATAAACTTAACACCAATAATTGACTGGCTTAGCATTCGGAATAAACATATTCATGAAGGCAAGGTTGTTGAATCAAACATTCGCAACATCAGTAATTCCACAAGGTTTCCACATTTGCATGATCATGTCCGGCATATATGTGAATTGTGATGTCATTAGGTAGTAATGCTAATGCTAGGTAGTAATGCTAATGCTACCCTGCTAATGCTAATTTGTCATTTCCATATTATATCTGTACACAGTTCTCCCAATCCTAGCAATCACTCAACTCTTCACTTGCCTCACCTGTTTAGGTGTAGTAGCAAAACAATTCAATGCTTGCAGCTTTCCGAGAAGCCAGCCTTGCATGAGCGCTGAACCTAGAATCCCCCACTCTCTGGATTGTATGCAGTGCCTCCACTATAACCTTGCCAGGTTCTTTCCTAATCGTACCACAGGAAATAATGTGTCCTGCATCAAGTACAGCTTTGCCCTCGGTGGCACGTCTATCTTGACCGCCGATATACTCTGAGATTTGCACAATTGATACTTTCTGTATGGTCGAATCCATCTGTGTTCCTCTATAGCAAGCTCAGACAGTATCACGCAATACGGTACGCGTATTGCGTATCTGTCACAGGGCCGACATCTTTATATTTTTGGTACTGCCATCTAGCGGCAGGCTGAACGGCGAATTGCGCGGTAGACTAGCGCGGCAAACGTCGCCACGTGCACTGATGCGTGGATGTTTTAACAAAGGACATCTGAATCAGTCTGAGAGAGGATCGTCTTCTCTCTCCCCTCCGCCACATGAACATGCATATATATATATATATATATATATATATATATATATATATATATATATATATATATATATATATATATATATGTTCATGTGGCGGAGGGGAGAGAGAAGACGATCCTCTCTCAGACTGATTCAGATGTCCTTTGTTATATATATATATATATATATATATATATATATATATATATATATATATGTATGTATATATGCCTATATGTACATATGGTCTGCAGACATCTATTAGAGGTCTTCAGACATCCATCAGACCCAATATAGGAACATAATACATTCGCAAGCGTTTAGGTCTCTACATGAATTGCGCGTCAGCAATGGACATTTTATCTTGCTTTTCTCTAACACGCATATATCGTACATGCAGGTGCTTCTTAGATAGCAATGCTTTCAATGGCAACATACTAAATGACCATGCTATACACTTTCTGAATTATACACATATAAACGCGGATGAACAAATATAGACGCACGATATCACTCGAGTTTCCAAGAGCACAGACAGTACATGGCCAGTAGCAGTCTCCTACGCCCTTGGGGGAGTGGTTGTCCATGATAAGGAGACAGCGCGTCCCTCATGGTCAGCTGCCGATTAATTACACGATCCTTTTCACGGATGAAAACGGCCTCTAAGTTTTTAAGATTTTGTATCCTGCGACACTGGTTCTAAATAGTAGTGCTGTTGATCATGATGGATCGGGAAAGTTTCGTATTGTGCATTGACATGGCGTGTTGTTGTGGTGCCCCTTATCGGAGGGGCATTGTGATACGGCTGTCTAGATAGGATGGTGGTGGTGTGTCAAATGTGGGATGAGGCTGGGCGACGCGCACAGTTGCCAACAGGGCATCGGAACTCATATACTACATTGGTCGTTTTGAGCATGCTTCTATCTTTTGTCAGGTTGTTGCACATGATAAGATAAAAACTCATGGACGATGATGATGAAATGCGAGATATATTTTGTCATGTGGTGTACTGGGGGACATAATTTCTAGCGATGATGGTGCGCAATACTCTTTCGTCTGTTTTATACGCGGATGACGATGCAACCATCATAAAATAGTTGTATCTGTTTCTCTTTAGCATTGTTCGGGTACTGTCCAAGCGGTGATCGGAGGTACTTATGAAATTGTAGCCGAATCTGGTGGTCAATATCACACATTACCTAATTGTTATTTACCCGAATGTGTTTACTCGCTGCATTTCTTGATGAATCAGCGGCCATGCACAGCATTGTTGAAGTGCCCTGTGCATACATTCTCTGACTGAGTTTTCCTTATAACTGTCTGGACATTCACTTGCGCTGGTCAAGCATGTCCCGGTGTCGGTTAACTTCGCAAATACTGTGGTTTTGACCGCTGACGGATCTAGCCCACCGGTTGGGGGGACAACTTTCGAATTTGGGCGTCAGCCACCGCTCCTCCCCCCAATAGCGTGCCTAGGATTTGAGTGAGAGGGTTCGGATAGATTTGGATGGTGCCCATCCTGCCATTATTTTTGGTTTAATAGCAATGCTGGCAAATGCGCTGCAGTATACACTCACCATATCTTATGCCAAATTACTTTTGCATCAGCAATAGGCGTCCCTTTGTTCAATAAATTCAAGAAGTTCAAGAAAGGTTGCATATTTGTTGTATTCCCATTCTTTCCATGGCGCAAAAGCCCTGACCTGCTGTTTACCTGACCGCATTAGCAGCTGTCTACAAGATAATCATTATTGAGAAATTGTTGATGTGAATGGAGTATCAGCAAGCAAGCTGATCTCAGTCTCATTAGGGTGGTGCAACTCTGGATCCCAGCAGGCAGAGGATGGGCTAGGGCCGACTTCTGGTGCAGGCGGGAGATCGAGACAGGAGAGGTTCAAAGCAGAAGCTACCCATTGAGCAGAATGTTGAGATGGAGAATAAAAATACCCATTTGATTATCAATCCATGATTATATCTCCAATGGGAGGTTAGGCTAGGTTAGCACGTGCCCTGGAGGGGAGGGCGAAATCCGCTCGCCCCTCCGGTTTTTAATACATAACTCCAGATTTTACCGGCCGATATACGCCATTGTTTGCGTACCTGCTTAGGAATGGCCGGTGCGTTGCTTAGAGCATGAAAACGGAAATCGGCCGAAAATTACGTGAGTTAGGGGCCGTTAAAGTTAAAAAATTTAACGGCGTTTAGAAGTTCATGACAGGTCAATGGAACCAAACTTGGTCAACTGGAATGCTGTCATAAATGCAAATGACCGTCATGCGATTGATGCCACTTTGCACGTTACACCCTACACATCTTTAAAACTACTGCTTGTCATTTTGTACCTAAGTGTTTCAATACTTTATTCATGTACTTCACTTCTTACTTTGCGAAGCCGATTGCGCCGAGTCGCCCACCGGAGCAGTAGGACAGGCTGCCCGGTTCCGGCAACTGGAGCAAGTAATGACCTGATAAAGTGCTCCTATATAGGTGACCTGAGGTCAAATGCGTGGTCTAGCATCTGTATTGCACCATTAGTAATGTGCAAAGCATCATTGATGCCCACTTTGGAGCATTTAAACACAATCACAGCGATCTATAACAATGACAAGCGAAGCCGTGCAAAACCGGATAATTTTGAAATGTTGACCTCATTTGACCTTGAAGATTTTGATCTAAGGTCATGCAATTTGCGCACAATAGAGTCCACAACCATACTCATCCACTTTGCGAATTTCAATGCTCCAGCTTTAATAGAAGCCGATATCTTATGGGGCGGAGGGTACTACATAACCAGTGGACGTTGATGCGCCCCAAAGCCCAAATAATCAATCAATCAATCAATTATGGGGAGAAATCCGTCCCCTTCTAGTGCTCGTAATTTTCAGAGGCACTCCTAGGCGCGTGTTAGGTACTGTTCCATTTCTATTTCATCTTTAAACGTTGCTTTTTATCAAACTCAAAGCCTCGCTTTGATGTCATCTTGCTCACAAGCTGAAAAGTAAACAATTGCACAGAAAGTCGGTGGTTCTAATTGGTGTTAGTCACATTCGAAAGCATTGCATTGGGAAGGTATATTCCAAGGATTCATAAAACGCCTTGAAGCATGAATTTACAACCCAACCTTCCATGTCAGAATTTGCTGAAAGGATTTTTGTTTTGTTTTAATCTCTAAAAGCAAATAAATATGGGCAAAAACTAGTCTAACCTAATCCGTTCTGGGAGAAAACAAATTATATTGGGAAAATATATTTTAAAAAGTTTTTGTTAATATTTTTCAACTAAAAATAATAACCTAACCTAACCTAATCCTTGGGCGGTCCGCCCACTAAGGCACTCCACACGCGCCCTGGAGGGGAGGGGGGGGGGGCGAAATCTGCCCACCACTCCGGTTTTTCGTAGATAACTCCACATTTTGCCGGCCGATATACGCCATTGTTTGTGTACCTGCCAATAAATTACCGCCGCGTTTTTAAAGTAAGAAAAATGAAAATCGATTGAAAATGTTTTGAGTTAGGGGTCGCTGAAGTCAAAAAATATATCAGCGCCAGACCACAAATATCGGCGGATGCGCTTCCCGTATATTGGCAAAAAGGAGGTGTTCTTGGCAAGACTAGCGACCTGTTTGATGTACATTGCCATGCTACATTGATTCAAAGTCATTTCAAGTCACCGAGGTCAAGTCAGGTCAAGTTCATGACAGGTTAACACACGCCCTGGAGTCCGCCAAACCTTCCGATTTTTCGTACATAAGTTCATATTGTACCGGCCGATATATGCCAAATATTTGCGTACCTGCTTAGAAATGACAGGCGCATTGTTTAAAGCAAGCAAAATGAAGATTGACCGAAAAGTTTTAAAGTTAGAGGCCGTTAAAGTAAAAACAATTCGCAGCGTCAGACCACAAAAATCGGCGCTGATGCGCTTCCCGTGTATTGGCAAAAAGGAAGTGTTCTTGACAACACTAGCGACTTGTTTGATGCATATTGTTATGCTATATAATTTAAAGGTCATGTTAGTTCGCCGAGGCCAAGTCAGGCCAAGTTCATGACAGGCTACTGGAATCAAACTTGGTGAACTGGAATGTGTTATAAATACAAATGACTGTCATGCGATTGATGTCACTGTACATGTTGCTCCCTGCACATCCCGACATCTACTGTTTGTCATTGTGTGCCTAAGCGTTTCCATACTTTATTCATGTATTGCACTCCTTTCTTTGCGAAGTCGATTGTGCCGAGCCGCCCAACGGAGCAGTCGGGTTGGGAGCCCGGTTCCGGTAACTTGAGTAGGCAATGACCTAATAAAGTGCTAGTATATAGGTGACCTGAGGTCAAATGGCAGATCTGACATCTGTATTGCATCGTTAGTAATGTTCAAAGCATCATTATGACCAATTTTGGAGCATTTAAACACAATCACAGCGATCCATAACAATTGCAAGCCAAGCCACGCAAAACCGGAAAAGTTTGCAATTTTGACCTCATTTGACCTTGAAGATATTGACCTAAGGTCATGAAACTTGCACACAATAGATTTCACCATCGTGCCCATCCACCCTGTGAATTTCGTTGTTCTAGCCTTCATAAGAGCTGAGATCTTAGGGGGGCGGAATCCGCCCCCTCCAGTGCGCGTTATTTTCAGAGGCCCTCCAGGGCGCGTGTTAAAGCAGTGCCTCACCTCAGGCGAGCTGAAATATCTTTCTGATGTTATTTTCGAACATAGCGATGCTCTTATCCATTGGAAAATCACAGAATTAATGAAATCACAGAAACCGACATGAAACGTTCAGTGGTGGTTCGCAATTATCATGAAAATTTATGTTAGGATTTACATATTCAATTTGGAACGGCTCTATCATTACTCTGAAATACGTATGAGTGAGGCCAGCCTTAATCCAAATGTCGCCATATTATGCGCTTTCGTTTCATACGAAGAGTATGGTATAAAAAAGGAAAAAGATAAAAGCAGACTTCGCAAGATGAACTAAAACGTTTCTGCGCAGCGCATTGCACCGTCAGAGGAAATTGTTTGCAAGTTGACTTTCGGGCTACATCGGGACATGCTTCACACAAAAAGTTCCCATTGATTCATGAAATTAAGGGATTGTGCGACACTATGCGGTTGGTACAAGTTTCCTACCTGCATAGATGAGTAGGGGAGGTGAGAAATTCTGCTTAACTAAAAGCGTTCAGGAACGGTTCGCTAAGACGGCTTTGATGTGGTCCTTCTCAGCTATCCCCCTCTAACAGTCTGCTTTGCAGCATAATTGGTCTATGGTACACAATGTATGCACAACTATATATATTTTATATCAAATTCAATGAGTTAGAAACTTGTGCAAAATATTAAAACAAATCTGGGAATTAGTTTTGCTTGGCACCGCTAAGCAACTCAAAACCAGCTCTTGATCTTCCAATGCATCCAATTTGTACTGGTAGTTCCTCATAGTTGGTAACCAATTGCACATGCCTCGAGTTGGTATGTGGTCTGGACCCCCTGGTTTGATATCCTGGTAATCTTAGTTTGTCATTTTCCATAGGCACTGTGGAAATATGCCTTGAAAATATGAATTTAGATTCTCTGACTTTGTGAGAGATCTCCAGCCCTGCAAGTGCCAGGGAAGTTTGGTAGGGAGATTGGAAGGAGATGTTGGCAATCTGTAAATGTGACCAACTATAACTAAATTGAATAATTGGTTGACACATGTGGATTTTGTTTCTCCAATTGCATTGCTCCATGATATTTTTAGGGACTTTGAAACCCTCAACAAACTTAAAGTTGCATCTTATTATAAACTTGGATCCTTAGTGTATGAACTAATGCATTTCCAGGTCTATCAAATGTATAGTTTTTGTCTGGTCAAAAAATTGATTTGGTTGTTCTGAAAGTCCTCTATCCGATGTGCTGTGCTTCTGTGGAATGGGCAAATGTAGCCATACCCGTCTTAGGAAACGCTGATGATAATTCATGCAAGACATCTTATTATTGTGCTTTAAAGTATTCACAGGACATGTTTTACACATGTCCTATTACCTCCAGAAAGCAAACAAAGAGGTCATTTGGAAGGTATTAATTTTTCAATTAAAAAGTAATCCGTTGGATTGGGATTTTATGTTGTCAATTTTGAAATACAAAACAAAACAGTTTTCTTTTTTGTGGGAAATTATGTTCCTTTTTCATTAAGGTTAGGCTAGACTAGGAAATGGCATCTTACATTTTATCTTACACCTTATTTTTACGCCATGTTGCGTAACTTAAAGCCACTTTATTTGTGTTCTTTTGTTTCCCAGCTGAAAAGTAAGCATTTGGAGAGGAAATTAGTGGTCACTAGCTTCATCACTTTTATAAAGAGTATAGAGGTAAAATATAACAGTCCAAAAAGTACCTTAAATTGCAATTGCATTTAATTTGTAACAATTGCATGGATATTTTTGTGTGAAAAGCACAGGTACCAAAGACGTTTCGGATTTTGGGAACCGAAAAATAGAGTGGCAGAAATTCGACGTTTTTCTCTGTGAGGGTGGGGGTGCAGTAGTGACTGCCTCACCCGATTTCGATACCTCGGATCGCCCCTGACCTGGTCTAACCAAGCTGAAACAAACCTAACCCTATATGCTTACCTCATGGAGGTAAAATGTGTAAAACTTGTTTTGTGGATGCCTTAAAGTGCAATAATACTCAAAACATAAGACAATAATCACAAGATTCTAGGACGATAACTATGTACCTACCTAGGTAGGTACTAAGTAATAGGCAAAAGCTATCTGGTGTTAGCACATTTGAAACTTTTCAGAACAAAAGTTGATGAAGTAAAATGTGTGAAAAGCATAGGTATTTTCATCGAACAGACTTCAAAGAAAAGCTAACTTATTATCAGAGTATTTTCTTGTTGAGAATGGTCATCAAAATCACCATCCAAGTGTACAGTAGTGTCACCATAGTGGTAAGGTTATAGTGTAAGGTAATTTTTGACTTCTTGGAATTTCTCTTTCTAATGCAAACTAATAAATGTTGTCAACATGATGCAACCATTCATTTCGTCTGCAAGTTAAAACGTTTTTCAGTTGGGAGGCAAAGTAATACCAAAAAATGGTCTTTGAGTTGGGTAGGATAGTGATTTTCAAAGTAACAAAAAATGCAGCCGAACTTAATCTAACCTAGCCGAGCCTTCCATGCAAATTGTTTGAGCAATTTGCATGGAAATTGTTTGAGCAAATTGATTGAGAACAAATTGTTTTAAAAAAATGAAAATTGTCACACAGCTTCTTGCATAAAAAGATTCGACTTAAAAAAACTTAACCGAACCTAACCTAGGCTGACTCATTTTCGAAGGATCAATTTCTTAGCGTGGCGTGGCGCGTCCCCCTGCCTCCGCCCGCCTTGCCGCGGCAGGCCGACCTCGGCCCCTGTCAATGTTCATTGGCAGCCGGGGACGTCATCTGGGCGCTGATTTGGGTTCAGCAGATTATCACGACAGCAAGAAATGGTACTTTTCCGCGTACGTTTCTGACTAACAAGTATACGTGAGTGGTGCAAGTTATACGTCATCTGAAAGCTTGTTTCATGGTATTTCGATAATCATGGGAGACTTTCACATGAATATGTTAGTTATTGTGTAAAATGGTGTTATTTAGACCCATGTCATATCCATCGACACTATTTAACTTAAGCGGGCCGAGCGGTTCGGTATTGGTAGCGCAGTTGGTAGCGCGTCGGTTTGCCGACTCGGAGGTAGCCGGTTCGAGCCTGAAGGCCGGCAGCTTTTTGTGCGTGTCGTGGCACGTCCTTCTAATAAGCGACAGTGAATTAAGACACTGTTCACATGGGACGATCTCTTTCATAAAGAGAAGGAAAATACGCAGATATTCTGCAAGGCTGGGGTTCTGCCACCTTCAATTTATGGTTTGGCACTTCTTCTAATCAGCCAGGCATAGGAAATACGGAACATGTCACCGCTTATGGCAATGTCCAAGCCCACTGTCCCTTACTGACACGGGCGGCGGACCATCGGGGGTGGGACAGGAGACAGGATCCCCTGAATTTAATCATGTGTGGCACTACGGCAGTGCATTGCAAACATTGAGCTAAAAACTAACGGTCCCCCTTTCCCCTCCCACCAGTACAGCCGACCAACATTAATCCTTGCTCCTCGAGGTGTGCATATAATAACAGTACATGATTATCAAGGTGACAAAACCAACAATTATGCATGCTGCCGAACAGTCAAATGACTGGACCCGAGGTGGAGTCAGAGCGATGCCAGTTCTAAGCTCGGCTCCACGCCTTTTACGATACACGGCGAACACACGCCACCAGGACTGTGACAAGCATTGCTTTGACAGGAGCAGACGTTTACTAAAATATTTCGGTGACAATCCTGAACTTTCTGCAGTGCTGGCGCAAAATAAAAAATCACGCTTTTCGTACCATGAACGCTCGATTTAGATTCGGGAACAACTTTATGGAACCCGTAAGCGCTAAGACGGATTTTAGATGCCCGCATGAGGACTTCGGTTCGATTATCATGCATTGTCAAAGGCTTTACGCGGAACTTGGCAGGATTGGGGAAGCAACCCCGTTCATTCCCCACCGTAGCTTTGCCCATGTTCGCACACCGTTATTCGGCATTTTCAGTCGAAATGAATTGGCTGCGTCGCTGACGCCATGTGAATCAAACTTTTGTCATGCATGCAATAATGCAGGGGTAACAGCAATTTCTATGCCAGACCAGCTCGGAAGCAACTTTAATAACAACTTAATTTGTGGTTAGAATGGACAATTGCCACGTAATACCATACATCTTTTTACTTAAATGTGTTCTATTTTTGACTAAAGAAAATATTTTTCTTTTAAAATATGATTTCTTTATTCGCGTCGTGCAACCTGAAATGCCACCCCGGTAGCTCAGTTGGTTAGAGCGCTGGTTTGTGCTGGTCTCCCCTGTCCTGGCAACGCAGGGTTCGGGTCGTTTCGCGCGCTCGCGTTTAGCCCCCGGCCGGGAGTGTGAGTTGACAGCTGGCCCGATAAGGCCGGAGACGAGCTGCCGGGCGGCCGTGTCGGTGTATTGACGGCACGTTAAACTTTCGATAAAAATTATGCCGTTGAAAAGGAATTCGTGGATCGGGTGGTTGGGCGAGGGTTCACGCAACAAGCTCTGCTTAGCAATATAACCCTGGTTCCTAAAGCCACCCCAGCAACAACTGGGACGAAATTTTAAATAATAAAAAAATAACGCATTTTGCTGTACAGCACGACATAAATACGGCAACAAAAGTTGTTTATCAATCAGACTTTAATACGAGGAGCATTTATCTGGAGAAGACGAGACTGCCAAGATTGAGGAAGCCCTCACTCCCACTGCCGATTGTTTCTCGGTTGTGTACTCTGTGGTGGAAGTGAATGTGCATTTTGGGCGCATGGACTGCGTTCGTCATTTTGCGCACATGAATATATATCTTCCGGCGCCCAACAGAGTGCGTATTAAAACGATATATTGAGGCAGCACAACGGAAGACATATATTGGGAGAAGCAAACACATGAAGCAGAAAAAGAACCTTGGGTTCCTTTACGACGCAATTAACTGCTCGGCCATATAGCGTCGCCAACTTCTCAAACCGATTGGTCGCGGGTGGACTCGGTAATTCCGCTGGTTGCCGGACTCGAAACCATAGTCTTGCGGTCAAGAACCCAACACCCTACGGACTAAGCTGCCGCGGCTCCACCAAACGCGTGACATAAGAGGTTATCGGTAGCAGGTGCAGATAAGCCACGGTACTTAATGAGATTGCATTGCGGCAATACATTACAATACCTAACATTACAGTACGTACATATCTGGCACCTTATAAAATCGGACGAACTGGCAAGAATAGATGGAACATCCTCATCGTGACATCTGTGGCTGAGAACAACTCGACATGCATACATACACAGACTACTCACGAGCACCGTAGTGGGACGATGAGTACGTGTAAACCTACAGGCTACGCTCTACCGACTTCACAAACACAGGCACATATCAGTTGTTGAGCTTGACATACACTCTGTGCGACTGCAACACGTACGTCTAGTCTCGTGTAATATTTGTGTAGAAAGTCCTGATATGCTGCTATATGATCAACGGCAGATGATGCACCAATACGTCCAAACAATGAAAGATTCAAACACTGATCTTAATGTGAAGTATCGCCCAAGTGCGACCCATACTTCGCAGTCACTGAGCAAACTGCCCGGCTTTCGGCTGCTGCCGCTTTGCGAGCTTGGCGACGTTCACCTTGCTCACTAGCCCGAGATGAATAAATGTCCGGATCCTCGCAAAGCACTTAATTATATTTTAGCTATGGAATTGAATCTGGATTCCAACACCTGGCGGAAACTTTCAATGACCTTTGGATGTCTGCTGAGCCTGTTGGGTTCTTGGGCATGGTGAACACAAAACGCAGCATCCATCTCTCGGAATATGTGGAAGAATTCCTCGGTGGAAACCGTCAGGCCGCTAAGGCTTAGGATGCGAGTTCAGAACGCTTCTCGTGGTTCATCTTCGGGATACGCAAATGGGTGCCCAGCGATCGGTCCGCTGGTTTCTTTCTGGCCATGGACCAGACCACACATCATCCCCCCCCCACCGCCACGCTTAGCATTTAACATTCCTTCAATTCACATCATTATCTGATGAGATTTGAAGGAGTCTGATATTCATTTCTATGGGAAATGAATTCTCAGCAAATCGGCAGTTCAAGTTCATCTGCTGATATCTAGAAAAAAAGTAATTTCACTAAAAAATAATATTAATATCATTCAACTAAGATTTTTCAAACACTAGGAAAGACAATAATGTTGTGGTGATAACTCAACCAGCATTGTTGCATATGTGATATCAAAGATATTCAATGGATGACATTGGTTTGGATGTACTGTTTATACATTTAACATTATCCTTCATTACCAATTACCCCACTCAAAGCAACACATTTCGCATTACTTCACTTACGAACTGAAAAGCATGCATTTGCGCTGGAATACAATGGTCATATCATCTTAATGACATTCAGAAACATGCATTTACAATTTTTTCTTCAAATGCCACCTCAACTAAAATGCAAATCTTCTTCTGCAGGTGCAATTGTAAAAACCTCACACAGCTCCACCCTTGCCTCTTTTCAGAAGGGAACATAAATTAGCTTCCAATTAAAAAAATCACATCCATGAACAATTCGATCTGAAAATTGAGGAAGCTAAAGAAATGCCTAACTTATCCCAACCTCATTTTAGCTTTGCCTAGGTTAAAATGTGCAAAACGTCACTTATAAGCACTCAAAACTGCAATAATTAACCCTTAAATCACATCTCACACAGTACAGATGAGATTGATCACATTTTAACCACATTAATCAACTTTGCATTGGAAAGGCATATCAAGAATTCAAATATTAACTAAAAAGTACATATTTCCCTGAAAATGTATGTTAAGGTCCGATATTTTTTGCAATTACACCAGTATTTTTAGTGGCTACTAATAATTGGTACCACAACAGCTACAGTGAAATAATCCTGCACAACCACTTTCATGTTCAGAATGTGGCACAACATTACAAAACAATTATATGTTTTAAAGTAGCTCTATGTGAGTGGTTAGATGACTTTGACAGAGAGAACCATCTGAATATGGATACCATCTTCATTTTTTGAAATTCAGTAAACAGTATAATTACTGGTTTGGCCACACAAAAGCAGCAGTAGAGCTATTTGTTCCATGCATTAAGTGTCTGGAAATTCCCTCTTACCCTACTACCACTACTGCCCAGCCATGATACAATAGGCAAGCAATTACCAAATTGTCCACAAGTTGGTGAATGGCACAGTATGGCATGATTACATATACCACACAGAAACAATATGATAACTGACAGGGGACCAATGCACATGCTAACATTAATCACCAGATTGCATCAATGACATGCTGACCAAGTTGACATTGTGGTTATAAGGCCTCAATTCGCATAAATTGCCTGAGGTGTGTGTTCTCAATATCCACCACGCCATGGATAAATTAATTCTGGGGATGGTGCCTTTCGGTTCAAAGCCACCGACACGCTAGCAGAATAAGATAGAATATTCAAGCTTCAATGAATGGCTGATATTCTTTACAGCCAACGGAGAAACTAATCGTGAGAAAAGCGCCATAATTGTGCTAAAATGAAGGCACCATATTTAGTATATTTATTGGTATAGTCCAAAACTAGAATATAATTCAGCAGTATTCTGGAATAAAAAAGCGCGTCTGGTATATGACGTCACTTGGCGTAGGTTTTGTCTAGTTTAAACTAACTATACTAGAACAGCCAACTTTGGAGTACCTGTTGTCTCTAGTTATCTTGGGCCGACCTGGCGCCCAGTGAGTCAAAATTGGTCGATCTCAATTTCGAGTTCGCTGTGCGCCGCGTATAACAAGCGAGAAGAAATTCCACCACAGGGCAATATAATATGTTAGTTTGTATTGCATTTGACATACAGCATCTGCTAATGCCAGAGATGCATGCTCATAATAAATAGCCATGTATGCAGCACTGTCGTGGTGAAGAAAATTCGCCAACTTTGAGGCACTGCCAAATGCACACCGGGTGGCCCACCTCCACCGTGCCCGGATATTAATCCCCAGACAACCCTTCCCCCAGATTAGGCGATAAAACCAGCCAACCAGTTTCGCCGGTTTTATCTATAACACCGCTTCAAACACACCGTCCATTTTTGACTCACTGGGGGGTAATGGGTTAACATCCCCAATTGTTTTTTTCAACTTAAAACGGAAGTCTAGACTAACCCATCCTAATCAAACCTAACCTATTTGTTTGCTTCAAGAGAGTACCTATATGTGTGCAATTTATGTAATATATACCTAGGTAGGTACCTACTTTAAATTGCAATAAAACCCTTAAAGTTTGATAGCCCGGTCCTACCACTCGAATCGCCCTTACCTGAGAACTCACCAGTTATTTCTTGTGAGGATTTAAATGCCTACATACCTGCTCTTGCTATTCCTCTTTAAAAAAAAATCAGCCAATGTAGCCTGTCTCTTAATCTTAGCGACCAACAACACCAACATATGAAACATGCTGCTCAACCGGGCTCAACTGGACACACGCACATAACATCCTGTTCCAATTTGGCTTTCGAAATCTAGCTCACTGGGTTTGCCTGCCTATTACTGGCTAAGCTAAATTCATGAAGCATCTGACTAAGGAGTAGCGAAGCTGCTGATGTTGATCCTTGCTGTAAGCAGAACATCAATAGCATAGAAACCTGAATATGCGTCAGAATCTGCCATCCTACCACATTGGGCTTCCAAACGATTATTTAAAGTATCTTTAAAATTGGAGATGCTGTCACCCGGAGCGCTATTTCATAAACTCGGCCAAAGTTACCGTATTTTAATTTGGTATACTTCTGTTGGTTTCTGGGGGGGGGGGCATGCTGGCTTCCTTTGAGACACTTGGGAGGGGGGGGGGGGCATGGCAGGAATTACCTCCTTGGATTCCCCAGTGGTTTTGACAGATCCAATAGAGGCATCAATGTTGACATCTAAGAAAGTTATCGTATGGCTATGGGATGACTCCACTGTTAATCTCAGAACAGCGGAGTATCAGAAGAGCCGCAGAAAATAACGGAGGGCACTTGCCAACTCCCCCTCAAACCGTATATGCCTGGGACTCGCCTGGGGCAGGCCAATTCAATTTCGATTCCCCTCCTCCAAAGGGCTGGTGATTGGCCAAAGACCGATTGGTTGATTGGCACTGGTAGTCACACTTCCCGCTGAAGTATCTTCTTTGACAAAGAGGGGTCCTGAGCAAGCATATGAGCACACGATGAGCATTGATTGGGTTGTGGGACCCCGGAACAGCCATTGGAGCCCTCTGAGGCACTGTCAGTGGCCCACTGCAAGACACCCTTGCAGCTGCCACGTCTCCCATGTTAACCATCGCACGGCCGGGTGAGTGGGCAGATACCTACCCCCATACAGTTTCGTATCGTAGCCAAAAAAGTTCACAATAGAGCTCTGAAATTTACAGTACCTTATGATACATCAATTTGACTCATGCTCCAAAATTATCAGGTCAAGGTCCTGTCAGGTCAGTAATCACAATGCTTTTGTTGGCAGCATTTCGGACCAAATTGGGGAAAAGCTCACATATTGTGGCAATATAGATAAACAATCGATCAACAGATTGCATATCTTTTTTTTTGCATATCTCCTAAAGGTTATTCTAGGTCAGTGACCTATACAGTACCGATAGCATGTGTGATAATGTGGTAAACTAGTTTCATTTGCTCTGGCTTATCAAATTGTGAACTGTCACCACAGGCCATCATAGCTCAAAGACCAAAATGTATCTACAAATCTGTTTTCACCGTGCATTATAAGAATAATTGTGCACTATAGTTCTGGAAGCCTTAGTGCCAGCGCTACAAATTTGGTCCAGCAGGTCAGGGCCCTTTCTCGGCTTGGGCTACCCGGACAGTTCGGCCCGGCGCCGAGTTAGAAGCTTATTCTACGAAAAGATTGAAATATGGCGAAGTTTGCAATCTCCAGGCGGGCATTTGTGACAAAAACGCCATTTATATATTTGCGGTATGCCAAGCAAAAATATGATCCTTCTATTCTTATCAATAAAAGCATCACGGGCATCGAGGTCACCAGAGGTCATGTGACCTGAGTTTAGGGGATAACTTTTTAATCCTTTATCATATAAAAACATTCTGTCGGAATTGGATTCTTCGGACATTTGCGAACTAAAAAATGTCTGGATGTTCTCATGTTGAATGCTATTTAACATAGTTAATGGCCAACGAACATAACCATGCAGTGACCATCCATATATTCCTCAGGGTATAACTCTTGAACCGTTGATCTGATCGAAGGAAGCTTTGCACAGGTGGATTCAGGGTATGTGATAATACTTATAATGCTCTTTCCAATAAGGGATGGAATGCAAAACTATGAAGAGGTATTTGCAACAAGAAATAGTAGTTTTCCTTCCTATATGACATACAAGCATACGCTATACCATATATATATATATATATCATATCATATGATAGCATGTGCTATGATGTGACAGACCAGATAACATACAACAACTACAAATAAACAAATAAATATATCATGAGCATGTGATCAAAGGTATGTGATCATGTGAACATGTGATCGAAGATTGTATGCTACATGACAAAAATTCAAATATAATTAATTACAAACAAAATCAACCGACAGCAAAAACATGTACGGTGTGTAAGAATAGCATTGGCATTTAACACCTGTACACAATAAATATATTTTCTTACTAGATCATTATGACAAACCTGCATGGCTTTTGAATACATGGCACATATCCCAAACCAGAAACCTTGGTAACCTTTCAATATATTGAGCCATGTACCTCAAGTCAATATTGCAATATTTTATGTCAGATAATTCCTCCTTCAGACTGCTTCTTAGCTTCAAATCGGACACCCTCCAGCCAAAACCCTTAGTTTCAGAGCTGCATATGAAGGTCTAAATGGGTACATTTACGGCGCCCCCTTTGACCAATGCTTCAAGCCAAACAAAAGCTCAAGCAGACTAAACACCACCGACTCAGATTTTCTTGTGATTTAGAGTAAATAACTGAGCAATGCAATGGAGAATTACATACTCCATTTGATGGAAAACGCGTAAGTTACTTCCAAAAAACACACACAAAGCGCCATAAACGTAATACACCACGCTATGCGTTTAAATGCCCCATGAAACAAACAAATGGGGCATAGATGTATTTAATAAGTTCACTACCGCCACAGGGCTTCATGCAAGAGGATCACGATTCAATAGCTTCTCCAAAAAGCAGGCAGAAACTGGTTGAAACTTAATGACGCTTCGCTCTCCAACGCGGGAATATGCCGCTGCAGTCAAACAATATCCTAGCCAGGATTAGCTTGGGCCTGCCACCGCTAGGTGGACGTCCTTGATCGCCCATTCCGGGGAATTTTCTATCCGTTTCCTATTAGCTGTGATATAGTCATCTTGATTCATTTTCAAGACACGGAATAATGCAAAGTACACAAACTGACATTTGTTTGCTCTGTGGGTCATTGCTGGAAAAATTCCACATTTCACATTTTGGTGCCAACGGACCCCATATTGCTTCAATCATGGAATCATCCTGTTGAGGAAAAGTTTCACGCATTTCGCAAAATGAACATACTACTGCTGATGAAGGCGCATGTTCGAATCAGTTAGAGAAACTAATTCGGACAGGCGCCTTCATCAGCTGTAGTATGTTCATTTTGCCAAAGGCGTAAAACGTTTCCTCAACAGGATGATCCCATGATTGAAACAATATGGAGTCTGTTGGCACCAAAATGTGAAATGTGGAATTTTTTCCAGCAGTGACCCACTGGGCAAGCAAATTTCAGTTTGTGTACTTTGCATTATTCCGTGTCTTTACAGAAATATTACTGTTGACATCACACAATGCCTCGAGCATGATAGGGAAATATGGTTGAATATATGGGAAAATAAGGGACACCATCCTGCCGTGGCTAATACGAGACCGGCAATCAAATTCTAGCAGTTCGATAATGAAATCATGCTGCTATGCAGTTCAAAGAGCGAAATATGAAGCTTTGTCTATATTATTATGCCCAGCGAGCGATGCTGAAGTCTGCAAATGAGTAAGTGCAGAACCCGCGGCTGTATCATGATCTTTACATGTGCAAACCTTAGAGTTCCTTGTATGCCCAGAAGTAGACATTTGCTGGTGTATTAGAAAACAGAAGATAGCCGATATTTTCTTAACTATCGACTTTTCGACAATGCTGCGTGTTTCAATCGACTCAGATCGTCGAGACGATCAAAACCAGATACTATTTTATCCACTTATCTGGATTGGTTCTCACAGCCAATATGGCACCGAATGACGAAAACAGTCTTTTTCAAACGCATTTTGAGAAAACATGCCTATTGTCCAGCGATCTAATATTTATGCCGAATTGCACATATCAAGGCAAAATGAAAACAGTAACCGTTTTCTATAACACTACTTTGAAAATTCTCAACACAGGCTAAAATATATACATATTAATACATATATATACATATACATATATATACATACATATATATATATATATATATATATATATATATATATATATATGTATATATATATGTATATATATATATATATATATATATATATATATATAACTAAGCGGGAGTGCGTGTGAGAATTCAAAGTAGTGTTATAAAAACGGTTACTATTGCCATGCAATCGCATAAATATAGATCGCGACAAAGGCATGTTTTCCAAACATATATATATATATATATATATAAATATATATATATATATATATATATATATATATATATATATATATATATATATATATATATATATATATATATATATATATATATATATATATATATATATATGCAGGTTTCGTACAATATGACTGCGAGTTCAGCGTTGGTAATGTTCTTGCTAGTGGGTTCAATTGATCGTATTATTTTCCTTGTCTCTTCTTTGTATTTGTGTAGCATTTCGCCGTAGTACATGATGGTCAAGATTACAATTAACATTTAGGATATCTCTGTATTTTATCGACGCTTCGTCTTAACCCAAGATATGTTCAAGACAGTGTATTGGGAAAGTTACATTCATGAAATATACACACTTGATATTTATGTTTTGGGTGACTATTCGAGTGCGTTATGTGAGTGCGCGCTGGAAGTACTGGAAATTTCCATTTCTATCATCACACTGCAAGACATGTCATTGAAGGGGGGGGGAGGGGGGCTACCCGCACTCCTACTTCACAGTGGATACATCGGAACAACCATTACACTCGGTCGAAGACTCACAATGCACCTACAAAACTGCGGGCCACTCTCTCATGCACACGAACACCACAACACAGCGCTGACGAGGAAATTACTGGCAGAAAACACCAAAATACTCGCAACCACCCTCAACAAATGACATCTTATTGCCATATAGGCTATGTACATCAGATACATAGATGCAACCATGAACAAACAAATCAAACGCGCGCAGAACACTCAATCTCTACGAGGGCCAACCCCTCGACAGTGGCATGTCTTGCAGTGTGACACTGGAAATGCAAATTTCCAGTACTTCCAGCGTCCACTCACATAACGCACGCGAATAGTCACCCATAACATAAATATCAAAGTGTGTATATTTCATCAAGATGACTTTCCCAACACACCGTCTTGAAAATGTCACACGTTAAGATGAAGCGTCGATAAAATACAAAGATGCCCTATGTGTTAATTGTGATCTTGTAAAATAGTAACTACACAAACACAACGAATAGATAAGCAAGATAATCCGATCAATTGAATCCACAACCAAGAAGATCACCAATGCTGAACTTGCAGTCATATTCAACGACACCTGCATATAATATGACCTGCTTCTAAACTATATATATATATATATATATATATATATATATATATATATATATATATAATCAGACATGGTGAAGCGGTAATACAGCATAAATCCATATTTACCAATGGTTAATGTGAATTCTCTCTTCAGTTCCTGGCATCAGCAACAACACAGTTGTATATCTAGAATAACTGTTGCCAGTGCGAACTGGCTTCTCGGTCTCCATACGTGGCGCCTGTTGGTGGCCTGCTGGTTCTGTTGATCACTTGGCTCAGCGGTGGCCAGGCGCCATGGTGACCGAGTGTTCCGGTGCGCAGCACCGCTCGGCTCAGCCGCACGACGCGTCCGCACCGCCGCCTACAAGTCGGATGACGATCCCAGCTCACCATGGTCGCACCTGGCCGACTCACAGGAGCGGGAGATGTCGAGGCCGAAACGGTCCGTCACAGAATACCAGGTGAGTCATTCCGAAGTGATCTTCGTCGCTCTGTGCAAGTGGTGAACGTTGTTAGCGCCCGATCAGTAGAGCATCATCCGAAAGGGAGTGACGCCACGTGCCTCGACAAAGGGGAGTGACGCCACGTACCTCGACAACGGAGAGTGACACCACGTGCCTCGACACATTGAACGTTTCACTCAAGAACACGATATGTCAGTTAGTTAGATGGCAGGCCTGCATTGGTTTACCCTGACCTGAAATGCCAGGGATCGGGTCGCTTCAGGCGCCCATGTGGCCCCCTGCTGGCAGGTTCAGTTGGCGACTGGCTCAGAATGGTCGGCGAAGCGACACCGGGGCGACAGTTTCGGTGTATTGGTGGTGCATTAGCCTCGCGGTCAAGATTCTGCCGCAGAATTGGAACTAACGAATTAGGTGGTAGGGCCAGGTGTCACACCACAATCTCTGTTGAGTATAGGATCCCCGTCCATAAAACTACGTTACACAGAATTCCGGCTGAATATCTAAAAGAATAAATATCACGTTGAATACCTTGCACAGAACTCGTAACCGAAATACACTGTCTACCTTGAAGTCTCTCCACAAACATTTGTCGGTGGTGAGAATCATAACGCTGATTTTAACGTCCCATTAACCTCTCAATATGGTCTTACTCGTTTTCGTCATACTTGATTTTTTTCTCTATCATAAACTATGGATTCTAACCACAGGCTGATGCCAACGCTCAACGTCAGGTTGCTAAGAGTTATTGGCGGCTCCAATATTCATAATTGAACTTGAAACTCATTGATTGGTTGGTTATTGGTTTTACGACACATCAACCGCTCAGTCACGTAGCGCCGCCAATCTCTGACGCCGATTGGTCGCGGGCGAAGAGTAGCGACAGGTGAGACTCGAACCCACAGCCTTCCGATTACGAGACGAGCAACTTACCCCTAGACTACTCGTCCCCGAAACACATTGATAGAATGTTTGGTTAGATGTTTGTGTCGTTACAATATATACATGCACCAAGCCGCGCGATGTATAATAAGCGCCCTTAAATGAGTATGAGATGTTAGGAATACTGCTTTCGAATCGCATACAGCTGGTTGCAACTCGCGAAGCTCTCGACTGCGGCGCCGACTGCGGCACCAACTGTGATCGCTTGACACATCCACATGCTGCCGCCGGTTTCAGGAGAACGTGGACGCGATGGCGTCTATCGCCTCGTCGACCAACATGATCATTGCCGCCGACATGACTACGCCGGCGGTGACGACGGAGGCGGCCGACGGCTCGGTCACCGTTACTGAGGCGTTCACCACCGTGCTACCATCCGCCGTCTTTACCGCCGCCGTGTCGGCTAGGACATCTACGGCCGGGACTACTACCGCTGACATGTCTACTGATGGTGCATCCACTGATGAGATATTCACAGTCGGGACATCTACTGCTGAGACGTCTACTGATGGTGTGTCTACTGTTGGGATATCTACAGTCGGGACATCTACTGCTGACAGGACTACTGATGGTGTGCCTACTGTTGGGATATCTACAGTCGGAATATCTACTGCTGAGATGTCTACTGATGGTGTGTCTACTGTTGGGATATCTACAGTAGGAACATCTACTGCCGGTACATCTACAGTCGGGATATCTGCTGCTGAGATGTCTACTGATGGTGTATCTACTGTTGGGACATCTACGGCCGGGACTACTACCGCTGACATGTCTACTGATGGTGCATCCACTGATGAGATATTCACAGTCGGGACATCTACTGCTGAGACGTCTACTGATGGTGTGTCTACTGTTGGGATATCTACAGTCGGGACATCTACTGCTGACAGGACTACTGATGGTGTGCCTACTGTTGGGATATCTACAGTCGGAATATCTACTGCTGAGATGTCTACTGATGGTGTGTCTACTGTTGGGATATCTACAGTAGGAACATCTACTGCCGGTACATCTACAGTCGGGACATCTACTGCTGAGACGTCTACTGATGGTGTATCTACTGTTGGGACATCTACGGCCGGGACTACTACCGCTGACATGTCTACTGATGGTGCATCCACTGATGAGATATTCACAGTCGGGACATCTACTGCTGAGACGTCTACTGATGGTGTGTCTACTGTTGGGATATCTACAGTCGGGACATCTACTGCTGACAGGACTACTGATGGTGTGCCTACTGTTGGGATATCTACAGTCGGAATATCTACTGCTGAGATGTCTACTGATGGTGTGTCTACTGTTGGGATATCTACAGTAGGAACATCTACTGCCGGTACATCTACAGTCGGGATATCTGCTGCTGAGATGTCTACTGATGGCGTGTCTACTGTTGGGGCATCTACAGTCGGGACATCTGCTGCTGAGATGTCCACTGATGGTGCGTCTACGGCTGGGATATCTACAGTCGGGATACCTACTGCTGATACGTCTACTGATGGTGTATCTACTGTTGGGACATCTACGGCCGGGACTACTACCGCTGACATGTCTACTGATGGTGCATCCACTGACGAGATATTCACAGTCGGGACGTCCACTGCCGGTACATCTACAGTCGGGACATCCACTGCTGAGACGTCTACTGATGGTGTGTCTACTGTTGGGATATCTACAGTCGGGACATCTACTGCTGACAAGACTACTGATGGTGTGTCTACTGTTGGGATATCTACAGTCGGGACATCCACTGCTGAGACGTCTACTGATGGTGTGTCTACTGTTGGGATATCTACAGTCGGGACATCAACTGCTGAGACGTCTACTGATGGTGTGTCTACTGTTGGGATATCTACAGTCGGGACATCTACTGCTGACAAGACTACTGATGGTGTGTCTACTGTTGGGATATCTACAGTCGGAACATCTACTGCCGGTGCATCTACAGTCGGGATATCTGCTGCTGAGATGTCCACTGATGGTGTGCATACTGTTGGGATATCTACAGTCGGGACATCTACTTCCGGTACATCTACAGTCGGGACATCTGCTGCTGAGATGTCTACTGATGGTGCGTCTACGGCTGAGATATCTACAGTCGGGATACCTACTGCTGATACGTCTACTGATGGTATATCTACTGTTGGGACATCTACGGTCGGGACTACTACCGCTGACATGTCTACTGATGGTGCATCCACTGATGAGATATTCACAGTCGGGACGTCCACTGCCAATACATCTACAGTCGGGACATCCACTGCTGAGACGTCTACTGATGGTGTGTCTACTGTTGGGATATCTACAGTCGGGACGTTTACTGCTGACAAGACTACTGATGATGTGTCTACTGTTGGGATATCTACAATCGGGATATCTACTGCTGAGATGTCTACTGATGGTGTGTATACTGTTGGGATATCTACAGTCGGAACATCTACTGCCGGTACATCTACAGTCGGGATATCTGCTGCTGAGATGTCTACTGATGGTGTGTCTACTGTTTGGACATCTACAGTCGGGACATCTGCTGCTGAGATGTCCACTGATGGTGCGTCTACGGCTGGGATATCTACAGTCGGGATACCTACTGCTGATACGCCTACTGATGGTGTATCTACTGTTGGGACATCTACGACCGGGACTACTACCGCTGACATGTCTACTGATGGTGCATCCACTGATGAGATATTCACCGTCGGGACGTCCACTGCCGGTACATCTACAGTCGGGACATCCACTGCTGAGACGTCTACTGATGGTGTGTCTACTGTTGGGATATCTACAGTCGGGACATCTACTGCTGACAAGACTACTAATGGTGTGTCTACTGTTGGAATATCTACAGTCGGGATATCTACTGCTGAGATGTCCACTGATGGTGTGCATACTGTTGGGACATCTACAGTCGGCACATCTACTTCCGGTACATCTACAGTCGGGACATCTGCTGCTGAGATGTCTACTGATGGTGCGTCTACGGCTGAGATATCTACAGTCGGGATACCTACTGCTGATACGTCTACTGATGGTGTATCTACTGTTGGGACATCTACGGTCGGGATATCTACTGCTGAAATGTCTACTGATGGTGCAACCACTGATGAGATATTCATAGTCGGAGCATCTACTGCCGGTACATCTACAGTCGAGACATCTTCTGCTGATATCTCTACTGATGGTGTGTCTATTGTTGGGATATCTACAGTCGGGACATCTACTGCTGACATGACTACTGATGGTGTGTCTACTGTTGGGATATCTACAGTCGGGACATCCACTGCTGAGACGTCTACTGATGGTGTGTCTACTGTTGGGATATCTACAGTCGGGACATCTACTGCTGACAAGACTACTGATGGTGTGTCTACTGTTGGGATATCTACAGTCGGGATATCTACTGCTGAGATGTCTACTGATGGTGTGTCTACTGTTGGGATATCTACAGTCGGAACATCTACTCCCGGTACATCTACAGTCGGGATATCTGCTGCTGAGATGTCTACTGATGGTGTGTCTACTGTTGGGACATCTACGGTCGGGATATCTATTGCTGAAATTTCTACTGATGGTGCAACCACTGATGAGATATTCATAGTCGGAACATCTACTGCCGGTACATCTACAGTTGGGACATCTACTGCTGATATGTCTACTGATGGTGTGTCTACTGTTGGGATATCTACAGTCGGAACATCTACTGCCGGCACATCTACAGTCAATTAAATTTTTTTATTTTTGGGATTTTTAATAGAAGGAATTAAATCTACAGTCGGGATATCTGCTGCTGAGATGTCTACTGATGGTGTGTCTACTGTCGGGATATCTACAGTCGGGATATCTACTGCGGATGTGTCTACTGATGGAATATACATAGTCGGGGCCTCTACAAACGCGACATCTACTGCTGCCACGCATGGTGATGAATCATCTACTGTTGTGACATCTGCAGTTGGGACATCCACAGTTGAGATATCTGCAGACAGGACACCTACCATCGGTATATCTACAGTCGGGGCTTCAACAGTCGGGGTTTCCACAGTCGGGGTAACTACAGTCGGATCATCTTCAGTCGGATCATCTTCAGTCGGATCATCTTCAGTCGGATCATCTTCAGTCGGATCATCTTCAGTCGGACCATATTCAGTCGAGATGTCAACTGATGAGATGTCCACTGATGACGCAGCTACAGTTGGGACATCTACAGTCGGAACATCTACAGTCAGGACATCTACAGTCGAAACATCTACAGTCGGGACATCCACAGTCGGGCCATCTACAGTCGGAACATCTACAGTCGGGACATCTACAGTCGGGCCATCTACAGTCGGAACATCTACAGTCGGGACATCTACTGTCGGGAAATCTACAATGAAGGCATCTACAGTTAGCTCACTGGCTCCGACCGAGACGACCGTCAAAGCACTGAACTTGTCAACAACAGCAGTCACCCCTGCCACATCCCCTGCCGTTACATCACCCACCACATCCTCCACGGTCACCAACACATCACTCATCACATCGCCTACCACTACGTCACCAATTACATCGCACACCAACACGTCCCGCGGCATCCCGTCCCCTACTATCCCTTCTCTCATCACCACACTGGCCACCACCACGTCCCCCGCCGTCATCAGCACTGTCGAAGCATCCACAACACGGTCGGAGCAAGCGACGTCTGTGGATTCAACAGCGGGTTCGGCTTTCACCACATCACCTCCACAATCGACGTCCCACCTGGTGCCGAGTGAGACGGTCACGGCGTCCCCTGGCGGGGTCAGAGGCTTCACCACGTTCTCCAGCTGGGTGACGACGCTCACGCCGTCGTCAAGGGTCGCAGGCATCACGACTGCCACACCTGCCATCGCTACAGCCACGGACACCGGCGCACAGCGGGACACAACTGCTCCGGCTGCCACCACAGGTACACTGAGCCAGACAGCGTGGGAAACAGCCGATATCATGTGAATGATGTGCCCTCTGAAAACTGCTTCACAGTTTATAAATCTCATCAGATGTCTTCCTGGGATGGCTGGGCATTATCTTCTGACGGAGATTGAGTATGCACCTTGTTTCCAGAAGGCGAGGACCGCATAATTTCAGGGTAGATGTCATGCAAGTTGGTAGGTCTCCTCATCTACCATTGCTTTGTGAGCATGGCTTGTTGGGAACACCTGATCCTGCCAATATTTCAAATTTATCCCATCTTGTAGTGGGTTCATGAGTATTCACTGGATCTATAAAAGAAAGGTTTTTCATGAAGTTCCATCTACCATTTAATGATAATTTCGGCATAGTTGTGCTCATCATGCTACATATACCTGTGGTTGTTCGGAAAACAATTTTTGTCTGATTACCTTTACCACAAGATTGAACAATTGGGCAACATAAAATCGTCAGGGGAGGCTACCCGATGCTGTTGTGTGTGTGTGTGTGTGTGTGTGTGTGTGTGTGTGTGTGTGTGTGTGTGTGTGTGTGTGTGTGTGTGTGTGTGTGTGTGTGTGTGTGTGTGTGTGTGTGTGTGTGTGTGTGTGTGTGTGTGTGTGTGTGTGTGTGTGTGTGTGTGTGTGTGCGTGCGTGGGAAGGAATGAATTCCTGCAAATTGAAGAAAAACTGCAGCACTGCCCTGACCCCTGACAAATTAGCACTGTGCGCTTCGTTTGAAGTTGGACATTATTCATCAGCGGCAGTATTTACACTGACGGCACCTCAAAGTGAGATGGCTGGTGCGCCACCGTGCCGGACGAGCTGCCGATCAGTGCCTGCTGTCCAAGCGTCGACAGGTCGGCAGGACGTTCAACCTGGTACCTCCATCAGTCAAATAACCATCGCATTATCTACACATACATGTACCACGCATACGTACCACATACATGTACCACATACATGTACCACATGCATGCACCACGTACGTATACCACGTAGTGTACCGCGTAGGAGTACCACGTAGTGTACCGCCTATGGGTACCACGTACATGTACATGTCATGCAAGTTGGAAGGTATCCTCATCTAGCATTGCTTTGTGAGCATGGCTTGTTGGGAACACCTGATCCTGCCATTATTTTTAATTTATCCTATTATGTACTACGTACATGTACGACGCACATGTACCACACGCACGTGCCATACAGGTACGCGTAATGCACTGTGCAAGATATCGGTGGTTGAAATCTCAAACCACGGATATGCGAAACATTACTCATGTCGGCAACCAGAGACTACGTAGCATATTTCCATATACTAAAGGTCACTTGCGATGAGGGACAGGCACATTTGCCATTTTGCAGGTTGCCATGTCTGGCAATAACTGGTGATCAAAATACCGTGTTAAGTTCATATCTTTGTTGTTGGACCTTGACTCACCTTCCCTTGGTCGCTAACGTAATCGGATAGCCCAAGGTCATTATGCCAACTATCTTCCTGGAACATTTTCTTGATATCCGTCGAGTAGTTCTGTAAGGAAATGCTCTATCGATCCAGTCATCCCCGTTAAGCATCAATGTTTGTCCGGATCTGTTTGATTTGTCCCAAGAGGGGGTGAAGCATATTCTGCCTCACCCACCATGACGCTTAATTCTCATAGGACCACCCTTGAATTGGTGGAGGATATTTTTTAAAACTGATCCTATGCGATTAATTATTTGCTAGCTTTCATTTAGTGCAGGAAAAATATTGTGCATCTCAAGTTACTAATTCTGAGGAAACCCCTTGTTCAATTCATTTCTGGGAAGGGTAATATTATTTAACTCTATTTATGAGAGATATGCTACTCGATATAGTCAGCATATTGCATCATATTTACCTTGCCCACTCCACTACCACCTCCTTGTCTACGACTAGGGAAAAAACTTGTGAAAGCCTACCTTTGACTACTACCTGAGGCGCCAATAAGCGCACAAGCGTTACATCTCTACCGAAAACTGTAGGTATCACCTGCATCGGCTACCCTCTGGTAATTACTTGTTCCCGGCTGGAAGGAGCAAATCACCATTGAGATACTATATTCGGCTGCTCAGGACCAAAACTAGTAGGCATGACGGTTGGGCGATGAACATTCTCTCGCCATCTCCAAGATGGTTCCGCCAAACATGGTCAACTGATGAAAATTCACAGCTTCTGACAGCCGGAATTGCATGAAACTCGCTACACTAGAACCATTCCTCCGATCACAATGACCCTTTCAGAAATGCAGTGTGGATTCAGACTATTGCAAATTGGAACAGTCACGTTTCCACCTAGGTCAGGCTAAGCTAGATCAACCTAGACAGTCCAGGAACATGAACCGGAATACGTCAATCGCTCTGAAATGCATGAAGAATCAACGTGACCTGGCATCATCTCCGCCTGATTAACGAAGGTCAAGGAAAGTCAATAGCCCAAAACGAAACCCTTTTCATAACCTCATTTCATTCCAAGATCGCAGCCACCAAATATCTTCCCCAATACCTTACATATTTGAGGTCACTGATGATTACAGGTAGATTATATTATAGACTGCGTCTGGCACCTACCACCCAGCACCCGGCCGAACACCAGCCCGACGGTCACGTTCGAATTTGACAGGCCGTCAAGATTAAGCATAGCCTGTGTATTCCCACATCTCACATGCAAAGGCTGTTCTCAACACTATGCATTGTACTCGCTTCGTATTCACCTGTGTCCATTCATGCAATTTTGATCTAATCAGCGCATCTGTCATACAGTCAACATTCCTCAAAACGTCACTGATAAAATACAAGCACGTAATACACGGGCCAAATGAAACAAATGTGCCTATATTTATCGGAATATGTGCGTTGTGGGCATAAAGCTGACGGAATTATGAGAAGGCCGCATCGGTTGGCGGACCTGCAGGCGGTGGGTAAGTCGGCGCGCCAGCCACCACAGCCGATTCTAACTCGTCCGATTTGGATGCCACCACCGCTGGAGAGGACTATCATGTGGCCGATGGAACACTGACACCACTGTTTCGCTGTCGATAGCCACGCCCGTAGACGTTGGCCCAGACAACACCACCGCCGGGCTCTTCACGACAACTGTGACTGCTACTGCAGCCGGCAGCACGTCCACAGCCGCCACAGCATCCACAAACGTGTCCGTCACCAACGGGCCCTCCACCAGGGTGTCCACCGCCACTGGGCCTTCCACAACTCAAGGTAAGCAGGCCCGCCTGGCGAAGGTTTTCGCGTATGTATATGTGTAGTGTCCATGTGTGCATTGGTGAGCCGCCAACACCGGGTCCGGGGTCGCAGTATTCGTGCGAAGTCCAATGGTACGTCAGTGACAGTTCTAAATAGTTTGTGGAAGGGTTTTATGCTCCTCTTTCTGATATACTCACCACTCCAAAAACTGCGTGTGCTTTGGCAGAAAATGCAGGTTCTTTGTCTTATTTGGCGGTCGGAGCTGCATTATCGCTGCTGTTTTCCAAGTCAGTGTTACAAAGTCTAGTTTAATGTTGTCCCACAGGATATTCAGACTCAGAATAATAGCTAAATACATTTGTCGACCTTCGCATTACAAAATTGTATGGTACAGGGCATGCATTTATGGGAATAAATGGCATAAAAATGAGAATGCTTATATATATATATATATATATGTTTCCATATATTTTAGCAGAGTATAATTTAACATTGGCTGTTAAAGAGAAGAGCGCATTTGGCTTTAGCAAATGCGCTTTTGGCTTTGGCTTTGGCTTTGGCTTTCTGTCTAGGCTTTTGACTGATCATATTGCTTTCCTTGTTTCGTTGGATAGCTGGCAAATTATTCACCAAGTGGCATGTATTGTTGTATTCGGTTATTGACTTAAAGGATTTAAGCATTAATCCACAAAAAAATCACCGCTATGCACAAGTGAGAATATAGTTTCTCTCCATGTGCCACTTATTGCTTAATATATTTATATATATATATATATGTATATATAAATATACGTACATATATAAACACATATACACATATATATGTACATAAAATAAATATATGCATCTATATCATATATATATATATAATATATATATTCGGTATGCACAGACGTAGCTTACTAGCTACTGAACCACGGCAGACCATTACAGGAAGGCGTCTCAGAAGTTGACACATAGATTAACAGTCATGCGCAATAGAATCGTTTAGTTTAAAAAAAATATTGGCCCCAAAAAAGGTGTAGAATTATCTTCCTGAAAATGTGAGGAATGAAACAAGCGTGAATAAACTCAAGCGTTCAATTACGGGTTGCACAGGTGCCACGACATTACCGCAATATTATACAAAAGCACACAAGTAGGCAACACGCTGCATGCAAGGCACAGAATAGGCTTGGCTCAACTAAGAGAGAGAGAGAGAGGAAGAGAGAGAGAGAGAAAGAGAGAGAGAGAGAGAGAGAGAGAGAGAGAGAGAGAGAGAGAGAGAGAGAGAGAGAGAGAGAGAGAGAGAGAGAGAGAGAGAGAGAGAGAGAGAGAGAGAGAGAGAGAGAGAGAGAGAGAGAGAGAGAGAGAGAGAGAGAGAGAGAGAGAGAGAGAGAGAGAAAAAAAAAAAAAAAAAAAAAAAGAGAGAGAGAGAGAGAGAGAGAGAGAGAGAGAGAGAGAGAGAGAGAGAGAGAGAGAGAGAGAGAGAGAGAGAGATGTGTGCCTGAAGGTCGGGTGTACGAGGGATAAATGCACTGACAAATTCAAAGCATGAGTGTAAAAAGGAAGGAATGCAATGCATGGAATTCGGTGCCACGGATGACGAGGTACCGACTAGAGACGTGGCAAAATACTTACCCTTCATCTCAGTCATGAATTGTGGAGAAAGCCTGTCGGTGCGGATGGCATTGAGCCATTTGACCCATTTATTTGATGAACGACGACTTTGAGCGTCGAGAGATGATGGCAACCCGTCTCGGATTACGTGTATGTTGCTGGTTTGTACGTTCGCCAGACATCTGGTCAGGCAGCTGGGATGCTTCGTGGTCAATCTCGTACGTACTGCACAAATAGTGCTATCTGCAAGCAGGACGTCAACATTGTACAACACATGTTGCCGAGTGATACGACATACGGAGTCTCACCGTCAGCCACCGCAAATGACAAAATGCACAGAAACTAACAAAGTTCAGAAAGGAGTGTGTTCGTACCGCCTGGGGTAGCACACACGAGTCGCAACAATGCATGCACAGCTGGCATGTGAAGTGGCTGTCAACATTACGTCTACATTGGAGCGTCAATACCGCAAGTATTCCTCCCACCATGCAAACACCAAACAAATATCACCCCGATGGGTGAGGAACATGCACTACCGTGAGAGACAAGCACGCAGGCAAAGACGAAGACGACAAAGCCAACATTTCCAGTACATTGGCACACGGATATGATGTCAGTTACAGCTTGGAACTCCTTTCAGGGACCGCAGCAGGCACCGTTCACTCCACAATAGCAGAAGTCCTCTCCGAAACACAAACAACTACGGAAACTGTGCCTGTGGTGCCAACCGTTTCGGATGGTGAAGTTACGTCTGCCACTATTCAACTGAAAACGGTCCACACTGGCGAAGCTACAAGTGAATTGATAACAACCACTGCGCATGGCGCCACCCAAGAGTCAAACACTGCTACCCTGGGTACAACAGCAATTCTACTTTATGAAACTACTGTTGAAGCAACTCATGCTACCATCGTAGAGGTAGCTCAGGTTGCTACCGTTAGTATGGCTGAGATTAATGCTGATGGAACTGAGGATGCTACTGCTGAGGATGCTACTACTACTGCTGATCCTGCTGAGATCACTACTGGCACAACTTCGGATATTACTGTCGGTGCTAAAGCCAACACTACCAGTGGGACAAAGGTCACCACTGCTGTTACAAGTGAGGTTACCAGTGTCAGTGCAACAGAGGCCACAACTGCTGACATAACAGAGGCCACCACTGCTGGCACAACAGAGGCAACCACAGCTGGCACAACAGAGGCCACCACTGCTGGTGCAAGTGAGGTCATTACTGTCAGTGCAACAGAGGCAACCACTGCTGGTACAAGTGAGGTGACCCCTGATGGTACAAGTGAGGTCACCACGGTCAGTACAAAATATACCACCACTGGCAGTACAACAGAAGCAAGCATTGGTAGAACAACAGAAGCATCAACAGAAACAACCATTGGCAGTATAACAGGAACAACCACTGGCAGAGCAAGAGACGTCACCACTGCTAGCACGATTGAGGCCATCTCTGCCAATGCAACACGGGTCACCACTGCTGGTACAACAGAGGCCACCAGTGTTGTCACAGCTGATGTCACTACTGTTAATATCTCAGAGGTGATCAATGTCAGTGCAATAGATGTCACCACCACTGGCACAACAGAGGCCATTCCTACTCGTAAAACAGAGGCCATCACTGGTAGTACAACAGAAGCAACCACTGCTCGTGCTGTAGAAACCATTATAGTTGATGTAGCTGATGTCACTACTCTTGGTGCAGCTGAAATCTTCATAGCCGGTGTAACAGAGGCCACCACTGCTGATACAAGTGAGGTAACCACTGCCGGTACAACTGAGGGCACAACCGTTAGTGTAGTAGAGGCCACCACGGTCGGCACAACAAGGGACATCACCGCTCGTACAGCTGATATCAGTACCATTGGTGCAGCTGAAACCATCGCTGATGGTACAACTGAGGCCACCACCGCCAGTGCAAGAGATCCCTCCACTCTCAGTGCAAAAGAGGCCACTACTGACCGTGTAACAAAGGAAACCATTGCCAGGACAACAGAGGCTACCACCTTTAGTACAACTGAGGCCATCTCTGCCAGTGCAACAGAGTCCCCGATTGTTGTTACGGCTAATGTCACTAATGCTGGTGACTCAGGGGCCGTAACTGCCAGTGAAGCAGAGACAACCACTGTTGGTACAACAGAGGTCCCCACTGCTGCTACAAAAGAAACCACCACTGCTGGTACAGTAGACATAACAACTGCTGATATAGCAGAGGACACTGTTGCCGGTACAACTAACGCCACCCATATCAGTGAAAGAGAGGTCACCACCGGAATTGCAACTGAGGCTACCACTGCTGATTCTGCTGAAATCACTACTGTTGGTGCAGCGGTGGCCACCACTGCTGGAACAATAGAGGCCACCACTGTTAGTACAGCAGAGGTCAGAACTGCAGGTGTAACGGAGGCCATCATTGTTGTCACAGCTGATGTCACTAACATTGGTTCCTCAGAGGCCGTAACTGCCAGTGAAACAGAGGTCACCACTGTTAGTACAGCAGAGGCCACCACTGCTGGTGTAACACAGGCTACCACTGCTGGTGTAACAGAGGCCACCACTGCTGGCGTAACACAGGCCACCACTGCTGGGGTAACACAGGCCACCACTGCTGGTGCAACACAGGCCACCACTGCTGGTGTAACACAGGCCACCACTGCTGGTGTAATACAGGCCACCACTGCTGGTGTAACAGAGGCCACCACTGCTGGTGTAACACAGGCCACCACAGCTGGTGTAACAGAGACCACCACTGCTGGTGTAACACAGGCCACCACTGCTGGTGTAACAGAGCCCACCACTGCTGGTGTAACAGAGCCCACCACTGCTGGTGTAACAGAGGCCACCACTGCTGGTGTAACACAGGCCACCACTGCTGGTGTAACAGAGGCCACCACTGCTGGTGTAACAGAGGCCACCACTGCTGGTGTAACAGAGGCCACCACTGCTGGTGTAACAGAGGCCACCACTGCTGGTGTAACAGAGGTCACCACTGCTGGTGTAACACAGGCCACCACTGCTGGTGTAACAGAGGCCACCACTGCTGGTGTAACAGAGGCCACCACTGCTGGTGTAACAGAGGCCACCACTGCTGGTGTAACAGAGGCCACCACTGCTGGTGTAACAGAGGCCACCACTGCTGGTGTAACAGAGGCCACCACTGCTGGTGTAACAGAGGCCACCACTGCTGGTGTAACAGAGGCCACCACTGCTGGTGTAACAGAGGCCACCACTGCTGGTGTAACAGAGGTCACCACTGCTGGTGTAACAGAGGCCACCACTGCTGGTGTAACAGAGGCCACCACTGCTGGTGTAACAGAGGCCACCACTGCTGGTGTAATAAAAGCCACCACTGCTGGTGTAACAACCATGCTGGTAACAGAGGCCACCACTGCTGGTGTAACAGAGGCCACCACTGCTGGTGTAACAGAGGCCACCACTGCTGGTGTAACAGAGGCCACCACTGCTGGTGTAACAGAGGCCACCACTCACTGCTGGTGTAACAGAGGCCACCACTGCTGGTGTAACAGAGGCCACCACTGCTGGTGTAACAGAGGCCACCACTGCTGGTGTAACAACACCACTGCTGGTTAACACCACCACTGCTGGTGTAACAGAGGCCACCACTGCTGGTGTAACAGAGGCCACCACTGCTGGTGTAACAGAGGCCACCACTGCTGGTGTAACAGAGGCCACCACTGCTGGTGTAACAGAGGCCACCACTGCTGGTGTAACAGAGGCCACCACTGCTGGTGTAACACACTGGTGAACAGAGGCCACCACTGCTGGTGTAACAGAGGCCACCACTGCTGGTGTAACAGAGGCCACCACTGCTGGTGTAACAGAGGCCACCACTGCTGGTGTAACAGAGGCCACCACTGCTGGTGTAACAGAGGCCACCACTGCTGGTGTAACAGAGGCCACCACTGCTGGTGTAACAGAGGCCACCACTGCTGGTGTAACAGAGGCCACCACTGCTGGTGTAACAGAGGCCACCACTGCTGGTGTAACAGAGGCCACCACTGCTGGTGTAACAGAGGCCACCACTGCTGGTGTAACAGAGGCCACCACTGCTGGTGTAACAGAGGCCACCACTGCTGGTGTAACAGAGGCCACCACTGCTGGTGTAACACAGGCCACCACTGCTGGTGTAACACAGGCCACCACTGCTGGTGTAACAGAGGCCACCACTGCTGGTGTAACAGAGGCCACCACTGCTGGTGTAACAGAGGCCACCACTGCTGGTGTAACACAGGCCACCACTGCTGGTGTAACACAGGCCACCACTGCTGGTGTAACAGAGGCCACCACTGCTGGTGTAACACAGGCCACCACTGCTGGTGTAACACAGGCCACCACTGCTGGTGTAACAGAGCCCACCACTGCTGGTGTAACAGAGGCCACCACTGCTGGTGTAACAGAGGCCACCACTGCTGGTGTAACAGAGGCCACCACTGCTGGTGTAACAGAGGCCACCACTGCTGGTGTAACAGAGGCCACCACTGCTGGTGTAACAGAGGCCACCACTGCTGGTGTAACAGAGCCACCACTGCTGGTGTAACACAGGCCACCACTGCTGGTGTAACAGAGGCCACCACTGCTGGTGTAACACAGGCCACCACTGCTGGTGTAACACAGAGGCCACCACTGCTGGTGTAACAGAGGCCACCACTGCTGGTGTAACAGAGGCCACCACTGCTGGTGTAACAGAGGCCACCACTGCTGGTGTAACAGAGGCCACCACTGCTGGTGTAACAGAGGCCACCACTGCTGGTGTAACAGAGGCCACCACTGCTGGTGTAACAGAGGCCACCACTGCTGGTGTAACAGAGGCCACCACTGCTGGTGTAACAGAGGCCACCACTGCTGGTGTAACAGAGGCCACCACTGCTGGTGTAACAGAGGCCACCACTGCTGGTGTAACAGAGGCCCACTACCTGCTGGTGTAACAGAGGCCACCACTGCTGGTGTAACAGAGGCCACCACTGCTGGTGTAACAGAGGCCACCACTGCTGGTGTAACAGAGGCCACCACTGCTGGTGTAACAGAGGCCACCACTGCTGGTGTAACAGACGCGACCACCATGCTGGTGTAACAAGGCCACCACTGCTGGTGTAAAGCAAAGAGGCCACCACTGCTGGTGTAACAGAGGCCACCACTGCTGGTGTAACAGAGGCCACCACTGCTGGTGTAACAGAGGCCACCACTGCTGGTGTAACAGAGGCCACCACTGCTGGTGTAACAGAGGCCACCACTGCTGGTGTAACAGAGGCCACCACTGCTGGTGTAACAGAGGCCACCACTGCTGGTGTAACAAAAAGGCCACCACTGCTGGTGTAACAGAGGCCACCACTGCTGGTGTAACAGAGGCCACCACTGCTGGTGTAACACAGAGGCCACCACTGCTGGTGTAACAGAGGCCACCACTGCTGGTGTAACACAGGCCACCACTGCTGGTGTAACACAGGCCACCACTGCTGGTGTAACACAGGCCACCACTGCTGGTGTAACAGAGGCCACCACTGCTGGTGTAACAGAGGCCACCACTGCTGGTGTAACAGAGGCCACCACTGCTGGTGTAACAGAGGCCACCACTGCTGGTGTAACAGAGGCCACCACTGCTGGTGTAACAGAGGCCACCACTGCTGGTGTAACAGAGGCCACCACTGCTGGTGTAACACAGGCCACCACTGCTGGTGTAACAGAGGCCACCACTGCTGGTGTAACACAGGCCACCACTGCTGGTGTAACAGAGGCCACCACTGCTGGTGTAACAGAGGCCACCACTGCTGGTGTAACAGAGGCCACCACTGCTGGTGTAACAGAGGCCACCACTGCTGGTGTAACAGAGGCCACCACTGCTGGTGTAACAGAGGCCACCACTGCTGGTGTAACAGAGGCCACCACTGCTGGTGTAACAGAGGCCACCACTGCTGGTGTAACAGAGGCCACCACTGCTGGTGTAACAGAGGCCACCACTGCTGGTGTAACAGAGGCCACCACTGCTGGTGTAACAGAGGCCACCACTGCTGGTGTAACAGAGGCCACCACTGCTGGTGTAACAGAGGCCACCACTGCTGGTGTAACAGAGGCCACCACTGCTGGTGTAACAGAGGCCACCACTGCTGGTGTAACAGAGGCCACCACTGCTGGTGTCAACAGAGGCCACCACTGCTGGTGTAACAGAGGCCACCACTGCTGGTGTAACAGAGGCCACCACTGCTGGTGTAACAGAGGCCACCACTGCTGGTGTAACAGAGGCCACCACTGCTGGTGTAACAGAGGCCACCACTGCTGGGTGTAACAGAGGCCACCACTGCTGGTGTAACAGAGGCCACCACTGCTGGTGTAACAGAGGCCACCACTGCTGGTGTAACAGAGGCCACCACTGCTGGTGTAACAGAGGCCACCACTGCTGGTGTAACAGAGGCCACCACTGCTGGTGTAACACAGGCCACCACTGCTGGTGTAACAGAGGCCACCACTGCTGGTGTAACAAGGCCACCACTGCTGGTGTAACAGCTGAAACCACCACTGCTGGTGTAACACAGGCCACCACTGCTGGTGTAACACAGGCCACCACTGCTGGTGTAACAGAGGCCACCACTGCTGGTGTAACAGAGGCCACCACTGCTGGTGTAACACAGGCCACCACTGCTGGTGTAACAGAGGCCACCACTGCTGGTGTAACAGAGGCCACCACTGCTGGTGTAACAGAGCCCACCACTGCTGGTGTAACAGAGGCCACCACTGCTGGTGTAACAGAGGCCACCACTGCTGGTGTAACAGAGGCCACCACTGCTGGTGTAACAGAGGCCACCACTGCTGGTGTAACAGAGGCCACCACTGCTGGTGTAACAGAGGCCACCACTGCTGGTGTAACAGAGGCCACCACTGCTGGTGTAACACAGGCCACCACTGCTGGTGTAACAGAGGCCACCACTGCTGGTGTAACAGAGGCCACCACTGCTGGTGTAACAGAGGCCACCACTGCTGGTGTAACAGAGGCCACCACTGCTGGTGTAACAGAGGCCACCACTGCTGGTGTAACAGAGGCCACCACTGCTGGTGTAACAGAGGCCACCACTGCTGGTGTAACAGAGGCCACCACTGCTGGTGTAACAGAGGCCACCACTGCTGGTGTAACAGAGGCCACCACTGCTGGTGTAACAGAGGCCACCACTGCTGGTGTAACAGAGGCCACCACTGCTGGTGTAACAGAGGCCACCACTGCTGGTGTAACAGAGGCCACCACTGCTGGTGTAACAGAGGCCACCACTGCTGGTGTAACAGAGGCCACCACTGCTGGTGTAACAGAGGCCACCACTGCTGGTGTAACAGAGGCCACCACTGCAACTGCTGGTGTAACAGAGGCCACCACTGCTGGTGTAACAGAGGCCACCACTGCTGGTGTAACAGAGGCCACCACTGCTGGTGTAACAGAGGCCACCACTGCTGGTGTAACAAGAGGCCACCACTGCTGGTGTAACACAGGCCACCACTGCTGGTGTAACAGAGGCCACCACTGCTGGTGTAACAGAGGCCACCACTGCTGGTGTAACAGAGGCCACCACTGCTGGTGTAACAGAGGCCACCACTGCTGGTGTAACAGAGGCCACCACTGCTGGTGTAACACAGGCCACCACTGCTGGTGTAACACAGGCCACCACTGCTGGTGTAACACAGGCCACCACTGCTGGTGTAACACAGGCCACCACTGCTGGTGTAACACAGGCCACCACTGCTGGTGTAACACAGGCCACCACTGCTGGTGTAACACAGGCCACCACTGCTGGTGTAACACAGGCCACCACTGCTGGTGTAACACAGGCCACCACTGCTGGTGTAACACAGGCCACCACTGCTGGTGTAACAGAGGCCACCACTGCTGGTGTAACACAGGCCACCACTGCTGGTGTAACAGAGCCCACTCTGTGTAAAACCACACACCACTGCTGGTGTAACACAGGCCACCACTGCTGGTGTAACAGAGGCCACCACTGCTGGTGTAACAGAGGCCACCACTGCTGGTGTAACAGAGGCCACCACTGCTGGTGTAACACAGGCCACCACTGCTGGTGTAACAGAGGCCACCACTGCTGGTGTAACAGAGGCCACCACTGCTGGTGTAACAGAGGCCACCACTGCTGGTGTAACAGAGGCCACCACTGCTGGTGTAACAGAGGCCACCACTGCTGGTGTAACACAGGCCACCACTGCTGGTGTAACAGAGCCCACCACTGCTGGTGTAACAGAGCCCACCACTGCTGGTGTAACAGAGGCCACCACTGCTGGTGTAACAGAGGCCACCACTGCTGGTGTAACAGAGGCCACCACTGCTGGTGTAACACAGGCCACCACTGCTGGTGTAACAGAGGCCACCACTGCTGGTGTAACACAGGCCACCACTGCTGGTGTAACAGAGGCCACCACTGCTGGTGTAACTCAGGCCACCACTGCTGGTGTAACAGAGGCCACCACTGCTGGTGTAACACAGGCCACAACTGCTGGTACAAGTGAGGTCACCACGGCCAATTCAACAAATGCCACCACTGGCAGTACAACAAAAACAACCACTGATGTTACAACAGAAACAACCATTGGCAGTACAACAGAAACAACCATTGGCAGTACAACAGGAACAACCATTGGCAATACAACAGGAACAACCACTGGTAGAACAAGAGACGTCACCACTGCTAGCACAACGGAGGCCATCTCTGCTAGTGCAATACGGGTCACCACTGCTGGTACATGGGAGGTCACCACTGCCAATGCAACAGAGGCCACAAATACGAGTACCACAGACGTCACCACCACTCGCATAACAGAGGCAATTCCTACTGTTCAAACAGAAGCCATCACTGGTAGTGCAACAGAAGCAACCACTACCGGTGCTATAGAGAACACTATTGTTGGTGCAGCTGGTGTCACTACTCTTAGTGCAGCTAAAATCACCACTGCCGGTGCAAAAGAGGACACCATTGGCAGTACAACAGGGTCCACCATCGCTAGTACAGCAGAGTCCACGAAGTTTGCTACAGCTGAAGCCACCAATATCAGTATAACAGAGGCCACCATTGCCATTGAAAGAGAGGCCACCACGGCTGGCACAAAAGAGGCTACGAGCGTTGTGACGGCTGACGTCACTACTGTTAGTATCTCAGAGGTCATCACTGCTAGTGATGCGGAGGTCTCAACTCCTATTACACCAGAGGTCTCAACACCTATTACACCAGAGACCACACCTGTCAGTATAACAGAGGCCGCCATTGCTGATACAACAGAAGTCACCACTGCCAGTGCAACAGAGACCACCACAGCCGGCGCAACAGAGGCCACCACCGCCAGTGCAACAGAGGCCATCACGCTCGGTACAGCAAAGGAAATCACTGTTCGTACAGCTGATATGAAAACTGTTGATGCAGCTGCAGCCATCGCTGATGGTGCAACTGAGGCCACCACCGTCAGTACAACAGATTCTCCCACTGGCAGTGCAAAAGAGGTCACCATTGACCGCGTAATAGAAGATACCACAGCTAAGACAACAGAGGCTACCACTAATAGTACAACTGAGGCAATCTCTGCCAATGCAACGGTGGCCCCGATTGTTGTTACAGCTAATGTCACAAATATTGGTGCCTCAGTTGCCGTAACTGCCAGTGAAACAGAGACAAGCACTGCTGATACAACAGAGGCCGCCACTGCTGGTACAACAGAAGCCATCACTGCTGGCACAACAGAAGCCATCACTGCTGGTACAAGTGAGGTCACTACTGTCACTGCAACAGAAACCACCACAGCTGTTAGAACAGAGGCCACCACTGCCAGTGCAACAGAGGCTACCACTGCCAGTGCAACAGAGGCTACCACTGCTGATGCAACAGAGCCCACCACTGCTGGTGTAACAGAGGCCACCACTGCTGGTACCAGTGAGGTCACTACGGCCAACGCAATAGATGCCACCACTGGCAGTACAACAAAAACAACCACTGATGTTACAGCAGAAGCAACCATTGGCAGTATAACAGCAACAACCACTGGTAGAACAAGAGACGTTAACCCTGCTAGCACAATTGAGGCCATCTTTGAGAGTGCAACACAGGCCACAACTGCTGGTATTGCAGAGGCCTCCACTGCTGGTGCAAGGGAGGTCACCACTGCCAATGCAACAGAGGCCACAACGCTCGGTATAAAAGAGGCCATCACTGCTGGTACAGCTGATGTCAGTAGAGTTGGTGCAGCTGATGCCACCACTAATATTATCACCGAGGCCACCACTGTCACTACAACAGATGCCATCACTGGCAGTACAACAAAGGCCACCACCGGCATTGCGAGAGAACCTACCACAGGCAGTACAACAAAAGGAACTACTGGTAGTACACCAAGGGTCACCACTGTCCGTGTAACGCAGGGATCCACTGGCAGTGAAACAGAGGCTACCACTGCTGGCATATCAGAATTCACCTCTGCTGGTACATCAGAGGCAACCACAGCTAGTGCAACAGGGGTCATCACTGCTGATTCGGCTGATGTCACCATTGCTGGAATAGCTGAGACCACCACTGCCCGGGCAATAGAGGTCAGAACTGCTGGCATAACAGGGTCAACAACTGCTGATACTGCAGAGGTTGCCACTGGTAGTACAAGAGAATCAACTACCGCCCGTGCTATAGAGACCAATATTGCTCGTACAGCTGATGTCACTACACTTGGTGCAGCTGAAATAACAGCATCCGGTACGACAAAGCTCACCGTCGCCAGTACAGCAGAGACCACAGCAGCTGGTGCAACAGAGGCCACAACTGTTGATGTAACAAAGGTCACAACTGCCGTTTTAACAGAGGCCACCACTGATGGTACAACAGATGGTATAATTACTGGAATAACAGAGACAACCACTGCTGGTACAAGTGAGTTCATCACTGCCAGTGCAGCAGAGGCCGCCACAGTCGGTACAACAGATGCCATCACTGTTGATACATCGGATGTCAGTACTGGTGGTGCAGCTGGAACCACCGCTGATGATACAATGGAGGCAACCACTACTTATGCAATAGAAGCCACCACTGGAAGTACAACAAATGCAAGACCTGGTAGCACAACAATAGCAACATTTGGCAGTACAACAGACGCAACCACTGGTAGTACAAGAGAAGACACCACTGTAAGTGCAACAGATGCAACCACTGGAAGTACAATGAAAGCAAAACCTGGCAGTGCAACAGAAGCGACCACTGGCAGTACAGGAGAGGTCACCCCTGGTAGTACAACAGAAGGAACCATTGCCGGCCCAATAGAGGCCACCACCGTCACTACAAATGATGCCACCCCTCACAGTACAACAGAAGCAGCAATTGGCAGTACAACAGATGCCACCGCTTCCCGCGTAGCAAGCGAAACTATTGTGATGACAACAAAGGCTACCACTGCTAGTACAATCGACGCCATCTCTCCCAGTGCAACTGAGACCACTAATACCAGTGAAATGGGTGACACTATTGCTCGTACAACTGCTGATACGACGGTGGTCACGAGTGTTGTCACAGCGGATGTCGCAACTGTTGGTGCCTCAGTGGCTACCACTGCCATTGCAACAGAGGCTTACACTGCAAGTACAACAGAAGTCACCACTGCCACCACTGGTACAGCTGACATCACTTTTGGTGATGCAACTGGGACTACCCCTGTTGGTATAACAGAGGTCACCACTGGTAGCACAACAGAGGCAACTACTGGCAGTACAAGAGAAGCGACCACTGGAAGTATCACAGATGCCACCACGAGCACTACAAGTGTAGTCACCACTGACAGTACAAGAGTGGTAACCACTGGCAGTACAAGAGAAGCAACCACTGGAAGTACAACAGAAGCAACCATTGGAAGAACAATAGAAGCAACCACTGGTAGCAGAAGAGAGGTCACCACTGGTGACACAACAGAAGTAACCACTGGCAGCACAACAAAAACAACAAATGGCAGTACATCAGAAGCAACCATTGATAGTACATCATATTCCGCCACTGCCGATGTAGCAAGAGAAACCACTGTGAGGACAACGGAGGGTACCACGGCTAGTACATTCGACGCTATCCCTGCCAGTGGAACAGAGCACTCCAGTGTTGTTCCAGCTGGTGTAACTAATGTTGGTGCCTCAGAGACCACCACTGTCAGTGACACGGATGCTATAACTGTTGGTACAACACTGGCCTCCGGTGCTGGTACGACAGGAGCCACCACTGCTGGTAAAGAAGACGTCACAACTGCTGCTACAATAGGGGTCATCAATGTTGATACATCTGAGGCCAACAGTACCAGTACAGCAGAAGCCACCACTGTTCGTACAACTGATGGTGCAACAGAGGTCACGATTGTCGTCACAGCGGATGTCACAATTGTTGGTGTCTCAGATGACATCACTCCTATTGCAACAGAGGCCTCCACTGTTAGTGTAACAGAGGCCTCCACTGTTAGTGTAACAGAGGCCTCCACTGTTAGCACAACAGAGGTCACTATTGTCAGTGCAACAGAGGTCACTACTGCCAGTGCAACAGAGGCTTCCACTGCTGGTACATCTCATGTTACTTCTGCTGATGCAGCTGAGGCCACCCATGTTGTTTCAACAGAGGACACCACTGCTGGTATAACAGAAGCAGCCATAGAGAGTACAAGAGAAGCAACCACTGAAAGTACAAGAGAGGTCGCCACTGGTAGTACCGCAGAGGAAACCACTCCCAGTGCGGTAGAGGCTACCACCTCCAGTACAAGAGATGTTATCACTAGCAATACAACAGAAGCAACCGCTGGTATCCCAGTAGAAGCTAACATTACTAGTACAATAGAGGTCATTTCTGCCAGTGCAACAAACGTCAATACTGCTGGTACAACAGAGGCCGCGGGTGTTGCTACAGCTGATGTCACTTATGTTGGTTCCTCGGAGGCCATCGCTTCCAGTGAAACAAAGGCCACCACTGTTAGCACAGCAGAGGCCGGAACTTCTCTTACAGCTAGTGTCGCAACTGTTGGTGCAACTAACAGTACCAACGTTGGCGACATTATGTCTACCACTGTGGGTACAAATGAGGACACATTGGATGGCACGATCGAGACCACTACTGCTGGTAGAATTATTATTGCTACGATTGATGTAACTACGGTTGGTAGAGCCGAGGACAATTATATTGGAGCAACCGAATTCAGCACCACGGTCACGATTGAGGACATTTCTGTTGATACAACTGATGCCACTACCACCGGTAAGGCTGAGATAACTACTGGGAGAACAACTCAGATCACTGACGCAGGCTTACCTGAAACAACACACGCTGGTTCCACGGAGTTCACAACTTCTGGTACAGCTGAGGCCATATCTACTGATCAAACTGAGGCTGCTACTGCTCGCGCGACGGAAAACACTACGTCTGGTGCAACTGATCTTACTACTGTTGGTGCGACTAAGACCACTGGTGATGGCACGGCTATGCGGACTTCTCTGGGCATAACTGAAACGACTCATGATGCCACAAATCAGTCCACCGTTGCTGGCACGTCTGATGCTACCAGTGATGCAGTGGTAACTTCTGGTACTCCAAGTCACGCTACCACCGTTGACACACCCGATGTCACTAGTGATGCAGTGGTAGCTTCTGGTACTCCAAGTCCGGCCACTACAGCTGCCACACCCGATATCACTAGTGGTGCAGTGGTTGCTTCTGGTACTACTGGCAGTACAAGAGACGCGACCACTGGAAGTACAACAGATGCCACCACGATCAGTACAAGTGTAGTCACCACTGACAGTACAAGAGTGGTAACCACTGGCAGTACAAGAGAAGCTACCACTGGAAGTACAACAAAAGCAAAAACTGGTAGTACAACAGAAGCAACCATTGGCAGTACAACAGAAGCAACTACTGGCAGTACAACAGAAGCAACCATTGGCAGTACAACAGAAGCAACCATTGGCAGTACAACAGAAGCAACCATTGGCAGTACAACAGAAGCAACCATTGGCAGTACAACAGAAGCAACCATTGGCAGTACAACAGAAGCAACCATTGGCAGTACAACAGAAGCAACCACTGCCCGTGAAGCAAGAGAAGCCACTGTGAGGACAACGGAGGCTACCACGGCTAGTACATTCGACGCTATCTCTGCCAGTGGAACAGAGGCCACGAGTGTTGTTCCAGCTGGTGTAACTAATGTTGGTGCCTCAGAGACCACCACTGTCAGTGAAACGGATGCTATAACTGTTGGTACAACACTGGCCTCCGGTGCTGGTACGACAGGAGCCACCACTGCTGGTAAAGGAGACGTCACAACTGCTGCTACAATAGATGCAATAACTGTTGGTCCATCTGAGGAAAACAATACCAGTGCAACAGAGGCCACCATTGCCCGCACAACTGCTGATACAACGGTGGTCACAAATGTTGTCACAGCGGATGTCGCTACTGTTGGTGCCTCAGTGGCTACCACTGCCATTGCAACAGAGGCCTCCACTGCTAGTACAACAGAAGTAACCACTGTCAGTGCAACAGAGGTCACTACTGCCAGTGCAACAGAGGCCACCACTGCTGGTACAGCTGATGTTACTTCTGCTGATGCAGCTGAGACCACCCATGTTGTTACAACAGAGGACACCACTGTTGGTACAACAGAAGCAACCGCTGGCATTACAACGGAGGCTAACACTGCTAGTACATTAGAGGCCATCTCTGCCAGTGCAGCACACGTCACTACTGTTGGTACAACAGAGGCTGCGAGTGTTGCTACAGCTGATGTCACTGATGTTGGTTCCTTGGAGGCCATCGCTTCCAGTGAAACAAAGGCCACCACTGTTAGCGCAGCAGAGGCCGGAACTTCTCCTACAGCTAGTGTCGCAACTGTTGGTGCAACTAACAGCACTAACGTTGGTGAAGTTAAAACTACCACTGGGGGTACAAATGAGAACACATTGGATGGCATAATGGAGACCACTACTGCTGGTACAACTATTATTGCTACGAGTGATGCTACTACGGTTGGTAGAACTGAGGACAATTCTATTGGAATAACCGAATCCAGTACCACAATCATACTTGAGGACATTTCTGTTGATACAACTGCTGGCACTACCACCGGTAAGGCTGAGATAACTACTGGGAGAACAACTCAGATCACTGACGCAGGCTTACCTGAAACAACACAGGCTGGTTCCACGGAGCTCACAACTTCTGGTTCAGCTGAGGCCACATCTACTGATCCAACTGAGGCGACTACTGCTCGCGCGACGGAAAACATTACGTCTGGTGCAACTGATCTTACTACTGTTGGTGCGACTAAGACCACTACTGATGGCACGGCTATGCGGACTTCACTGGGCACAACTGAAACGACTCCTGGTGCCACAAATCAGTCCACCGTTGCTGGCATATCTGATGCTACCAGTGATGCAGTGGTAACTTCTGGTACCCCGACTCCGACCACCACCGCTGATACATCCGATGCCACTAGTGATGCAGTGGTAACTTCTGGTACTCCAAGTCCGGCCACTACAGCTGCCACACCCGATATCACTAGTGGTGCAGTGGTAACTTCTAGTACTCCAAGTCCGGCCACCACCACTGATACATCCGATGCCACTAGTGATGCAGTGGTAACTTCTAGTACTCCAAGTCCGGCCACCACCGCTGATACATCCGATGCCACTAGTGATGCAGTGGTAACTTCTAGGTCCCCAAGTCCGGCCACCACCGCTGGCACATCCGATGCCACTAGTGATGCAGTGGTACCTTCCGTGGGAACATCCACCACAGAGGAGCCCAGCACGGGCGAAGCAACACAGTTGGTGGAAACCTCGGCAGGAACGGATATCACAACAGGTATGGCTCTACTGGTGATGGGCCAGCTATGCAAAACCCTTGCAGATATTCCCACATGGGCCGGCATATAGTACAACATATCAATTGTTCACGAATTCATCTGATCGTTGAAGCTGCCATCAAGTTGGTAACACCAGCCACCCAGTGTGTTTGAGAACGTGGGTGAAGTATAAAGCGGTTAAGAATGGTTTGGTGCTAATGACTGGAAAGGTTCGAATACCACGGTGTGCACGCAGTTTTTCTATTTCAAAGTACATAGATGCGTAGTGAGTCGTATGCCTATGCACTCGATGCTTAGCATGCACAAAGACAAAAAGTTTTAAGCGGTATCTGAGCTACCTATTGAGCCTCCATTACATGTGGAAGTGTGATGCTGGAGTAAAATAGCCTACATCATGTTATTAGTAACGGTTATAATTTATGGATTCCAAATACGAGAGAGAGAAAAGGAGGGAGAGAGAGCGTGAGAGAGAGAGGGAAAGTCAGATAGAGAGAGAGAGAGAGAGAGAGAGAGAGAGAGAGAGCGTGAGATAGGGAGGAGAGATAGAGAAGAGAAAGATAAGAAACAAAGATAGAGAAGAAATAGAGATAAGGATAGATATAGAGATAGAGATATAGATATAGAGAGACGGGGGGGGGAGAGGACGCAAGGAATGACAGGGAAGGAAAGGCAAAGAATGCAGAGGGGGTGAATCAAGTGATTGAGGTGCTTTTTCAGCGTGGTCCATATCATCTGTCTGTGCAACGAGCACGCCAGCATCTTCACAACACTGCACGAAACACAATCTGGCCAAAGGTTGGGTGCACAAGCGACAAAAGCACCGATGCATATATGGCACCAATGTACACAAGGAAGAATGCACGTCGTGACATCAGAAGTCAGGAATGAAGAGGTGCCGACCGGAGACATAATAAAATTCCATCCTTCGGCCCAGTTGTGAAACGTGCAGAAGCCTGTCGGTGCGGATGGCACTGAATCATTTAACGCCTCCATGAGAAGAACGACGTCTTTCAGATCATACACGTTGGCAGCCCGTCTCGGATTAAGTGCATGTTGTTAATTTGCACTTTTGTCGGATATGTTGGTCAAGTAATACAGGTAACAAGTAATGTTTAGCAGTCAATACGGTACTGACTGCGCAAACCGTGGATCTTCAATGAGTTCGTTAGCATTTGACCACAAAATGCCGAATGCTGTGATATACTGAGTTTCGTTGTCAGCTACCGCTAAACACAAGTGCACAAAACGTGATCATCACCAGAAAGGAATGTGTCCATACCAACTGAGGCAATACACCCAGTCGTAGCAATACATGTAGGCCGCTAGCATCAGAAATGGCTGTCAGCATAAAATGCACACGGAATCATGATTTTTTCAGGTATACCTCTGTCCATGCAAACTCTACATGCATGTACGCACAGACGAAGACAACAACTACAACATGTCCAACATATCATTAGATGGAGAAGATGCCAGTTACAGCTCGGTACTCCTTTCAGGGACCGCAGAAGCCATCATTCAATCCACAACAGAAGACGTCTTTTCAAAAACAGAGCCATCAACTATGGAAATTACCTTTCCATCTGGTGCTTCAGCCGCTGGTACATCAGAGGCCAGGACCGCCAGTGCAACAGAGGACACCTCTACCAGTGCAACAGAGGCCACCACTGCTGGCACGGCTAAGGTCACTACTGGTGCAGCTGAGGTCACCACTGTTGGTACAACAGAGGTGACCACTGCTGGTACAACAGACGCCACCACAGCTAGTACAACAGAAACCACCACTGGTAGTACAAAAGGAAAAACTATTGGCAGTACATCAGAAGCAAGCACTTTCGGTGCAATAGAGACCGCCACTGGTAGTACAACAGAAGGAACTACTGGTAGTATAATAAAGACAACCATTGTCAGTACAACAGATGCCACCACTGCCCGTGCAGCAAATGAAACTACTGCAAGGACAACAAAAGCTGCCACCGCTTTGACAATTGAGGCCACCTCTGCCAGTGCAACAGAGGTCACCACTGTTGGTACAACAGAGTTCACCACTGATAGTGCAACAAAGGCCACTACTGACATTGCATCAGAGGCCACCACTGACACTGCAACAGAGCTCACTAGTGCTGGTACAACAGGAGCCACCACTGCTGGTACAGTGGACGTCATAACTGCTGGTACTATAGATGCCACCATTGCTGGTACAACTGAGACCACCAATACCATTGAAACAGAGGCCACCGCTGCCATTGCTACCACTGCCATTGCAACAGAGACCTCCACTGCTAGTACAACAGAAGTCACCACTGCCACCACTGGTACAGCTGACATCACTTTTGGTGATGCAACTGGGACTACCCCTGTTGGTATAACAGAGGTCACCACTGGTAGCACAACAGAGGCAACTACTGGCAGTACAAGAGAAGCGACCACTGGAAGTATCACAGATGCCACCACGAGCAGTACAAGTGTAGTCACCACTGAGAGTACAAGAGTGGTAACCACTGGCAGTACAATAGAAGCAACCACTGGAAGTACAACAAAAGCAAAAACTGGTAGTACAACAGAAGCAACCATTGGCAGTACAATAGAAGCAACCATTGGCAGTACAACAGAAGCAACCACTGGCAGTACAACAGAAGCAACCATTGGCAGTAAAACAGAAGCAACCATTGGCAGTACAACAGAAGCAACCATTGGCAGTACAACAGAAGCAACCATTGGCAGTACAACAGAAGCAACCATTGGCAGTACAACAGAAGCAACCATTGGCAGTACAACAGAAGCAACCATTGGCAGTACAACAGAAGCAACCATTGGCAGTACAACAGAAGCAACCATTGGCAGTACAACAGAAGCAACCATTGGCAGTACAACAGAAGCAACCATTGGCAGTACAACAGAAACAACCATTGGCAGTACAACAGAAGCAACCATTGGCAGTACAACAGAAGCAACCATTGGCAGTACAACAGAAGCAACCATTGGCAGTACAACAGAAGCAACCATTGGCAGTACAATAGAAGCAACCATTGGCAGTACAACAGAAGCAACCACTGCCCGTGAAGCAAGAGAAGCCACTGTGAGGACAACGGAGGCTACCACGGCTAGTACATTCGATGTTATCTCTGCCAGTGGAACAGAGCACTCCAGTGTTGTTCCACCTGGTGTAACTAATGTTGGTGCCTCAGAGACCACCACTGTCAGTGAAACGGATGCTATAACTGTTGGTACAACACTGGCCTCCGGTGCTGGTACGACAGGAGCCACCACTGCTGGTAAAGAAGACGTCACAACTGCTGCTACAATAGAGGCCATAACTGTTGGTCCATCTGAGGAAAACAATACCAGTGCAACAGAGGTCACCATTGCCCGTACAACTGCTTATACAACGGTGGTCACAAATGTTGTCACAGCGGATGTCGCTACTGTTGGTTCCTCAGTGGCCACCACTGCCATTGCAACAGAGGCCTCCACTGCTAGTACAACAGAAGTAACCACTGTCAGTGCAACAGAGGTCACTACTGCCAGTGCAACAGAGGCCACCACTGCTGGTACAGCTGATGTTACTTCTGCTGATGCAGCTGAGACCACCCATGTTGTTACAACAGAGGACACCACTGTTGGTACAACAGAAGGAACCATTGGCATTGTAACGGAGGCTAACCCTTCTAGTACATTAGAGGCCATCGCTTCCAGTGAAACAAAGGCCACCACTGTTAGCACAGCAGAGACCATCACTTCTCTTCCAGTTAGCGTCCCAACTGTTGGTGCAACTAGCAGCACTAACGTTGGTGAAGTTAAGACTACCACTGAGGGTACAAATGAGGACACATTTGATGGCATAATCGAGACCACTACTGCTGGTACAACTATTATTGCTACGAGTGATGCTACTACGGTTGGTAGAACTGAGGATAATTCTATTGGAATGACCGAGTCCAGTACCACAGTCATACTTCAGGACATGTCTGTTGATACAACTGCTGCCACTACCACCGGTAAGGCTGAGATAACTACTGGGAGAACAACTCAGATCACTGACACAGGCTTACCTGAAACAACACACGCTGGTTCCACGGAGTTCACAACTTCTGGTACAGCTGAGGTCACATCTACTGATCCAACTGAGGCTGCTACTGCTCGCGCGACGGAAAACACTACGTCTGGTGCAACTGATCTTACTACTGTTGGTGCAACTAAGACCACTGGTGATGGCACAGCTATGCGGACTTCACTGGGCACAACTGAAACGACTCCTGGTACTCCAAGTCAGTCCACCGTTGCTGGCATATCCAATATCACTAGTGATGCAGTGGTTGCTTCTGGTACTCGAAATCCGGCCACTACAGCTGCCACACCCGATATCACTATTGGTACAGTGGTAACTTCTGGTACTCCAAGTCCGGCCACCACCGCTGATACATCCGATGCCACTAGTGATGCAGTGGTAACTTCTAGTACTCCAAGTCCGGCCACCACCGCTGATACATCCGATGCCACTAGTGATGCAGTCGTAACTTCTAGTACTCCAAGTCCGGCCACCACCGCTGATACATCCGATGCCACTAGTGATGCAGTGGTAACTTCTAGTACTCCAAGTCCGGCCACCACCGCTGATACATCCGATGCCACTAGTGATGCAGTCGTAACTTCTAGTACTCCAAGTCCGGCCACCACCACTGATACATCCGATGCCACTAGTGATGCAGTGGTAACTTCTAGTACTCCAAGTCCGGCCACCACCGCTGATACATCCGATGCCACTAGTGATGCAGTGGTAACTTCTAGTACTCCAAGTCCGGCCACCACCGCTGATACATCCGATGCCACTAGTGATGCAGTGGTAACTTCTAGTACTCCAAGTCCGGCCACCACCGCTGATACATCCGATGCCACTAGTGATGCAGTGGTAACTTCTAGTACTCCAAGTCCGGCCACCACCGCTGATACATCCGATGCCACTAGTGATGCAGTGGTAACTTCTAGTACTCCAAGTCCGGCCACCACCGCTGATACATCCGATGCCACTAGTGATGCAGTGGTAACTTCTAGTACTCCAAGTCCGGCCACCACCACTGATACATCCGATGCCACAAGTGATGCAGTGGTAACTTCTAGTACTCCAAGTCCGGCCACCACCGCTGATACATCCGATGCCACTAGTGATGCAGTGGTACCTTCCGTGGGAACATCCACCACAGAGGAGCCCAGCACGGGCGAAGCAACACAGATGGTGGAAACCTCGGCAGGAACGGATATCACAACAGGTATGGTTCTACTGGTGATGGGCCAGCTATGCAAAACCCTTGCAGATATTCCCACATTGGCCGGCAGATAGTACGACACGTCAATTGTTTACGAATGCATCTCGTGACTGAAGCTGCCATCAAGTTGGAATCACCAGCCACCCGGTGTGTTTGAGAACGTGTGTGAAGCATAGAGCGGTTAAGAATGGCTTGGTGCTAGTGAGTGGAAAGATTTGAATACTACGGTGTGCACGCAGTTTTTCTATTTCCAATTTCATAGATGCGTGATGAGTCGTATGCCTATACACTCGATGCGCAGCATACATAAATGTAACAGGCTTTAAGCGGTATTTGAGCTATTTTCTCCGTTATTTGTGGAATCGAGTTGCTGAACTACAATGCCCTATATCATGTTATTAGTAACTGATATAATTTATGGATTCGAAATACGAAGTACTGGCCACGTTCTTTAAGTGCTTGTATGCCAATGCCCAGAATATTGCAAAACTGTCATGGCACTAATGTCACGAAGGTTATCTTGGGAGCAGCTGAGTATATGGTGATAACAAGAGCACATCCCTTCTAGCTCCCCGCGACCAACTTCCCTTCTCGATTTTCTTGGCAATGTAGTCGCAATGCATTGAGGCATCCACCAGGATTTTCTAAGCCCTCCCTTGTGCTCTAGACTATATGTAATCCAAGGAAATTTAGATTGGTTGCTGACAGCTGATGACCGGAAACATAGTTGCTGATCAAGATCTAGATTAATACATACTAATACAAGCATAGGCTATGGAAGGAAAATTTATATACAGATATATGCATATATATATATATATATTTATATATATATATATATATATATATATATATATATATATATATATATATATATATATATATATATATATGATATATATATATATATATATATATATGCGTGCGTGTGTGTGTTGCATATTTCTTATTTTTATATAGCCAATGTTTGCATAAGTCTTTACTAATCTAGATCATAATCAGCATCTATGTTTGCAACTATCAGCTATCAGTAACCCATAAAAACTTCCTTCGATCACGTATAGTGAACATCACAAGGAGAGTTTAGAAAAGCCTGGTATATATATATATATATATATATATATATATATATATATATATATATATATATATATATATATATATATATATATACCATATATGTGCATATATATATGGACATACATATATATATATATATATATATATATATATATATATATATATATATGTATATATATATATATGCATATATATATATGTATATATATTTCGAGGTAGATTAACACTAATATTGAATACACATCGGCAGATTGCTCGGTAGGTAGCTGGAAGGACGGCTTGAGCCATAATGCTCATGAGGAAAATGCGGCGAGATAAAGACGTACGCAGTAGTGATTACTGGGCAGTTTAGTGGTGGTGGATTGGAGTTTAAGGGCGCGTCGACATCTACGGTAATTTTGCGCCAATAACTGAATTGTAATAAATTTACGGTGCTGGTATCATAGCTTGATATCCATCTTCACGGGTGGGGGTATATCACGTCAAGGCGAGCTTGTCGAATGAAGATAAAAATATTCCCAGACGCTACGACCTCAGAGTCGTTCCCCATTAGTATACGTAAAGAAGAGTCGGTGTTCAACCGTCCTAAAATCTGGCGTCGTAGAGGATCGAGCAGTGTACAGCCAACTAAAACATGATAAACGGTAAGCAGGTTAGAGCAGCGCGGACATAGGGGACGGTAAGCATATAACAATGTGTTGCGAATGTATGGCCTATCCCCAATCGGCAGAGTATTACCTCTTCCCGGCGTATGGTTTGGTGAGAGGACAGCCACTTTCCTAGTGTCGGTTTGAAAACCCTGAGCTTACTACACTTCGAATTCCAGGTTTCTTGCCATTCTGACCGAATATTTGACAATATAGTGGGGTACAGATACCTTGGAGGGAGCCGCAGATGGACCACACGGCCATTACAAATGGCGTGTTTGGCGGTAATGTCTGCTGCTTCGTTTCCCGCGGGTCCAATGTAGGGGTGGCGGCTCTGCCGTCGGTGGGGTGTGTGGGGTGTGGGTGGGTGAAATGTATTTTGTATCAACTTATTCTTGATGCAGCCTAAACTCGAATGGAACTGGAACTGATTGAACTGACTACTAAACTTATTGAGGACTTGACCTAACTCACTCCTTTGTTCATTGTGCCTATATCAGTGGTGTATTATGTTGATTTTCACCGCCAGTTCCACCACACATCCCCAAACCCCAGCCGTCGTGATGTTGGTTTGAGTTGCCGTCCCTAACACGAATTTATATATGTGCGAGGTCAAAGTTTTGGGAACACCATATAGGTAAGTGAGAGTCTTTAGCCAGATTATAATTAATACGTTGCATTAAAGAATTGATGATAATGACATTCACCATTGGTTTAACTGACATGTCCCGTGTTGGGACGTTTTGGACGCTAGTAGTAGTATAATTTTGTGCAATGTTCCGCACGAAATAGGTGCCTGTGTTGTACCCCAAGCGGCTTCCGCTGATCCTTAAATCTACCTACTCACGTCCATTCCCCTCATTCACTTCACATTCGCTCGCCCCATTCATGCTCTCCTTATCAATTAATTAATTGCTTGGTTCCCAAATTTAGCTCCCGACCCCCCCCCCCTTTCAGCGGTACACAAACACATAGACCGACGGACCAATGCTCTAATTTTGATGGTATTACCGGCCCGAACAAGTAAACCTTTCACTGCCAATCATGGCTGCCCTAGCCATTATTAGAAGCGTTTCTCGCCCGGACAAAGTCTTAACTGCAACGAGGGGGCTCATCGTACTGACTCCGAGGGCTGATACAAGTGCTCTGATGTCTTTGACCGACACACCTAACCTTAAGTTCGATCGATGCCGCGCCGGGCCTTATTCGTCGTACACTTGCGACCAGGTCTGACATAACCAACGGGCGGGCACGGATCCCTACCAGGTTGGTCACGTACCCGGTCGTTTTTATATCCTAGCCGGCCCTATGAGTTTTGGCCTTGGGGTCTTACGGCATGCCAAACCCGTCCATCATGCCCTCGAACTGTCTGCACCAACCGTGCCCACATGCAGGGTTCGGGGGTGGACAAACCACCAGGCAGTGTTTTGCCTATACCCTATAGTCCGGCGCCAGACTTCCGGCGAACGCACTGTGGTGGCCCCTTTACCGGCCCCTCTCACATGCATACCATGTTCGCCACCTCACCTGCACCTCTGGATCGCAGAGGCCAGCGTGATTTTGCGGTCAAAGATCCAGAGCAGGTGAACTACTACCCCCGAAGTATCCGTTCATCGCACCCTCTGGCAATCAGGCCTTAACCAAACGCGCGTCATGTATATAACAGTAATAATATTTTAGGCAATTTAACTGGCTTCAACATACGCTACCATCGCTCGGGAATTTTCTGTCCATAGGAGGACGGCTCGCAGGTCGGCTACCTCGCTTATAAATTTACCTCATCGTACAGATTAATATTAGGGACGATCCAAGCATAACTGTGTAAATAATTCCACCTTGTCGGGAAGTACTCATGGTACGATCTCCGTCTACGGGTCGGCTGTTGATGACCCGGTCAGAGCGCGCGCACCCCTCATCACCTGCGTCACAGCCGCCATTTCAATTCTGGACGTAAATATCCTCCCCTCCTCGCGCCTGGTCGCTGAGGTATTTACTACGCGGGCACCGTTTGAAGGGTCGTAATTCTGACGTCATCCATTGCGGCACTATGTCTTATTTTATCCGGCCTTGCTCTACCGCTCCTCCTGTCCGTCACTGCCGAAATGCCACCACCGGTCTTTGCTGATGCCACTAGAGAATTTATATGCTTACTCTAATATATTTGTCCTTACATACACCGCATCGCATCGCATTGCGCACACACTGCTCATATACTTCCCGCCATCTCCGACATCTCCGTCCACCTCGCAAAATAACCCAATTGGGGTTGACGCACCCTAAAACCCTAATAATAATAATAATCCGTCCACCTCCTCCCCATCCTAAACCTATCCTATTTGGGCCCCACCCCATGAGACAGGTCGCTCTCAGCAATGAATTTGGTGAGAACGCAGAAGCTGCGGGAGAGAATTTAGGTTGGTTCGGTGGGAAAGAGGATGACACGCCAGAAGTTTAGCACTCACATTTCCGATGGTGAGTGGCGAGTGGCCTTGGCTGAGTGCTTCCTCTCCTCCATCAGAAAACTCAGCCATCTGGCCACCGGTGGACGGCCCTCAGGCGCCGCGCGTGGTCCAGACCCTTCTCCCTGCGTCTCTTTCCTCTCTTTTCTCCCTCTTCGTCCTGTTCTGTTCTGTTCTCTTGAACTTGCTCTTGCTCCGCCTCTTTTTTCCTGTAACCACTCCCAGGGCTTCGGGGCAAGTTCGCGCTTTCTGATTCGTGGAGTATTCTTCTGGCTTGGGTGGCGACGGATCTAGGTCAGGGCACCGACCTCACGGGCCGATGTCCTTTCTTCCGGGGTGCTTGCACCACCGGTACCCTCGCGGAGGTGCCGAGCCGTTATTTGCGCTCGCCGTGTTGTTTGTCGGGCGCCCTTTGATCTTGGGCGCCGGCGCAACTAGCATGTGTGCGTGTTGATGGAACAGCCGCTTTGACGTAGGCGCCGGCGCCACACGCGGGCGCTTTCCGGGCAAGTGTTTGTACGGGACGGGTAAGACGGCCAGGATCTGACTGGATGTCTGGCGGCCCGTTCGGATAGGAAAATATATAAATTTTGGTGCCGAAAAATGTAAGCCTCCTTACACCAACATGGCTAGAAATCCAGCAGAACACGATATCATGTATCGTGTTCTGCTGTATATTCTGCTCTATCATGTATCGTGTCCCTACATGACATCCCTACAGCCGATGTCATGTAGGGATTTTACGACTTTGATAATCCTCCGAACAAGTCGGTTATTCTGGTTAAAGGTGTTCAGTGCCTGGAGACTGCTGAAAGAGTCTGTGAAAACCACGCAGTTGGTGGGCCGGTCTTTCTATATAAAATAGAGTGCTTGCAAAATGGCATACAGCTCGGCAGTAAAAATCGATGTGTGTGTAGGTAAACGAAAAGATCGAACACCTTGTCGACTGACGTAAGCACACCCAACACCAGAGACTGACTTTGAGTCATCTGTGTAAATGCGCGAACAGTCTTTACATTCATGTATTTTTTTCCAATGCAAACATGCCGAGTTCCTCCGGTTTTACGTGTCCATTCTTTGAGCAGCACAAAGGAACATCAGTTTTCACTGGAACAACATACCAAGGGGGTGTGCTCGGCGTGATGACACGTGCCACAAAACGCGGCCTGATATTACTTTCTCGAAGGATCGAGGCCATACGAATAGAAAACGGTAGTCCACACTGGGTCCTGTGACGTACTCTTAATGTCCTTGAAAATATCCACCGATAGACTGGGTGGTTCCGGTTTTGGGCAACATTGCACGCGTATCTGGCGCCCAATAACTTACGGCGTAGCGCAGGAGGTGGCTCGTCTACTTCTACCATTACACTAGCAGCCGGTGAAGTGCGAAATGCTCCAGTAACGATGCGAAGGGCTGAATTGTGGATCACATCCAGACAGCGCTTAGATGTGGCACTCGCTCCGTCATAAATAAAAGATCCATAGTCAATTTTAGAACACACAAGCGATCCGTACATGCAAAGCAAAATTGATCTGTCAGCTCCATATGAACACTTAGAAACGGTACTCATTACCTGAAGACCTTTTGTACATTTGTTGACAAGGTAGGTGATGTGAGTTTTATATGTAACATGGCGATCCATCCACACCCCTAGAAACTTCACTGCAGATCTGAAAGGTATGAGGTGACCGTTCATCCTTATTGTTGGGTCTGTGCAACGGCGTTTGCGACAGAAATGAAAAGCGTTATTCTTTGAGGTGGATAAAGTGAAACCAGTTCTGTCACATCACTCCATCAATTTCACTACAGTTAATTGTAGCTGTCTTTCCACCGTCCGCACCGTACGAGAGGAGAACCGCGCTGTAAAATCATCCACGAATAGCGCTCGTCCTACCGATGTGGCAGTGCATCACCCACATCATTTATGGCAGTGGCGAACAGAGTCACACTCAATATACTTCCCTGCGGAACCCCATCAATTTGTTGGAAGGTGTCAGAGAAGTAGATTCTGACCCGAAATGTCCTATTAGTTAAAAAAATTCGTGAAGAAAAATCCCATCGGGCCTCTGATGCCTATTTGGTGCAACTTCATGAGGATACCATGACGCCATGCGGTATCATAAGCGCCGTCAACATCGAAAAATATGGCAGCAGTATGACATCGTTTCATGAAACTCAGGCGTACAACGGAATCAAGAGCTAAAATATGATCAAATGTGCTACGGTATCTACGGAAGCCACTCTGTATCGAGGTGAGTACGTGGTTGCGTTCTAAAAGCCACATGAGTAGCAAGTTCACCATTTTTGTCAAATAATTTGCAAAGAGAACAGGTCAATCAAAGCTTCAAAAAAAGTGTTAATGCGGACATCAGGGGACCTCCAGGAAAGAAAGAAAACGGATAGGCTCCTGATGCCATTCAAGAACTCTGAAACACGCGCCCGCGACAAGCGAGTCCAGAGGCTCATTAACCCGCGCACGTCAGGGGGGCAGATATCTGCCCCCCTCCGATTTTTCCTCATTTGCTGCCAAATTAATCGGGATAGCAAGGCCAAACGTCGTATAGCTGTTCATTGGTCTTTTCCGCATATCCTCATACCTTCTTAATCCTGTGTCATCTTAGGTCAGGTCACCAAGTCAGGCGAAATGACCCAACTACACTCGATGTTCTAGGTGGCATAACGTCCACAATAATTGTGTGATTGATTTCAACCTTATAACATGGCATTATCTCATCAGGGACCATAACATGTATATAGTTTTTTCTCGTAGCATTGACCTTAGATCAGGTCGCGGCCATGGCTTCCCCATTATAGGGCTATGGTAAAATATACAAATGTTTCCTGGTTACATATTTGCGCTCGGAATGATCTCACAACGGTTGTGGCATGTAGATGGAAGCTATGCTCAATGTTACCGCTGATATGTTTGTTCAGTGACCTCACCAAGGTCTCTGAGGTCACCTGAGATCACTACACATTTCTGCGCATTATATCGCACTGCATTGAGCTAGAAGGTTGAAATTACCGTCATTGTGCTTGTATCGCCAAGACGTGACGATTGATACATTACATGACCTCCCTAAGCAACTTCATGACTTTGATCTGAGGTTATGACTTCATGACCTTGACCTGAGTTTCGGTTGACGTGACCTTAAATTACACCGCCTATTGTCGGTAGCGCATTTCAAGGACTGTCGAATAGCGTTCGCCGTTTGTTTCTATCTGTTACAGATCCTGAGATATGTTAGGTTAATCGAAGGGACCAGATGTATCCTCACTAATTCGACGAAAAACCAAGTGGGCCATTTCTATCCTCATGTGAACCTAAAGGGCCATTTATATCCTTGCAGAGGTGTTTTGCAAGATGGATTGCAAGATGGGTGTTGACCTTAGGTCAAATTGGAGGAGTGCGTTTTGAAGAAAATGATCAATCTATCCGAAAGTACCACCCTAACCTAGGTTAAGCACACCTAAAGTACGCTTAATATGCTCTGAAGTTGGGTCAAATGTGACATTTTGCAGACTCCAACGCCCAGATAACACCAGAATCTCAAAAATGAAGTGGACCATATGTATCCTGGTACGAACTTTTCTGGTTCTGACACATTATCGGTCCATATTTTTTTATGAACGCACTCTCAGTAAAAGATACAGCTGCTCACGGCGCATCTAATGATGTTATCACGGGTAGGTTAGCTTTTCAACTTTTTTGAAAGTGTTGTTTTGAATATGAAAAAATCAACGCCCACAAATTAAAACATTCGAAAAACATCTTTCCGTTAGTTTTTCTGAAGTTTTTCAACGTGATTCTGATACCCTGTGTCCTTTAGGTAGGTTAGGTTCACAATAAGATACAAATGTTGATATTTATCAACGCTTAGGGGCACTTCAAAAGTGTCAATATTTGATATAAAAAATTGTGTTTTTTCTAAAAAGTTCCTGGTATATTCTTTTTAATCCTAATTTTCGTGCGTTGCCTTGGTACGTGCAAATCGTGCACGGTACATTTTTGTATCCGGGAAGCGAAATCCATTAATCCAAAGCACTTTTCCCAAAACTGTTGACTTTTTGGAATTTTTGCAGGCCTGCTAATGTTAATGTACCAAACTAATTATTCCAACCAGTTGTGTTAGACGTAGAATAACGTGCTGATCACGAATATGCCCTTAGCTAAGAAATCGGACAAGAACTTTCGAGTTATAACTATTCGAGTTAACATAGCCTAATCCGAAAAAATGCGTGAAACTTCGAAGCACCGTAACTTCCATAATATGTACGCCAGGAGGAACATTTACACATCCATGGATAGATCTCGTCCACCTCTAACTACTGTGCACGAGAAATCGTCATTTCCCCATGGCTATTGTAAAAAAAAAGTATGGAAACATTTTTGGATTTTGAGTTAAAGAAATTATTTGTATAAATTTTTTAAACTATTTTATGAAGTAAATTGATGTGCAAGAGAAATATAAAAAAAGAAACTGATAAATTTCTTTAATGGTCGACAATTAGCAATGCACAAAAATATTTATATTTTTCGAAAGTTTTTTGGAAAAATTCATACAATGGTATCATTAATAAAAGTATCGCACATCAATTCTCTATCGAAATGCCATCTCGAAACTGTCCTAAAGTATATGTTTTTCGACCTAGGAATATTTATATGCACCCATGTTTTTTAATACAATTTCCGAAAAAACATGGGTAAAGATTTGACCTGTAGGTGGTTACTGGTAAATAAAAATTGGAAGTTTTTGATACCATTCGATGCACGTTCGAAGCGTGCACCTTTTTGTAATGCATTATCTGATAAGAAAGTACAAATCGTAAACAGTACTTAAACAAAATCGAACATGCTTAAATATTTTTAGATCTTCCAGGGGAAACATTACTTTTTTGGGTATATGGTAAAGAAGGAAATGTGTTCAGAATTGACGGTGTTACGAAGTGTTTGAATCTCAGAGATCTGGTCCTGAATTTTTTTAGTCCAGCTTAATTAAACTACTTAAAAGTTTAAGTTCAAGAAATACATTTCTGAAATTTTTCGGTATTTTCATCGGCTTTACCCATCACGGTGAGCACCTACCTGTCAAGACTGTGCACATGGGACAAAAATGGAGCCATCCAGGGCCAATCAGGTGAAAAGGAGTAGCAGCATATTTTCTTTTTCCAAGATTTTCCACCCTTTTTGTTTTACATAATTTACTAATACACGTCACTTTGCCCCGACGAAGCTCAACGCGCTGATCACGAATCTGCGCTTAGCTAAGAAATCGGACCATAAATTTTCGAATTATGAACTTGAGGTTATCTGAAAAAAGGCATACAAATCCAAGGCACCGTAATTTCCGAAATATTTACGCTAGGAGGAAATTTACAGGCCTATGGATAGACCTCGACTATATCTAACTACTGTATACGATAAATCGTCATTTCGCCCCGTGGCTATGGTATAAAAAGTTTGGAAAGTTTTTTGGATTTTGAGATTACCAAAAAAATATTTCGAAATTTTCAAAACTATTTTTGTGAACTAAATTGACGTACAAGGGAAATGTCAAAAAAGCAACATTGGGAAAAAAAAAATTTCACTGTCGAAATTAGGAATGAAAGAAATATTTATATTTTTCGAATGTCTTGGAAATATTCATGCAATGATATAAGGGATAAAAGTACCGTTCGTCAATTCTCTATCGAAGTTCTGTATCGAGATGTTCCTTAAATACATGTAGTTCGACGTAGAAACACATATGCACCCATGTTTATGACGAAAATCGCCTAAAAACATGGGGTAAGTTTTTAACCTATATTTCGTTACTGCTAGAAGCAAATTGAAAGTTTCCGAGAGCCGTTGATGCACAATTGATGGGCACTCGTTTTTGTACTGCATTATCTGTCAAGAAAGTAAAAACTTTAAACAGTACTTTTAAAAAATCGAACATGCTTAAATATTTTTAGATCTCCCAGTGGAAATCTTACTTTTCTGGTTATGAGGTATGGGATGAAATGTGTTCAGAACTGATGCGGCCACAAAGTGGTTGAAACTCAGAGACGTGGTCGTAAAATATTTTCGTCCAGCTTAAGAAAAATGCACTCAAAAATTTGAAGTTCGAGAAAAGGATTTATGGAATTTTTAGGTATTTTTTCTGCTTTGGCCCCTCACAGTGAGCATAAAGGTGCCAAGTTTCTGTATATGGGACGCTAATTGAGCCATCGCGAGGGAATCTGGGAAATGCACAAACCAGTGTCCTTTTTCGAAGTTTTTCCAACTTTTTTGTTTGACATAATTTCCTCATAGAAGTCAATTTTACTCGAGGTACCTCAACGCGCTGACCTCAGAAAAGCCGCTTATTTCACTCTAGCTCTGTAACTGTTCGAGATGTGACCGAAAAAAAAGATTTTTCTCCATGTTTGACGATGTGTAGAGGTGAACTTACAGATATAGGGGGGTATAAGTATTTAGTAAAATATTCCCAGAACAATAGTCTATGAAACACATCCCTTAATATTGGTCGTTATCTGTGACTGATAAGAAGTTACTCGCGTTCTACAAAAACACCTAACTCTTTTGAAAACACCTAATTTTTGAAGAATGCTTATAACTCTAAAAGTTCTTGACGGATTTGGGATTTTCGCACACCAATCGACGCACCGTGAAAAATAGGTCCTGTGGCATCCAACTAGATATGGTTAAAAACGTTTAAAAAAAAATGATCGGATGAAACCCTAGCCTCATTGGTTTAACATGGGAAAATTTTGAGTGACACTCAAGCCTAAACTATTCAAGTAATCCAATATGAGGTCATGATTGGATGATAGAGCTTCACGAGCTCTAAACACTCTGTATAAAGATTTCTGATATCTCGAAAAACGAAACCTGTAGACGTACTTAAAATATTCCAAAAGTTTGACAAATGCTATGCTCATTCACCCCTTACCTATGACTGATGACCTACCACATGGCATGGGTGTGATCATGCCCCGTTCATTGGCTTTCGAATGGTGTACAAATATTGCAATTCTGTCAGTAACTTAGTCCTCAATAATGATTCGAGCGGGGTGCGACCTACCATTGTGTTAACACAGACCCGCTATTTTGGAACATTGAAAGCTTAATAACTTTTAAAGTCACCGGTGGATTTCTAAGTGCGAAATTATGAAGTGTAGCATTCCTTAAAAGGAAAGGATTTCCCTCAATGAAACTTCACAAAAGTTGGACTTAACTTTTGGGCACGGTGCTTAAAATTTCCTTCTTTTTTTAAATCTAAGTAAATCGGTTCAGTAGTATTCGCTCGGTGCAACAGCGTACTTTCGTATTTTACTTGGAGCTTCGGTATCATGTAGGTGGCATAGATACCCACATGGAAATGTTGAAAAACGCTAATACTGAAAACTCCTAAAATATTTGACCTAACCTAGGGTCAGAATTGAAGGCGGATCTTAACCTAGAAGAAAATATTAACCTATGACTGTCAGATCGATCACAAACTGACTTTTCATGTGAGGTTAGGTTTACGAAAAAGTCTAAACAGTTCAAATTGCGAAGGCCCTCAGGGGAAAACTTAGAGGGGTAACCTTAATTTTACACATTGATCGTGCTCAGAATTGATTGCGCTAAACATGCATAATTACTTTAGGTAGGTTTAAGTCAATCGAAACATGTTTTATTTCATGGCAAAGTCGAGGATACATATGGTCCCGGACACTTTCTGCGAGGATAGAAGTGGTCCCGAAAAGGACACATTTGGCCCATTCGATTTAGTTTCAATATCTGAGTCCCACCTGATCTGGTCAAATTTGACCTATAATGACCCAGTGACTTGGATGTTGACCTGAGGGAAAAAAATGACCGAAACACTTTCGATAGAGCCCGTCACCAGTTATCCAACGCTGTTGTCTGTTTGTCGCTAGCTAGCATAGTTCTAGAGATCTTAGGGGGAGGGGGGCAGACATCTGCCTCCCGGACATGCGAAGTTGGCGCGGACCTCCGGAGGTACGAGTGTTAACACGTGCCCTGGAGGGCCTCTGAAAATAACGCGCACTGGAGGGGGGGGGGGGGTCAGATTCCGCCCCCCCTAAGATCTCAGCTCCTATGATGGCTAAAGGAACGAAATTCACAGGGTGGATGGGCACGATAGTGAACTCTATTGTGTGCAAAGTTCATGACCTTTGGTCAATATCGTCAAGGTCAAATGAGGTCAAAATAGCAAAATTTGCTGGTTTTGCGTGGCTTGGCTTGCCATTGCTATGGATCGCTGTGGTTGTGTTTAAATGCTCCAAACTTGGCATTAATGATGTTTTGGACATTACTAATGATGTAAAACAGATGTCAGATCCGCCATTTGACCTGAGGTCACCTATATATGAGCACTTCATTAGGTCATTACCTGCTCCAGTTACTGGAACCGGGCTCCCATCCCGACTGCTCCGTTGGGCGGCTCGGCACAATCGGCTTCGCAAAAAAGGAGTGAAATACATGAATAAAGTATGGAAACGTTTAGGCACACAATGACAAACAGTAGATTTCGGGATGTATAGGGAGTAACATGTAAAGTGACATCAATCGCATGACAGTCATTTGCATTTATGACACATTCCAGTTGACCAAGTTAGGTTCCATTAGCTTGTCATGAACTTGACCTGACTTGACCTCGGTGACTTAACATGACTTTTAAATTATATAGCATAACAATATGCATAAAAAGGTCGCTAGTGTTGTCAATAACACTTCCCTATTGCCAATATATGGGAAACGCATCAGCGCCGATTTTGTGGTCTGGCGCTGCGAATTGTTTTCACTTTAACGGCCCCTAACTTGAAAACGGCTCGGCCGATTTCCACTTTTCCTCCTTTAAACAATGTGCCTGTCATTTCTAAGCAGGTACGCGAAAAATTCGGCGCATATCGTCCGGTACAATATGGAGTTATGTACGAAAAATCGGAAGGATTGGCGGATTTCGCCATACACCCTCTAGGGCGTGTGTTAACCTGTTATGAACTTGACCTGCCTTGACCTCGGTGACTTGACATGACTCTGGAACAATGTAGCATGACAATGTACATCAAACAAGTCGCTAGTTTTGCCAAGAACACTTCCTTTTTGATAATTTGATAATATACGGGAAGCGCATCCACACCGATATTTGTGATCTGGCGCTGAGAAAATGTTTTGACTTTAGCGACCCCTTACTCGAATATTTTCGGTCGATTTTCATTTTTCTTACTTCAAACAACGCACCGGTCATTTATGGGCGGGGACACAAATAATAGCGTATATTGACGGAAAAATCTGGAGTTATCTACCAAAAACCGGAGGGGTGGGCGGATTTCGCCCCCCCCCCCCTCCGGTGCGCGTGTTAATCTGTGCGCGACGAATATAGTTACAAGTTATCAGACTCCGTCTCCATAAAATATGATGCGTAGTGTATTTATGAAAGTTAGCTTGCCTTCAGACGTCAATTTCATTGCCACATACAGTGATATATTGCGTATGTTGTTACTTTACGTATTTCCTTTTTGATCTAGCTTCACCATAGACAGCCGGCCGCTGGGGGCGCTGCTGGCTACCCCCGGCCCGTGCCGGCCGCCCGCCGCCATTCATAATATGGTGGGACGTAAACATTCCCTGAATGTTAGTGGGCCCCAACGCCAAAGTTACAGGCATATTTCCAGATTTGAAACGCTAGGCGATGTACCTGGCACGAGTTCCGCCACTATTGCGGTTGAGGCCGACAGGTTTTCTCCATATTGTTCAAGAATGTTATGGGCGCTTATGGGCGTTGAATGAAAAGAATACATATGCAATCATGAAGTTCTCCTACGTTTGGCGTGGCTGAGCCGATGTTCCTTAGTATTGTTGAAAGTTGGAACTTTCCTTTTTGTCATGCCACCGCTCAGCGGCCCTGTGGTTCCGCTGGACAGCAACGGTCGGCGCTTGACGTGCATCGAGCCATAGCGGAACCCCCATATTGCCGGAAAGTCTGATGTCAAAAGGTAAAAAGTGACAGGTTATGATGTCTATAAAAGCAGTCGTGTGTGGCATCAGAAGGCAGCTAACTTTATGCCGGTTTCTTAGAGCCCATTGGAAATAAATTCGTTAATGTAGAACACTTGATATACAAATATAAGGAATACAATGTGATAATTCGAGACAGAAATCCTGGAGTTGAGTGCAAAAATGACATGATGGGATGGGAATAAAAACGGTTAAGGATGGCATCCGAAGGTAGCTGATTTCACGTCGGTTTATTTGAGACCATTGGAATATTGGAAATGAATGTGTTTGTGTAGAACTGCTAAACTAATCTGCTATGTAGCTTAAAGGAATATAATGTGATAATTCGAGACCCAAATCCTGAAATTGAGTGCAAAAATTACAGGGTTAGATGTCTATAATGGTAATCCAGTATGGCATCAGAAGGAAGCTGATTGTGTGCCGGTTTATTTGAGACCATTGGAAATCAATTCGGTAATGTAGAACATCTGATATACAACTTAAAAGAATACCATGTGATAATTTGGGACTCATCTTCTGGAAATGAGTGCAAAAGTGACATGGTTAAGCTTCCCTGGAAATGTATCAAGATGGTATCAAAATGTAGCATGTTTAATTGTCGTTGAATTAAGAACATTGGAAATTGCTAGCACATCACACAGAAGATGTATGATGGGCATCTATCGCAAGATGTTGAGTGTCGAATTGGTCCAATTTCACTTCAAGGGCAAAGTGACAGGGTGAAATGATTGGATAATACAATAAACCACACATCATAAGAGAGCTTGTGTGAATTTTGTTCAAATTTCACCATTGAATATCACCTGCACCTTCTCTAGCATCTAGAATATAGCATTAATCAGAGTCAGCCCAATCTGGTAGTGTTCCTTCACAACACCACCACCAGAGGCGGCAGAGGTATTATGTCCGCTCATGAAGCATAACGTGACACAAATGTCAGCCGGATCGAAGAATATTTAGAGGTGGTTCAAGGAGTCTGAAGTCCGGACACTGATTACATCTGGATCTACCCCGACGAGTAGAAATCCTCTGTGTATTAGCCGCTCGAAGGCGGAGGACCCATGCTTGACAGGCACTCATTGTCGCCCAACTGTCAGGACGGCTTTGGAGGAGGTGGGGAACGGCCTTCGGTGCTTCGCCACCACGCCCAAGAGATTCTGGATCTGGCCCTCCTTAGCGGTGTGCCTTCCGTTGTACTGCTGTATCACACCCCCGCAGTTGCTCCACACATGCGGATTCCCATCCAAGAAGTCCTTCTCAAGTCCAAGCTTCTGGAACAGCCTCCTGGAGTATATATATATATATATATATATATATATATATATATATATATATATATATATATATATATATATATATATATATATACAATAAGGCAACACAAATGGATGCTAATATAGAAAATATACATCGGTAGGTAACTCATCAGATATCTGGAAAGTCAGCTTGAACCATAATGCTCATGAGGAAAGCGCGGTGAGACAAGGATGTTACGTAATAGTAATTGTTGGGCATTTGATAGGGGATGAACCAATACCTAACCTAAGTATTGCAACTGCGCACGGTCCTGGGTGGACATCAAGAACCACCGCCATTTGTTTGTGTTGATAAATTTAAGCAGTACCTTTAATATCCGGAGAAAATGCTCGCTATTCCGCTTTTGACTTTTTTGTTGTGCATGATCGACACCTCAGGTCTGCGGTAATATAAGCGACGTATTTAGCTTCACCTGTAGTGCACGGGAAGTTCTCAATCATTCAAATTGATCAGTTATCAAAAGCACACAACCACTCCCAGCAAACAGAGGACGAAGAATAAAGTAAGAAAAAAAGAAAAAGAGGGAGAGTGAGAAAAAGCGAGAGAGAGAGAAAGCGAAAGAGAGAGAGGGCGAGCAGAAAAGAGAGATAGAGCAAGAAAGACACAGAGAGAAAGAGAGAGAGAGAGAGAGAGAGAGAGAGAGAGAGAGAGAGAGAGAGAGAGAGAGAGGGAGATGGGAAGGAAATGTAGGGAAGGAAGACAAATGGAGAGAGGGCGAACCAGATGATTGAGGTGCATTTTCAGCGAGGTCCATGCCATCTCTCTGTGCGACCAGCACGTCAAGCATCTGCGCAATAATTCACGAGAAACAATATGGCTAAGGGTTGGGTGCACGAGCCACAACGGCGCTGATAAATATAAGGCAGCCATGCACACAAGGAAGGATGCACGTCGTGAATTCCGAAGTCTGTGATTAAGTGGTGCCGAACGGAGACATGATACAATTTCACCCTTCGCGCAGATGGGAAACGTGCAGAAGCCTGTCGGTGCGGATGGCATTGAACCATTTAACGCCTCCATGAGAAGAACGACGTCTTTCAGATCATACACGTTGGCAGCCCGTCTCGTATTTAAGTGTATATTGTTGATTTACACGTTGGTCGGATATGCTGGTCAGGTAAGAGAGGGAACAAGTAACCTATTGCCGTCAATACGGTACTGACTGCGCAAACCTTTGATCTTCAGTCCGCTCGTTAGCATTTGACCACACGAGATGCCGAATGCTGAGACATACTGAGTCTCGCCGTCACAAGTCCGCTAAACACAAGTGCACAAAACCTGATCATCTCCAGAGAGGAATGTGTCCGTACCAACTGAGGCAATACACCCAGTCGTAGCAATGCATATAGGCAGCTAGCATTGGAAGTGGCTGTGAACATAAAATGGACACGAGAGCGTTAATATTCTTCAAGTATTTCTCCGTCCATTCAAATTCTACATACATGCATGCACAGACGAAGACAGCAACGCGAACATATCCAACACATTATTAGACGAAGAAGATGTCAGTTACAGCTAGGTACTTCTTTCAGGGACCGCAGCAGCAATCATTCAATCCACAACGGAAGACGTCTTCTCAGGAACAGAGCCATCAACTATGAAAACTGCTTTTCCATCTGGTGCTTCAGCCACTGGTACATCAGAGGCCAGCACCGCCAGTGCAACAGATGCCACCACTGCTGGTACGGCTAAGGTCACTACTGGTGCAGCTGAGGTCACCACTGTTGGTACAACAGAGGTGACCACTGCTGGTACAACAGACGCCACCACAGCTGGTACAACAGAGACCACCACTGGTAGTACAAAAGGAAAACCTATTGGCAGTACATCAGAAGCAAGCACTGTCGGTGCAACAGAGAACGTCTCTACCAGTACAACAGAGGCCACTACTGCTCGTACAACTAAGGTCACTACGCGTGGTGCAGCTGAGGTCACCACTGTTGGTACAACAGAGGTCACCATTGTTGGTACAACAGAGGCCACCACTGTTGGTACAACAGAGGTGACCACTGCTGGTACAACAGACGCCACCACAGCTGGTACAACAGAGGTCACCACTGTTGGTACAACAGAGGTCACCATTGTTGGTACAACAGAGGCCACCACTGTTGGTACAACAGAGGGCGCCACTGTCAGTGGAAGAGAGGCCACCACTGCTGGTACAACAGAGGTCAATTCTGCTGGAACAACAGAGGCCACCACTGGTAGTACAATAGAAACAACCACTGGTAGTACAATAGGAACCACCATTGGCAGTACAGCAGAAGCAACCACTGCCGGTGAAATAGAGGCCGCCACTGATGGTACAGCAGAAGGAACTACTGGTAGTATGACAGAAGCAACCATTGTCAGTAAAACAGATGCCACTACTGCCCGTGTAGCAAATGATACAACTGCAAGGACAACAGAAGCTGCCACCGCTTTGACAATTGAGGTAAACTCTGCCAGTGCAACAGAGGCCACCACTGTTGGTACAGTAGACGTCGCAACTGCTGGTACAACTGAGGCCACCAATACCAGTGAAAGAGAGGCCACCGCTGCCATTGCAACAGAGGCTTCCACTGCTAGTACAACAGAAGTCACTACTGCTGGTACAGCTGATGCCACTTCTGCTGATGCAACTGAGATCACCTCTGTTGGTACAACAGAGGCTACCACTGGAAGCACAACAGAAGCAATCAAGCAAAGTACATCAGATGCTTCCACTGGCCGTGTAGCAAGAGAAACCACTGTGAGAACAACTGAAGCTATCATGGCTAGTGCAAATGACGCCATCTCTGCCAGTGGAACAGAGCCCACCAGTGTTGTTCCAGCTGGTGTAACTAATGTTGGTGCCTCAGAGACCACCACTGTCAGTGAAACGGATGCTATAACTGTTGGTACAACACTGGCCTCCGGTGCTGGTACGACAGGAGCCACCACTGCTGGTAAAGGAGACGTCACAACTGCTGCTACAATAGAGGCCATAACTGTTGGTCCATCTGAGGAAAACAATACCAGTGCAACAGAGGTCACCATTGCCCGAACAACTGCTGATACAACGGTGGTCACAAATGTTGTCACAGCGGATGTCGCTACTGTTGGTGCCTCAGTGGCTACCACTGCCATTGCAACAGAGGCCTTCCCTGCCGGTGCAACAGAAAGAACCACTACCAGTGCAACAGAGGTCACTACTGCCAGTGCAACTGGGGCCACCACTGCTGGTACAGCTGATGTTGCTTCTGCGGATACAGCTGAGACCACCCGTGCTGTTACAACAGAGGACACCACTGTTAGTACAACAGAAGCAGCCATTGGCAGTGCAACAGAAGCAACCGCTGGCATTACAACAGAGGCTAACACTGCCGGTACAATAGAGGCCATCTCTGCCAGTGAAGCACATGTCACTACTGCTGGTACAACAGAGGCTGCGAGTGTTGCTATAGCTGATGTCACTGATGTTGGTTCCTCGGAGGGTATCGCTACCAGTGAATCAGAGGCCACCACGGTTAGCACAGCAGAGGCCAGCACTTCTCTTACAGCTAGTGTCGCAACTGTTGGTGCAACTATCAACACTAACATTGGTGAAATTAAGACCACCACTGGAGGTGCAAATGAGGACACATTGGATGGCACAATCAAGACCACGACCACTGGTAGAACTATTATTGCTACGATTGATGCCACTACGGTTGAGGTAACTGAGGATAATTCTTTTGGAGCAACCGAGCCCGGTATCACCGTAGTAATTGAGAACATTTCTGTTGATACAACTGATCCCACTAGCACCGGTAAGGCTGAGAGGGCTACTGGGGGAATAACTCAGATAACTGACACAGCCTTACCTGAAACAACCTTCGCTGATTCCATGGAGCTGACTACTTCTGGTACAGCTGAGGCCACATCTACTGATCCAACTGAGGCGGCTACTGCTCCCGCGACGGTAAACACTACGTCTGGTGCAACTGATCTTATTATTGCTGGTGCAACTAAGACCACTACTGATGGCACAGTTATGCGGACTTCACTGGGCACAACTGAAACGACTCCTGGTACTCCAAGTCAGTCCACCGTTGCTGGCATATCCAATATCACTATTGGTACAGTGGTAACTTCTAGTACTCGAAATCCGGCCATTACAGCTGCCACACCCGATATCACTATTGGTACAGTGGTAACTTCTGGTACTCCAAGTCCGGCCACCACCGCTGATACATCCGGTGCCACTAGTGATGCAGTGGTAACTTCTAGTACTCCAAGTCCGGCCACCACCGCTGATACATCCGATGCCACTAGTGATGCAGTGGTAACTTCTAGTACTCCAAGTCCGGCCACCACCGCTGATACATCCGATGCCACTAGTGATGCAGTGGTAACTTCTAGTACTCCAAGTCCGGCCACCACCGCTGATACATCCGATGCCACTAGTGATGCAGTGGTAACTTCTAGTACTCCAAGTCCGGCCACCACCGCTGATACATCCGATGCCACTAGTGATGCAGTGGTAACTTCTTGTACTCCAAGTCCGGCCACCACCGCTGATACATCCGATGCCACTAGTGATGCAGTGGTAACTTCTAGTACTCCAAGTCTGACCACCATAGCTGACATAGCCGATGTCACAAGTGATGCAGTGGTAACTTCTAGTACTCCAAGTCCGGCCACCACCGCTGATACATCCGATGCCACTAGTGATGCAGTGGTAACTTCTAGTACTCCAAGTCCGGCCACCACCGCTGATACATCCGATGCCACTAGTGATGCAGTGGTAACTTCTAGTACTCCAAGTCCGGCCACCACCGCTGATACATCCGATGCCACTAGTGATGCAGTGGTACCTTCCGTGGGAACATCCACCACAGAGGAGCCCAGCACTGGCGAAGCAACACAGTTGGTGGAAACCTCGGCAGGAACGGATATCACAACAGGTATGGTTCTACTGGTGATGGGCCAGCTATGCAAAACCCTTGCAGATATTCCCACATTGGCCGGCAGATAGTACGACACGTCAATTGTTCACGAATGCATCTCATGGCTGAAGCTGCCATCAAGTTGGTATCACCAGCCACCCGGTCTGTTTGATCACGTTTGTGAAGCATAGAGCGGTTAATAATGGCTTGGTGCTGGTAACTGGAAAGGTTCAAGTACTCCGGCGTGCACACAGTTTTCCTGTTTCCACTTCCATAGATGCGTGGTGAGTCGTACGCCGATGCACTCGATAACATGTTTTCAGCGGTATTTGAGCTAGCGGTATTTTAGCCTCCATTACTTGAGTAATTGTAATGCTGGACTACAATACCGTACGTCATGTCACTACTAAGAGTTATAATTTATGGATTTGAAATACGAAGTACTGGCCACGTTCTTTAAGTGCTTCTATGCCAATGCCCAGCATATTGTAAAACTGTCATGTCACCAATGCCACGAAAATTATCTTGGAAGCAGCTGAGTATGGGGTGATAATAATAGCACATCCCTTCCAGCTTCCCCGCGACGAACGTACCTTCTCGATTTTCTTGGCAATGGAGTCGCAATCCATTGAGGCATTCACCAGGCTTTTCTAAACCATCCCTTGTGCTCTTGACGATAGGTGATCGAAGGAAATTTCGATTGCTTACTGATATCTGATGGATTGAAATATAGATGCTGATTATGATCTAGATTAATAAAAACTAATACACACATACGCTTTAGAAGACAAAATTATACACCTATATATTCATGTGTCGGTGTGTTTGTGTATATATCTTTCTTCTTCTATGGCCCATGTTTGTATTAGTTTTTACTTATCTAGATCATAATCAGCATTTATGTTTGCAGCCATCAATTATCAGTAACCCAGCAAAAGTTCCCTTTATCACGTATCCTCAACAGCACAATTGAGAACTTAGAAAAGCCTGGGATGCACATACATATATATATATGTATCTATATATACATATATATATATATATATATATATATGTATGCATATATATGCACATATATACATGCATATATATATATATATATATATAAAATATGCATATACATATGTGCATATATATATATACATATATATATACATGCATTTATATATGTATATATATTTCGAGGTAGATTAACACTAATATTGAATATACATTGGCAGATTGCTCGGCAGATAGCTGGAAAGACGGCTTGAGCCATAATGCTCATGAGGAAAGTGCGGCGAGATAAAGACGTACGCAGTAGTGATTACTGGGCAGTTTAATAAGTAACCAATCCATATCTACCCTAAGTGCTGCAACTCCGCACTGCCCGGAATGGGCATCAAGTACCACCGCCGTGCGATCGTGTTTATAAACTTAACCCGCGCCGTCTTTCCGGTGAAATCCTCCCATCACGTCTCGGGGGGGGCAGTTGAAGACCCCTCTAAAATCTATACTAAGCATCGCACGAAAACGAAAGAGGTGTTATCGGAAAGCGCTCGACGAGTAGGGTCCGGATCTACCCAGCAAAATAATTTCCCCCAAAGGTAATGTCACCAGGGGGCTAGATTTTCACGACTTTTCACGTCTTACATTATGTTTTTGACTCTGGGGAGTTCATTTTGGGGATATATAAAAAACAAGATGTATTTGGAATGAGAAAAGGGAGCGAAACCGACCAGGGGTAAAATTTTTCCACCCCCCAAAATATGTTTATTTGTTGAAATTTGAAAATTTAGAGTTTTTAAGTTTTCTTTAGTTTTCCCTTTACAATGGGTAGAGCAGACAGAGAAACGCTGTTGGAAGCCAAATTGCCCTAATAAAAAATGCTTGCTTTAGCCAGAATCCTGTATTTGAACTGCAATTTGCCAAATGGCAAAATTAATATGTAGTAAAAAAACGAAAAAATGACAACTTCCTCTCGTACGTTTTGTTGCATCCGTAAAGATATGCAAACGCTGAAAGTTTCATTAGAATATCTTTATCCGTTAAAGCGTGACGACTGGTTGAACTTGTTTGTAGGTGACCTCACTTGACCTTGACTAACTCGTTGACCCTAGATGACCTGACATTAAAGTTTTGCATCAGCATGTCAAATTGATGTGGGAAAAGGTATGCCAAATATGGGCGCGCTCCCGCGCGCCGTTCGTCCGCTATCCGCGAAAAACCTAAAGGGGGGGGTTGAAGACCCCCCCCCCCGAGGCGGGACGGGTTAATCAGTATGTTTAATTTGCGAAGGAAATCCTCGCTTTCCCGCGAGAGAGAGGGAGAGAAAGAGAGAGAGAGAGAGCTAGGGAGAGAGAGAGAGATGGAGAGAGAGAGAGAGAGCGAGAGAGAGATAGAGAGAGGGAGAGAGAAGGAGAGATAGAGAGAGAGAGAGGAAGAGAGAGAGAGAAGGGGAGATAGAGAGGAGAGATGGAGAAGAGATAGATTAGAGATAGAGATAGAGAAGAAATATAGATGGAGATAGATATAGAGATAGAGAGATAGAGATAGAGAGACGGGGGGTGGGGGTGGGGGGGGGGGAAGACGCAAGGAATTATAGGGAAGGAAGGGGAATGAATGCAGAGAGGGTGAATCAGGTGATTGAGGTGCATTTTCAGCGAGGTCCATATCATCTGTCTGTGCAACGAGCACGACAAGCATCATCACAACACTGCACGAAACAATCTGGCTAAAGGTTGGGTGCACGAGCGACAAAAGCACCGATACATATATGGCACCAATGTGCACAAGGAAGAATGCACGTCGTGACATCAGAAGTCAGGAATGAAGAGGTGCCGACCGGAGACATAATAAAATTCCATCCTTCGGCCCAGTTGTGAAACGTGCAGAAGCCTGTCGGTGTGGAGGGCATTGAGTCACTTGACGCGTCTGTCAGAAGAACGACGTCTTCCAGAGCATATATGTCGGCGGCCCGACTCGTATTTAGTTGATTTGCACGTTGGTCGGATACGCTGGCCAGGTAATGCAGGGAACAAGAATTGTTTCGCCGTCAATACGGTACTGACTGCGCACACCGTGTGATCTCCAATCACCTTGTTAGCATTTGACAACAGGAGATGCCGAATGCTTTGATATACTGAGTCTCATCGTCAACTACCGCTAAACTCAAGTGCACGAAGGCTAATAATGTTCCGAACGGAATGCGTCCATATGAACTGAGACATTACACCCAGTTGTAGCATGTATGTAGGCATGCATGTAAGCAGCTAGCATTGGAAGTGGCTGTCAACATACAATGCACATGTGAGCGTACATTCTTCAAGAATTGTTCCGTCCGTGCAAACTCTACATGCATGCACGCACAGTCGAAGACAACAACGCCAACATTTCCAGCACATTACCAGACGGAGAAGATGTCAGTTACAGCTAGGCACTCCTTTCAGGGACCGCAACAGCCATGGCTCAATCCACAACAGAAGACGCTTTCTTAGAAGCAGAGCCATCAACTATGAAAACTGCTCCTCCATCTGAGGTTCCAGCCGTTGGTACATCAGAGGCCACCACCTCTAGTGCAACAGAGGACACCTCTACCAGTGGAGCAGAGGCCACCACTGCCAGTGGAAGAGAGACCACAACTGCTGGTACATCAGACGCCACCACTGCTGGTACAACAGATGTCACTTCCACTGGAGCAACAGGCGCCTCCACTGGTAGTAGAATAGAAACAACCACTGATAGTACAACAAGAGCAACCATTGGCAGTACAACAAAAGCAACCATTGCCGGTGCAATAGAGTCCACTACTGGTAGTACAACAGAAGGAACTACTGGTAGTATAACAAAAACAACCATTGTCAGTACAACAGATCCCACCACTGCCCATGTTGCAAATGAAACCATTGTCACGACAGCAGAAGCTGCCACCGCTAGTACAATTGAGGACATCTCTGCAAATGCAACAGAAACCCCGACTGTTGATACAACAGAGTTCACCACTGATAGTGTAACAAAGGCCACTACTGACAGTGCATCAGTGCCCACCACTGACACTGCAATAGAGGTCACTAGTGCCGGCACAACAGAAGCCACCACTGCTAGTACGGTAGACGTCATAACTGCTGGTACTATAGATGCCACCATTGCTGGCATAACTGAGACCACCAATGCCATTACAGCAGAGGCCACCATTGCCCGTACAACTGCTGATACGACGGTGCTCACGAGTGTTGTCACAGCGGATGTCGCTACTGTTGGTGCCTCAGTGGCTACCACTGCCATTGCAACAGAGGCCTCCACTGCTAGTACAACAGAAGTAACCACTGTCAGTGCAACAGAGGTCACCATTGCCCGTACAACTGCTTATACAACGGTGGCCACGAGTGTTGTCACAGCGGATGTCGCTACTGTTGGTGCCTCAGTGGCTACCACTGCCATTGCAACAGAGACCTACACTTCTAGTACAACAGAAGTCACCACTGCTGGTACAGCTGATGTCACTTTTGGTGATGCAACTGGGACTACCCCTGTTGGTATAACAGAGGTCACCACTGGTAGCACAACAGAGGCAACTACTGGCAGTACAAGAGAAGCGACCACTGGAAGTATCACAGATGCCACCACGAGCAGTACAAGTGTAGTCACCACTGACAGTACAAGAGTGGTAACCACTGGCAGTACAAGAGAAGCAACCACTGGAAGTACAACAAAAGCAAAAACTGGTAGTACAACAGAAGCAACCATTGGCAGTACAACAGAAGCAACCATTGGCAGTACAACAGAAGCAACCACTGGCAGTACAACAGAAGCAACCACTGGCAGTACAACAGAAGCAACCACTGCCCGTGAAGCAAGAGAAGCCACTGTGAGGACAACGGAGGCTACCACGGCTAGTACATTCGACGCCATCTCTGCCAGTGGAACAGAGCACTCCAGTGTTGTTCCACCTGGTGCAACTAATGTTGGTGCCTCAGAGGTCACCACTGCCAGTGAAATGGATGCTATAACTGTTGGTACAACACTGGCCTCCGGTACTGGTACGACAGGAGCCACTACTGCTGGTAAAGAAGACGTCACAACTGCTGCTACAATAGAGGTCATAACTGTTGGTCCATCTGAGGAAAACAATACCAGTGCAACAGAGGTCACCATTGCCCGTACAACTGCTGATACAACGGTGGTCACAAATGTTGTCACAGCGGATGTCGCTACTGTTGGTGCCTCAGTGGCTACCACTGCTATTGCAACAGAGGCCTACCCTGCCGGTGCAACAGAAGTAACCACTGTCAGTGCAACAGAGGTCACTACTGCCAGTGCAACAGAGGCCACCATTGCTGGTACAGCTGGTGTTACTTCTGCTGATGCAGCTGAGGCCACCCATGTTGTTACAACAGAGGACACCACTGTTAGTACAACAGAAGCAACAGAGGCCACTAGTGCCGGCACAACAGAAGCCACCACTGTTAGTACAGTAGACGTCGCAACTGCTGGTACTATAGATGCCGCCATTGCTGGTACAACTGAGACCACCAATACCATTACAGCAGAGGCCACCATTGCCCGTACAACTGCTGATACGACGGTGGTCACGAGTGTTGTCAAATCGGATGTCGCTACTGTTGGTGCCTCAGTGGCTACCACTGCCATTGCAACAGAGACCTACACTTCTAGTACAACAGAAGTCACCACTGCTGGTACAGCTGACATCACTTTTGCTGATGGAACTGAGACCACCCCTTTTGGTACAACAGAAGTCACCACTGGTAGCACAACAGAAGCTACCACTGGTAGCACAACAAAATCAACCACTGGTAGTGCGCCCAATGTCACCACTGCCGGTGTAGCGAAGGAAACCACTGAGATCAATAATACCAGTACAGCAGAGGCCACCACTGGTAGTACAACACATGTCACCACTGGTAGTACGTCCGATGCCACCACTGCCGGTGTAGCGAAGGAAACCACTGTGAGGACAACGGAGGCTACCACGGCTAGTACATTCGACGCTATCTCTGCCAGTGGAGCAGAGCCCACGAGTGTTGTTCCAGCTGGTGTAACTAATGTTGGTGCCTCAGAGACCACCACTGTCAGTGAAACGGATGCTATCACTGTTGGTACAACACAGTCCACCACTGGCAGTACAGCAGAAGCAATCGTTGGAAGTGCAAGAGAAGCAACCCCTGAAAGTACAACAGATGCCACCACTGGTAGTACATCACATGTCACCACTGGTAGTAGAACAGAAGCAACCACCGGCATTACAACGGAAGCTAACATTACTAGTACAATAGAGGCAATCTCTGCCAGTGCAGCACACGTCACTACTGTTGGTACAACAGAGGCTGCGAGTGTTGCTACAGCTGATGTCACTAATGTTGGTTTCTCAGAGGCCATCGACACCAGTGAAACAGAGGCCACCACTGTTAGCACAGCAGAGACCAGCACTTCTCTTCCACCTAGTGTCGCAACTGTTGGTACAACTAACAACATTAACGTTGGTGAAATTAAGACCACCACTGGGGATAGAAATGAGAATACATTGGGTGCGACAATCGAGACCACTACCGCTGGTACAACTATTGTTACTACAATTGATGCCACTACGGTTGGTAGAGCTGAGGACAATTATATTGGAGCAACCGAGTCCAGTGCCACGATCACAAATGAGGACATGTCCGTTGATACAACTGATACCACTACCACCGGTAAGGCTGAGATAACTACTGGGAGAACAACTCAGATCACTGACGCAGGCTTACCTGAAACAACACACGCTAGTTCCACGGAGCTCACAACTTCTGGTACAGCTGAGGCCACATCTACTGATCCAACTGAGGCGGCTACTGCTCGCGCGACGGAAAACACTACGTCTGGTGCAACTGATCTTACTACTGTTGGTGCAACTAAGACCACTGGTGATGGCACAGCTATGCGGACTTCTCTGGGCACAACTGAAACGACTCCTGGTGCTCAAAGTCAGTCAACCGTTGCTGGTACATATGATGTTACTAGTGATGCAGTGGTAACCTCTAGTACTCCAAGTCTGACCACCATAGCTGACATAGCCGATGTCACAAGTGATGCAGTGGTAACTTCTGGTACTCCAAGTCTGGCCACCACCGCTGATACATCCGATGCCACTAGTGATGCAGTGGTAACTTCTGGTACTCCAAGTCCGGCCACCACCGCTGATACATCCGATGCCACTAGTGATGCAGTGGTAACTTCTAGTACTCCAATTCCGACCACTACAGCTGCCACACCCGATATCACTAGTGATGCAGTGGTAACTTCTGGTACTCCAAGTCCTCCCACCATAGCTGACATAGCCGATGTCACAAGTGATGCAGTGGTAACTTCTGGTACTCCAAGTCCGGCCACCACCGCTGATACATCCGATGCCACTAGTGATGCAGTGGTACCTTCTGGTACTCCAAGTCCGGCCACCACCACTGATACATCCGATGCCACTAGTGATGCAGTGGTAACTTCTAGTATTCCAAGTCTGACCACCATAGCTGACATAGCCGATGTCACAAGTGATGCAGTGGTAACTTCTGGTACTCCAAGTCCGGCCACCACCGCTGATACATCCGATGCCACTAGTGATGCAGTCGTAACTTCTAGTACTCCAATTCCGACCACTACAGCTGCCACACCCGATATCACTAGTGATGCTGTGGTAACTTCTGGTACTCCAAGTCCTCCCACCATAGCTGACATAGCCGATGTCACAGGTGATGCAGTGGTAACTTCTGGTACTCCAAGTCCGGCCACCACCGCTGATACATCCGATGCCACTAGTGATGCAGTGGTAACTTCTAGTACTCCAAGTCCGGCCACCACCGCTGATACATCCGATGCCACAAGTGATGCAGTCGTAACTTCTAGTACTCCAATTCCGACCACTACAGCTGCCACACCCGATATCACTAGTGATGCAGTGGTAACTTCTAGTACTCCAAGTCTGACCACCATAGCTGACATAGCCGATGTCACAAGTGATGCAGTGGTAACTTCTAGTACTCCAAGTCCGGCCACCACCGCTGATACAGCCGATGCCACTAGTGATGCAGTCGTAACTTCTAGTACTCCAATTCCGACCACTACAGCTGCCACATCCGATGCCACTAGTGATGCAGTGGTAACTTCTAGTACTCCAAGTCCGGCCACCACCGCTGATACATCCGATGCCACAAGTGATGCAGTGGTAACTTCTAGTACTCCAAGTCCGCTTACTACAGGTGTCACATCCGATGCCACTAGTGATGCAGTGGTAACTTCTGGTACTCCAAGTCCGGCCACCACCGCTGATATATCCGATGCCGCTAGTGATGCAGTGGTAACTTCTGGTACTCCAAGTCCGGCCACCACCGCTGATACATCCGATGCCACCAGTGATGTAGTGGTAACTTCTGGTACTCCAAGTCCGGCCACCACCGCTGGCACATCCGATGCCACTAGTGATGCAGTGGTACCTTCCGTGGGAACATCCATCACAGAGGAGCCCAGCACGGGCGAAGCAACACAGATGGTGGAAACCTCGGCAGGAACGGATATCACAACAGGTATGGTTCTACTGGTGATTGGCCAGCTATGCAAATATTCCAATATAGGCCGGCAGATAATACAACAAGCTAAGTGTTCCCGAATGTATCCCATGGCTCAAGCTGTCATCATGTTGGTAGCATCGGCCTCGTGGTGTGGATGGTTGATTATTTGAGCTTAATTGTGCGAGAAAACTACAGATGGCATCGTGACGGACAGATGACATTGAGCCTGATGTTTCACACATATTGAATTATTTTTGTTGTCTGGATGAAACGCAAATCGTCGCCCAAAATATCAGGAAGCGTATGAGTCCGCTCGTGGCCCAAAATGGAATCTTTGTTTTTGCACTCGAAGTCGAGGATATGGCAACATACCATAGCACACTGTCAGATGTGCGTCACAATGGTCACAAATCGGCCGCGCTCGTTCGTTTATATGTGACGATTGGTAGCGTGTGTGTCCTATCATCAGCCCAGAAAACAGTATTTCTTCTGAGCACCGTTCTGAGCTTGTTATTATCAATGGTGTCCCACTCTTTCTGCCACTTAGTCTCAAAGAATGCGTTGATGGTCTGGTTAAGATTTGTAGCAGGAAATAGGAAGCATGGGTAGAAGGCCTACCGGCTGCACTCTTTGCCGCGGAATCAGCCATGTCGTTGCCGGTAATGCCCACATGGCTGGGGACCTAGCATATCGTGATTAATTTTTTGTTCAGACTGGCTGAATGTATTAAGACGAATTGCGATTTCTCGCGAAAGTGGGTCAAGAGGATGAAACGATCTCAGATCCAGAAAACTGTCTAAGTATCGGAGACAATAAAATGACTACTTTCATGCCCCGCTTCAGTGAAGCGTAGCACTTTTTGGATCGCTATCAATTCGGCGGTGTACACGGATGAGTGCGCAGACAGTGTGAACGTCCTTATGCTGGAGCCATTCACGAAAGCACAACCCACGCCGTTTTCTGTCCTTGAACCATTCGATGTAAACAATAGCATCTCTACGATAAGTTTCCAGATGCTGCAGGGCTTTCATGCGAAACAGTTCTGGTAGCACCTCAGCTTTGCGGCTTTCCGGAAAATCATCAATCCTTATATCGTAGGTGGAGTTCACTCCCAAGGTGTAATGGGTATTGATATGATGATGATGCTGCGCAGGCGAATCATGATGCTGATGTCTCATGCTGATGCTGAACCGTGATTCCTAATGATGATGTGCAGACGAATGCTGCTCTGTTGCAGCATCTCCCACACGTGGAGACAAAAAGGATTTGAACTGGTGCCTCATCGGTGCTGGTTTCCGCTCGTTTCCGAGTGGAAAAGACGGACTCGTCAGCTGGATGCGTGGGAAATTGCTTTAACCTACAAGCGTAGCTCTGTCCGACCTTTCCTGTTCTCATTGCTAATGGAGGCTCTTGAGCTTCCGCTAAGAGACTTGCGATTAGAGAAGTACTAAATGCTCCCGTAGCGATTCTCAGCGTTGTATGATGAATGGTGCCCAACCTGCGTTTCTTTGAGGTGCTGGCCGAGTCGTAGACAAAGGAGCAGTAACCAAGTTTGGATCGTACAAGTGAGCGGTATAGCCGCAAAAGGGTGGTTTTGTTCGACCCGTACGTTATCCTATACAGTCACTTCATGAGATCTAAGGATCCACCGCATGATTCAATCAAAGCTTGTAGGTCGCTTTTATGCGTGATGCGTCTATCGAAGAGGACATCCAAGAACCTTGCTGTCGGCTAAAAAGTAATTTCCTGTTCGCAAAGCTGAAGGTTTGGATTGTAGCAGTTTCGACGACGGCAAAAGTGCACGGCTACTGTCTTTGTTTTTTTTGGAAACGGAAGCCAATTACGATGCTCCACCTCTTCAGATGGGAAACCGTAATCTGCATCTGGGTGGGCAGGTATGCTGTGCGTGATGGCGAAGATCAAATTCCAACGTGATTAACAAACAATGATTCACGAATTCCTCGCAGCAGACCATCTCCAATGTCGTTGATCATAACTGCGAACAATGCAACGCTCAAAATACTTCCCTGAGGAATGTCGCTCACCTGGGTAAACGTGTGTGACATGACCTTCCCAACCCGTCCGCGGAAAGTCCATTCGGCCAGAAATGTCTTTTAAAAGGTGCCCATACGACCACGTACACCAGCATTCAAAAGTTTCAAAGTATACCATGACTCTATGTTGTGTCATAAGCATCCTCAATGTAGAAAAAGATAACACCCACGTGTAAAACAACACTGTGCATTCGTACAAAAGCTTCGTTCTTCCAGTAACCATGTAAGACTCATGTTTATAAGTTTGTCTATAGGTTTGCATATACTCGAGGTAAGCGAAATCCGTCGATAGTGCACGGGTTCAGAACTGCTCTTGCTCGGTTTTAACAACGGAATAACGGTAACCTCTTGTCAAGCCGGTAGGCACTCACCCCCGTTCTATACAGCATAGAAGGTTATCAGAAGTATTTGAAGCGCGTTTGCAGAATGGTGACGTAAAATCTCACTATGCAAATTATCTGGTCCCTCAGATACACAGCGTAGGGAGTCAGTTACTGAAATAAACTCAGGCATTGTAAATAGTAAGCTGGTCCCGGGTTTCAAAGTCAACGAGCGTGGCTTCGCAGTAGGCTTGATGTGGCCTAAAAGTGGAGCTATGGTTTCCGTTCATGCTTCGTTCTGCAAGGATGTCAGCGATCGCATTTGCGACATAAAATGGTTCCGTAAAGGCACATCCATCCACGTGTAGTGTTGCCAGTGGAGGTGGCTGAAATTATCCTGAGATGCGCTTTACTTGCGACCACACTTGCGACGATGGCACGGAACGGTTCAGTTTACTGACGTACGCCCTTCATGACATCTTCTTTGCTTCCCGGGTCGTGCGACGTGCAGCTGCTCTCGCTTTCTGAAAAGTTAATAGGTTATGGTTGGTGCAATTTCGGTTAAGTTGCTTCAGTGAGTGGCTCCGCTTCCCAATTGCTACTCGGGGCTCTTCAGTCCACCACGGAAAGGGCGCACGTCGAGGAGAGCCTGTAACGAGAGTTATTGTAGAAAAAGTATTGTGCGACTCCATATAGGCCTGTAATGTGATATATGCATATACATATATATATATATATATATATATATATATATATATATATATATATATATATATATATGTATATGTATATATCATATCATTACATTTAAAGTTGATGATGAAACATGCATGAAAGTTGTCAGCGGAAACGAAAATAGCGGAATTAAATTTAAGCAAGGTACTTGGTCCTTTAACGGTTCCCAAAGGTGGCAAAAACCCTAATCCGCTAGCGAAAACGTTAGTTTCGCTAATTAGCGCTTAGCGGATTCGCGGAACCGTGCCCACCACTGACAATATCGCTAAAGGTTGGGTGCATGAGAGACAAAAGCACGGATACATCTCAGGCATCAATGCACACAAGGAAGAATGCACGTCGTGACATCTGAAGTCAGGAATGAAGAGGTGCCGACCGGAGACATTGCAAAATTTCATCCTTCAACCCAGCTGTGAAACGTGGAGAAGCCTGAGAAGAGAAGGCTCAATAGGAATGGCATTTAGCCATTTGACGTCTCTATCAGAAAAACGACGTCTTCCAGATCATACATAATGGCAGCCCGTCTCGTATTCAGTGTTTGTTGTTGATTTGCACGTCGGTCAGATATGCTGGTCAGGTAAAACAGGGAACAAGTAATGCTCAACAGTGAATACGGTACTAACTGAGCAAGCCGTGGATCTTCAATCCGTTCGTTAACATTTGACCACACGAGATGCCGAATGCTGCGACATACTGAGTCTTATCGTCAACTACTGCTAAACACAAGAGCACGAGGCATAATAATCTCCCGAAAGGAATGTGTCCGTACCAGCTGGGGAAATGTACCCAGTCGTAGCAATGCATGTAGACAGCTGAGATTGGAAGTGGCTATCAACATAAAATGCACAAGGGAGCGGCAATTCTTGAAGAATTTCTCCGTCCGCGAAAACTATACATGCATGCACGCACAGACGAAGACAACACCAACATTTCCAACACCTTATTAGACGGAGAAGATGTCAGTTACAGCTCGGAACTCCTTTCAGGGACTGCAGCAGCAATCCTTCAATCCACAATAGAAGACGACTTCTCAGAAACAGAGCCGTCAACTATGGAAACTGCGCCTGTGGTGCCAACTGTGACGGTTCGTGAAGCTACGTCTGTCACTCCACAAATGCATACGGACGCTATCGAGAAGGCTACAACCGAAGCCACTGAGACAACCACTGAGCACGACGCCACCCAAGAGTCACTTGTTGGAACAATGAATACCACTACAGTTGGTACAACTCAGGATCCAACCGCTTTTCCGATTGGGGCTGCAGCCACTGATACATCGGAGGCCAGCACCGCTAGTGCAACAAAGGACACCTCAACCAGTGTAACAGAGGCCACCACTTTTGGTACAGCTAATGTCACTACTCGTGATGCAGCTGAGACCACCACTGTTGGTACAACAGAGGCCAAAACTGCCAGCGCAACAAAAGCCACCACTGCCAGTGCAACAGATGTCATCACTATCAGTGTAGCAGATGCTACCACGGCTGGTACAATAGAGGCCACCACTGCTGGCACAGCTGATGTCAGTACTGTTGGTACAGCTGGGACCACCGCTAATGGTACAACAGATTCCACAACTGGCAGTACAACAGAAACAACCATTGGCAGTACAACAGAAGCAACCACTAGTAGTACAACAGATGCCACCACTACCCGTGTAGCGAAGGCAACCACTGCACTGACAGCAGAGACTACCACTGCTAGTACAATTGAGGCCATCTCTTCCAGTGCAACAGAGGCTACCACTATTGGTACAACAGAGGTCACGAGTGTTGTTGTAGCTGACGTCACCAATGTTGGTGCCTCAGAAGCCATTACTGCCGGTGAAACGGAGGCCACCACTGCTGGCACAGCTGATGTCAGTACTGTTGGTACAGCTGGGACCACCGCTGATGGTACAACACATTCCACAACTGGCAGTACAACAGAAACAATCATTGGCAGTACAACAGAAGCAATCACTAGTAGTACAACAGATGCCACCACTACCCGTGTAGCGAAGGCAACCACTGCACTGACAGCAGAGACTACCACTGCTAGTACAATTGAAGACATCTCTGCCAGTGAAACAGAGGTCAGCACTGCTGGTAAAACAGATCTCATCACTGCTGGTACACCAGAGGACATCACAATCAGTACAACAGGGGACATCGCTGTTGGTACAGCTGTTGTCACTAGTCCTAGTGCAACAGATACAACCATTGTAAGTGCAGCAGAGGCCACCACCGCTAGTGCAGCAGAGGCCAGCACCGCTAGTGCAGCAGAGGCCACCACCGCTAGTGCAGCAGAGGCCAGCACCGCTAGTGCAGCAGAGGCCACCACCGCTAGTGCAGCAGAGGCCACCACCGCTAGTGCAGAAGAGGCCACCACCTCTAGTGCAGCAGAGGCCACCACCGCTAGTGCAGCAGAGGCCACCACCGCTAGTGCAGCAGAGGCCACCACCGCTAGTGCAGCAGAGGCCAGCACCGCTAGTGCAGCAGAGGCCACCACCGCTAGTGCAGCAGAGGCCAGCACCGCTAGTGCAGCAGAGGCCACTACCGCTAGTGCAGCAGAGGCCACCACCGCTAGTGCAGCAGAGGCCAGCACAGCTAGTGCAGCAGAGGCCACTACCGCTAGTGCAGCAGAGGCCACCACCGCTAGTGCAGCAGAGGCCACCACCGCTAGTGCAGCAGAGGCTAGCACCACTAGTGCAGCAGAGGCCACTACCGCTAGTGCAGCAGAGGCCACCACCGCTAGTGCAGCAGAGGCCAGCACAGCTCTGCCAACTAGTGTCGCAACTGTTGGTGCAACTAAGACCACTACTGATGTCACAGCTATGCGGACTTCACTGGGCACAACTGAAACGACTCCTGGTGCTCCAAGTCAGTCCACCATTCCTGGCACATCTGATGCTACCAGTGATGCAGTGGTAACTTCTGGTACCCCGACTCCGACCACCACAGCTGATACACCGGATGTCACTAGTGATGTAGTGGTAACTTCTGGTACCACAAGATGGATCACCACAGCTGACACACCGAATGTCACAAGTGATGCAGTGGTATCTTCCGGTGCTCCGAGTCCGGCCACCAACATTGCCGGCACATCCGATGTTACCAGTGATGCAGTGGTAGATTCTGGTACTTCAAGTCCGGCCACCACCGCTGACACATCCGATGCCACTAGTGATACAGTGGTAACTTCTGGTACTCCCAGTCCGCTTACTACAGCTGGCACACCCTATGTCACAAGTGATACAGTGGTAACGTCTGGTACTCAAATTCAGGTTACTACAGCTGGCACACCCGATGTTACCAGTGATGCAGTGGTAAATTCTGGTACTCCAAGTCCGACCACCACCGTTGCTGGCATATCCGATGTTACCAGTGATGCAGTGGTCACTTCTGGTACCCCAAGTCCGACCACCATAGCTGACACACCGGATGTCATAAGTGATACAGTGGTAACGTCTGGTACTCCAATTCCGGTTACTACAGCTGGTACGCCTGATGTCACAAATGATGGAGTGGTAACTTCTGGTATTCCAATTCCGGTTACAACAGCTGGCACACCCGATGTCACAGGTGATACAGTGGTAACGTCTGGTATTCCGATTCCGGTTACTACAGCTGGCACATCCGATGTTACCAGTGATGCAGTGGTAACTTCTCGTACTCCAAGTCCGACCACCACCGTTGCTGGGATATCCGATGATACCAGCGATGCAGTGGTAACTTCTGGTACCCGAAGTCCGACCACCACAGCTCACGCACCCGATGCCACTAGTGATACAGTGGTAACTTCTGGTACTCCAAGTCCGCTTACTACAGCTGGCACACCCTATGTCACAAGTGATGCAGTGGTAACTTCTGGTACTCCAAGTCCGGCCACCACCGCTGGCACACCCGATGTCACAAGTTATGTAGTGATAACTTCTGGTACTCCAAGTCCGGTTACTACAGCTGGCACACCCGATGTCACAAGTGATACAGTGGTAACGTCTGGTACTCCAATTCCGGTTACTACAGCTGGCACACCCGATGTTACCAGTGATGCAGTGGTAACTTCTGGTACTCCAAGTCCGACCACCACCGTTGCTGGCACATCCGATGTTACCAGTGATGCAGTGGTAGCTTCTGGTACTCCAAGTCCTGCCACCATCGTTGCTGGCACATCCGATGTTACCAGTGATGCAGTGGTAGCTTCTGGTACTCCAAGTCCGCTTACGACAGGTGGCACGCCCGATGTCACAAGTGATGCAGTGGTAACTTCTGGTACTCCAAGTCCAGCTACCACCGTTGACACACCCGGTGTCACAAGTGAAGCAATGGTAGCTTCTGGTACTCCAAGTCCGCTTACTACAGGTGTCACACCCGATGTCACAAGTGATGCAGTGGTAACTTCTGGTACTCCAAGTCCGGCCACCACCGCTGGCACACCCGATGTCACAAGTTATGTAGTGATAACTTCTGGTACTCCAAGTCCGGTTACTACAGCTGGCACACCCGATGTCACAAGTGATACTGTGGTAACTTCTGGTACTCCAATTCCGGTTACTACAGCTGGCACACCCGATGTCACAAGTGATACAGTGGTAACGTCTGGTATTCCAATTCCGGTTACCACAGCTGGCATGCCCGACGTCACAAGTGATGCAGTGGTAACTTCTCGTACTCCAAGTCCGACCACCACCGTTGCTGGGACCTCCGATGTTGCCAGTGATACAGTGGTAACTTCTGGTGCACCAAGTCCGACCACCACAGCTGACACACCCGATGTCACAAGTGATACAGTGGTAACATCTGGTACTCCAAGTCCGCTTACTACAGGTGGCACGCCCGATGTCACAAGTGATGCAGTGGTAACTTCTCGTACTCCAAGTCCGGCCACCACCGCTGATACATCCGATGCCACTAGTGATGCAGTGGTAACTTCTAGTACTCCAAGTCCGGCCACCACCGCTGATACATCCGATGCCACAAGTGATGCAGTGGTAACTTCTAGTACTCCAAGTCCGCTTACTACAGGTGTCACACCCGATGTCACAAGTGATGCAGTGGTAACTTCTGGTACTCCAAGTCCGGCCACCACCGCTGGCACATCCGATGCCACTAGTGATGCAGTGGTACCTTCCGTGGGAACATCCACCACAGAGGAGCCCAGCACGGGCGAAGCAACGCAGATGGTGGAAACCTCGGCAGGAACGGATATCACAACAGGTATGGTTCTACTGGTGATTGGACAGCTATGCAAAACCTTTTCCGATATTCCGACATTGGCCGGCAGATAGTACGACACGTCAATTGTTTGCGAATGCATCTCATGGCTGAAGCTGCCATCAAGTTGGTAACACCAGCCACCCGGTGTGTTTGAGTACGTTTGTGAAGTATAGAGCGGTTACGAATAGCTTGGTGCTTATGACTGGAAAGGTTCAAATACTCTGGTGTGCACGCAATTTCCCTGCATTACAATTGTCGCTTTCATGAATTCGTGGTGAGTGGAATGGCTTTTCACTGGATACGTAGCATACATAAAGGCACCAAGTCTTCAGCGGTATTTGGGCTATGTATTGAACTTCCATTTTGTGATGAATTTGTACCACAATACCGTACATCATGTTATTAGTACGATATCGAAATTATGGACTCGAAATACGACGTACTAACAATGTTCTTGAACACGCACACGGAAAAGGGGAGGGGTGAAATCCGCTCACTTCTCGGAATTTTTCCGATATAACTCACGTTCAAATCAGCCGATATACGCTAGTTTTGTGCACCTGCTTTGAAATGCAGGTGGACAAATAATGTCCGGCGAGTCGCTTAACCCAAGAAAGTTGAAAATCCGCCGAAAAGTTGACTTTTGTAAAGAAAAGTTTGACGGGTTCTAACTGGAAAAATCGGAGCTGATGAATTTATATAGTCAAAACATTTCGCAGCGCTAGACCACAAAAATGGGAGCTAATGCGCTTCCCGGATATCGCCAAAAGGGAATTTCTTGCATGGCAATACTAGCGACTTGTTTGATGCATATTGCCATACAATATTGTTTCAAGATCATGCCAGGGCACAGCTGTTAAGTCAGGTGAAGTTCATGACAGGTCAATGGAACAAAACTTGTTCAACTGGAAGATTGTCATAAGCGCAAGTGACAGTCGTGCGATTCATGCCATTTTGCATGCTACTCTCTACTGAAAACGTTTTTGTTTGTAATTGTGAACCTAAGCGTTTCCATACATCATTCATGCACTTCAGCCCAGGGGTGTCGATTTGTATCCAAAAGGATACAAATCGATTGGTATCTGAAGCTAGAGTTGACATTGGTCCCCACCAATGCTGATTTGGGCACCCCAATAACCTATGCTGTTTTTATGCTTATACGAAAGCTAAAGGAAGAAAAAGGAAAAACACCATGCTACATAGAAAACTAAGTTAATGTTGAACAGCATATTTTGTTCTGGAAAGAAACAGATTAGGCTCAGATGGTGGACTTTCCGACCCTGAACTCGCCCCACAAAAGCGTTGGCTTCGTTCCTCCCTAACGTTAAGCACAAAGGAAATGCCTTCACCCATCGCAATCACAGCTCAGGCCGGCTGTGCTCCGATGCACCATCGAGGCCAGTGTGTTTTAGCCTGCATATGGGTGCAGAAGTATTTTATTTCAGCCGTTTTGTGTTTGTTGGTGTTTGGAGTAAGGGGAAGGTGACGGTGACGTTGACGATGACGATGGCGTCGACGATGACGATGGACCCGAGTACACTGTATGACACTGTAGTTGCACGCTACGAGTCATAGTTTTTATGTTGACATACACGGTGCACTGCTCTTTTGCTTATGTGACTTCACCTGTTACTGGACGATTTTTCCCGTTGGCGAGGATGCTGAATAAACATAAACATACTCATCGTCAAATAAAAATCAGAATGATTGAGGTCTGAAAATATAGTGGACGAAATCCAATAAGTTTTTGGTTGGGGAGGGAGATGTCCAGTACACTTCGGGCCCCCCCAATGTTTTTTAAAAATCGACACCCCTGCTTCAGCCCTTTTTTGTGAAGCGGATAGGGCCAGGCCGCCCGACGGTCCGGCGGACGACCCGGTTCCGCCAACTGTATCCGGTAACTGACCCGATGAAGTGCTGATGCATAGATGACCTGATGTCATTTGCATGATCTATCATGCATCACTTGCTATGTCCAAAACATCATTAATCTCCATTTTGGAGCATTTAATCAAAATTACAGCGATCCGCAACCATGTGAAGCCAAGCCACGCAAAACAGGTGATTGGCTGAACATGGCTGAACATTGCCATCAGATTGATAACATCCGCTGTCCAGTGTGATTGATGACGTAAGTAAAATAAAGAATGGCTAGGTAAAATTTGGTGCGTATGGCTAGAAGAGTTTAAGCACTCAGGTGTGTGTACAATTGTCCTGAGTTCCAATTTCTACATTCACAAATGTGTTTGAAAACTTATGTCAAAGCACTTGATGCGTGACATACATGAATGCATAAATTTTCACGATCCTCAAGAATTTGAGGAATTTGAATGCTAAACCACAAGACGCTGACGCATGTCATCAGTATGACCTCTGAATGACGAATTCGAAAATCGACTTTCTGACCATTTTGCCAAGTGTTGTTCTTTTAACAACAACAGCGCCCTGGAGGGCAGGGGGGGGGGGGCGGCCAAATCCGCCCACCCCTCCGGTTTTTCGTACATAACTCCAGATTTTACCGGCCGATATACGCCATTGTTTGTGTACCCGCTTATAAATGACCAGGGTGTTGTTTAAAGCAAAAAATGAAAATATACCGATTTTTTCTCGAGTTATCAGATAATGGCGCTGTGACGCCACAGTCTGCCGGCTGCCTGCCTGAAGCTATGATCAGCAGTCTGATGACATGTTACTGGATGTCAACATAACTGGATGTCCGCGGCGCGGTGCCTCCGGGACACGTGAAGTCAGCAGTGATTCCCACGAAGCGGCCGAGGTGACTCTGGTCTGATGGAATGCCTCTGATGTCAGAGGCGGCGTGACCCGCCAGGCTGCAGTAGAGTTCATTGGGGACGAGCATTGTCATCGGATGCGACACGGAGATCACATGCTCTGGTGATATCTGGGTATGAGTTAGTTACTTGGGATGACGGGCGCATTGACTGCGTCGGTCATGCAGCTATCTGCGTATGAGCAACCCCCACCGGATAGAGGGCACAAGTCGCGTGACTATGACGTGTACCCTGGAATGGTGCCATTCGGGCGTTGGCCGTTACATTTAGCTGAAGCGGAGCGCCGGAAGCTCTCGGGCACTTGTCACTGTGACTCTGGCTGAGACGGGCTCGGCGAGGCAGGGCGGCCGGTGGCTGGCCGGCCCTCTCTCGCACGTCGGTACTTGAAGTACGTCTGGGACTCTGCCTGAGAGGTGCTGTCCGTCTGGTATGGTTGTCGAGATGTCGTCTTTTGATATGAGAATTGTAGCGAGCACGAAGACCGACTGGTATGTCAGTTGATTGGTATGTCAGTTGATTGGTATGTCAGTTGATTGGTATGTCAGTTGATTGGTATGTCAGTTGATTGGTATGTCAGTTGATTGGTATGTCAGTTGATTGGTATGTCAGTTGATTGGTATGTCAGTTGATTGGTATGTCAGTTGATTGGTATGTCAGTTGATTGGTATGTCAGTTGATTGGTATGTCAGTTGATTGGTATGTCAGTTGATTGGTATGTCAGTTGATTGGTATGTCAGTTGATTGGTATGTCAGTTGATTGGTATGTCAGTTGATTGGTATGTCAGTTGATTGGTATGTCAGTTGATTGGTATGTCAGTTGATTGGTATGTCAGTTGATTGGTATGTCAGTTGAAATATCAGTAGTCACGACTGCCTCTTTGAATGTTAGAACGCTGGAACTAGTTAATGAGAGATGGCAGGCTGAGAATGTGACTGAAACGTTGTATGAAGACGCGAGTGCTGGCACGTGTGGTGGCCTACTGAATAGTCGAGTGTGAAGGAGTTGAAGCTGCCTGTACTGGGCACAGCTGTTGTAATAATTTGTAAATCACGCTGTACTGTTGGAATCTGAAACAGTATGGCCATTTAAGTGTTGAGTAATTGCACAAAATAAAAGTGCGTGCTTTAAGGTGTCTGTCAAGATGTTTGAATGAGAGCTCTGAGATTCAGACATAGAGCCATTGAATTTATAAACGAGGTTTTAATATCGTCAACGTCGAGATCCGACTAGTACTATTAAGGTACCAAGGAAGCTATTCTGAGACATGCTGAAAATGTCTGATAAGTTCTGGGCAAAAATCTTCCCCACAGAAGTGGCTGGTAACATAAAGTGCACAATGAAGCATTGCAGCGCAAATTCCTCAAGTACTCCCCCACGCACACTCTATCACCGCGATAAGTGATGAACAAACGATACCACCCCATGGGTGAGAAACAAGCATGCATGTACAGACGAAGACAACAACGCCAAAATGTCCAAAATATCAGACGGAGAAGATGTCAGTTACAGCTCAGAACTCCTTTCAGGGCCCGCAGCAGCCATCGTTCAATCCACAACAGAAGACGTCTTCTCAGAAACAGAGCTATCAACTGTGGAAACTGCGCCTGTGGTGCCAACTGTGACGAATGGTGAAGCTACGTCTGTCGCTATGCAAATGCATACGGACGCCGTCCAGAAAGCTACAACCGAAGTCATAACAACCACTGAGCACGACGCCGCCCAAGAGTCACTTGTTGGGACAATGAATACCACTACAGTTGGTACAACTCAGGATCCCACCGATTTTCCGACTGGGGCTACAGCCGCTGATGCATCAGAGGCCATTACTTCTGGTACAACTAGGGACACAAATGGTTCAACTGAACAAGTCATTGCTGGTGGAATCATCCACATTACTACTCGTACAACCGAAGCATCTGCTACTGCTACGACTCAAGTATCTACTACTGATATAACTGAAGCCTCAACTTCTGCGATAATTAGGACCATAATTGTTGGCACAACGTTGACCACAGCTGATGGAGCAATGGAGCATACGACTGTGGACATGGCTGCCGGCACAACGGAGTACGTTAATGTTGGTACAACTAAGGTCACTACTGTTGGCACAGTTGATTCCTCTACTGTTGGGACAGCGAAGTCCACCACTATTGGTACAGCTGAGACTACAACTGCTGGCGCAAATAAGACCATTTCTACTGAAATGACTGACGAAGCTACTACTGGAACAACTAAGACAACTACTGCTCGTACAACTGAGACCACTGCTGTTGGTACAATTCCACCCACCACTGCAGATACCACAGAGGATGCTACTTCTGGTATAGCCGACGCCAATACTCTCAGTACACATGAGGCCAATAATGTTGGTACGGCTGAGGCCACGTCTGTTGGTACAATAGAGTCAACTACCATTGGGACAGCTGAGGGCACAGTTGCTGGTACAACTGAGGAAACTAGGATTGATACAATGGAGGCCACTACCCTTGGTGACACAGCTGACGCCGCTACTGTGGGTACAATGGAAAAAGATACTGTTGACACAATTGAGGGTGCTAATGCTGGTGTAACCGACGCCAGTACTGTTAGCGCAACTGATGATGTTACTGTGGGTACAACAGAGGCCACTAATGTTGTTACATCCGAGGTCACTAATGTTGGTGCAATCGATGCCACTACTGTTGGTACAAGGGAGTCCACTAGTATTGGAACAGCCGAGAAAACAACTGTTGATGCAAATATGGCCATTACTACGGACATTGCCGGTGAAGCTACTGCTGGCACAACTGCGCCCATGGAGGATGGTACAGCTGAGGTCACTATTGTTCGAGCATCAAAGGCCACTACTGTAGGTACACCTCAGGCCACTACAGTTGGTACAATGGACGTCACTACTGTTGCTACTGAGGCCAATGCTTATCGCACAAATGAGAATGCTACTGTTGGCGCAGCTGAAGGCTCAACCGTTAGTACAACGAAGGATACAACGGAGGAAACTACTGTTGGTACAATGGATAAAAATATTGTTAGCACAACGGGGGAAACTACTGTTGGCACAATGAAGGAAAATACTGTTGGCACAATGGAGGAAACTACTCTTGGTACCACGGAGGAAACTGCTGTTGGTACAATTGAGGATGTTGCTGCTGGTGTAACCGACGCCAGTACCGCTAGCGCAACTGAGGTTACAACTGTTGGTATAGCTGAAGCCACAACTACCGGTACAAACATGGCTGACGAAGCTACTGCCAGTGCAACTGAGGTCACTACTGTTTTTGCAATAGATGCCAGTACGTTTGGAAAAGCTGAGACCAATACAATTGGTACAGTGGAGGGCACTACTGCTGGTACAACTGAGGACACCAATACTCGTACAATTGTGGCTACTGATGTCGGAAAAGCGGAGGCCACAAACGAGGATACTGTCGATACAACTCCAGCCACTGCTGCAGATACAACTGAAGATGCTACTGTCGGAAAAACAGAGGCCACAACTGTAGGTACAACTCAGGATTCTACTGTTAGCATTGCTGAAGTCACCATCGTTAATACAGCGGGAGAAAATGTACATAGCACAATTGTGAATAGTACTGCTGGTGCAATCGCCACCAGGACCGTTAGTACAACTGAGGATAGTAGTATTGGTACGTATGAGGCCACTCCTGTTGGTGCGACCGAGGCCATTGCTATTCGTGGGACATCTGAGGCCACTACTGCGGGGGAAAATGAATCCTTTGCTACTGGCATGTCTGAAGAAGCTACTGTTGGTACAACTGAGGTCACTACTCACGAAACAATGGAGGCCACTTCTGTTGGTGACACAGCTGAGAGCACTGCCGCGGATGGAACTGAAAGTATCATAACTGGCATAACTGATGAAACCACTGCCGGTATAACTCAGACCACTATTGCTGGCATAGCCGAAAACAATATGATTGGTACAATTGAGGATACTACCGTTGGTGCAGCTCAAGTTACTAGTGTGGACAAAACAGAGGTCACAACTGTTGATCATATAGCTGAAGACATCACTACGACTGCAAACGAAGCCGTTACTACTGGCATGTCCGACGACACTCCTGCTGATACAACTGATACCACTACTGCTGATACAACAGAGAACACTACTGCTGATACAACTGAGACCACTACTGCTGATACAACAGAGACCACTACTGCTGATACAACTGAGACCACTACTGCTGATACAGCTGAGACCACTACTGCTGATACAGCTGTGACCACTACTGCTGATACAACTGAGACCACTGCTGCTGATACAACAGAGACCACTACTGCTGATACAACTGAGACCATTACTGCTGATACAACTGAGACCACTACTGCTGATACAGCTGAGACCACTACTGCTGATACAACTGAGATCACTACTGTTGATACAACTGAGACCACTACTGCTGATACAACTGAGACCACTGCTGCTGATACAGCTGAGACCACTGCTGCTGATACAGCTGAGACCATTACTGCTGATACAGCTGAGACTACTACTGCTGATACAGCTGAGACCACTACTGCTGATACAACTGAGACCACTACTGCTGATACAGCTGAGACCACTACTGCTGATACAGCTAAGACCACTACTGCTGATACAGCTGAGACCACTACTGCTGATACAGCTGAGACCACTACTGCTGATACAGCTGTGACCACTACTGCTGATACAACTGAGACCACTGCTGCTGATACAACTAAGACCACTACCGCTGGCACAACTCTGGCCACTACTGCTGATACAGCTGAGACCACTACTGTTGATACAGCTGAGACCACTACTGCTGATACAACTGAGACCACTACTGCTGATACAACTGAGACCACTACTGCTGATACAACTGAGACCACTACTGCTGATACAACTGAGACCACTACTGCTGATACAACTGAGATCACTACTGTTGATACAACTGAGACCACTACTGCTGATACAACTGAGACCACTGCTGCTGATACAACTAAGACCACTACCGCTGGCACAACTCTGGCCACTACTGCTGATGCAACTGGTGTCAATACAATTGATTCAAAGGAGGACACTACTGCTGGTGGTATTGCTAAGGATACTACTGCGGATACATATGAAACGATTACTACTGGCATAACTGAAGGAACTACCGCTGGTATAACTGAGACCATTGTCATTGGCACAAATCAAGCCCCTACTACCGCCACAACTGAGGCTTCTTCCGCTGGAACAGCTCAGGACACTACTGCTGGTATAACCCGGACAACTACTGCTGCCACAACTCAAGTATATACTGCTGGTACAATTGAGGCCACTGCCGTTGGTGCTGCTGAGAAGACTACCGTTGGAACAATTGAGGTTACCACTGGTGGTACCACTGACCATGCAACTGTTGATACAGCTGAGGCCACTACTATCGGTACAGCTGAAGTCAGTACTGTTGGTGACAAAGAAGAAACTACTGTTGGTACAACGGAGATAACTACTGTTGGTACAACGGAGGAAACTACTGTCGGTGCAATGGAGGAAACTACGGTTGGTACAACCAAGGAACCTACTGCTGGTACACCGGAGGAAACTTATGTTGGTACAATGGAGAACACTATTATTGGTACAACGGAGGAAATCACCGTTAGTACAATTGAGGAAACTACTGTGGGTACAACGGAGGAAAATACTGTTGGTACACTTGAGGATTCTGCTGCTGGTGTAACCGACGCCAGTACGGTTATCGCAACTGGAGATACTGCCATTGGTACAACTGATGCCACTACTGTTGATACAACGGAGTCTACTAGTGTTGGCGCAGCTGAGGATACAAATCCAGATTCAAATAAGTACATTACTACGGACATGACCGACGAAGTTACTACTGCTAGAACTGCGACCACAACTGATGGTACAACTGCGACCACAACTGATGGTACAACTGAGGTCACTACTGTTGGGACATCCAAGGGCAATGCTGTCCATGCCATTGAGGATACCACCGTTGGCACAACTGAGCGTACTATGGCTGGCACAGCTACCAGCACCAATGCTCGCGCAGCTGAGACCACTACTGTCGGCACAGGCACTACTGGTGCTGGAATAGTTGAGTACAATACGGCGGCTACAAATGAGGGCATTACTGATGGCGTGAGTCACAAAGCTACCGCCCGTACAACTGATGATGGCGTATTTGTTGCAACTGAGGATGCTGTTATTGGTGCAACGGAGGTCATTACTGTCAGTACAACCGAGGTCGCTACTGTTGATGTTGTCAAGTACACTACTGTTGGTACAACGGTGGATGCTATCGTTGGCTCAGCTGAGGCCACTACTATTGGTGCATCTGTGGACATTACTGCTCGTGCAATTAAAGAAGCCACTTCAAGCACAACTGAGGTCCCTTCTACGGGTACAGATGAGGTCGTAACTGTTCGTGTAGGTGAGGTCAGTAGTGTTGATGCAACCGAGACCAGTACCGTTGGTACAGCTGATGCTACTACTGTTGCTGCATCGGAGGCCACTACTGTTGTCGCAACGGAGGACACTACTGTCGGTACAGCTGGGGATGGTACTGCTCGCATAATTGAAGATGCTACTGCTGGAATAACTGAGACCATTACTGTTGGTACAATTGAAACTACTCCTTTTGGTGCAACGGAAACCACTGCCATTGGCACAATTAAGGTCACTACTGCTGGTGGCACAACGGAGGACACTACTCTTCATGGCATAGCCGAGGCCAGTACTGAAGGTATAAATGAGGAAATTATTTCCGGGAGGACTGACGAAGCTACTCCTGGACCAACGGCGGATAGTACTGTTGGTAGACCAGAGCATATCACTGCTGTTACAGCTAAGGGCGCTAGTGTTGATACAGGGGAGGCTACTACTGTCGCTGCAACTGAGTACACTACTGCTGGAACAACTGATACAAGCAGTACAGGCAACACCCAGGCAACTACTGCTGAGACAATTGAGGCCACTACTGTTGGTACAACTGAGAACAATACTGCTGATGCAACGAAAGTCACTACTGTTGGTACAACGGAGCCCCATGCTGCTGGTATAACTCAGGACAATACTAATGATACAATTGAAACCGTTACTGTTGGCCCAGCTCAGGCCACTATTGTTAGCACAACGGAGGCTATCATTGTGGGTACAACTGAGGACACCACTGCTGGTACAACTGAGGACACTACCGTTGATACAGCTGCAGCCACCACTGCTGGTACAACCGAGGCCACCACTGCTGATACAGCTTCGGCCACCACTGTGGGTACAACCGAGGGCACCACTGTGGGTTCAACGAAAGCCACTACTGTCGGTACAACGGTACCCAGTACTGTTGGTACAACTGAGACCACTACTGTTGGTACAAGAGAATCTACCAATATTGACACAGCGGTGGCGACAGCTGCTGATGTATACACGGCCACAACTACGGACATGACCGACGAAGCTACTGCTGGTACAACTGCGACACCAACTGGTGGCACAACTGAGGTACCCACCATTCGTGCAACAAAGGCTACTACTGTTGGCACCTCTGAGGCCACTACTGTTGATACAGCTGCGGCCACCACTGCGGGTACAACTGAGGCCACCACAGCTGATAAAGCTGCGATCACCACTGGTGGGGCAACGGAGGCCACCATTGTTGACACAGCTGCGGCCACCACTGCTGATGCAGCTGCGGCCACAACTGTGGTAACAAGTGAGGCCACAACTGTGGGTACAACTGAGACCACCACAGTGGGTTCAACGGAAGACACTACTGTTGGCACAACTGCTGCCAACACAGTGATCACAACAGATACCACTACTGTTGATGCAGGTGCGACCACCACTGCTGGTACAACTGAGGCCACTACTGTTGGTGCAGCTGCGGCCACCACTTCTGGTACAAATAAGGCCACCATTGTTGATACAGCTGCGATCACCACTGCTGGTGCAACGGAGGCCCCCATTGTTGATACACCTGCGGCCACCATTGTGGATACAACTGAAGCCACTACTGTTGGTTCAACGGAAGCCACTATTGTTGATACAGCTGCTGCCAACACTGTGGATACAACTGAGACCACTGCTGTTGATACAGCTGCGACCACCACTGCTGGTACAAATGAGGCCACCGTTGTTGATACAGCTGAGGCCACCACTGTGGGTACAACTGAAGCCACCACTGTTAATGCAGCTGCGGCCCCCACTGTGGGTACAACTGAAGCCACCACTGTTAATGCAGCTGCGGCCACCACTGCGGGTACAACTGAAGCCACCACTGTGGGTACAACTGAAGCCACCACCGTTAATACAGCTGCGGCCACCACTGTGGGTTCAACGGAAGACACTACTGTTGACACAACTGCTGCCAACACAGTGATCACAACAGATACCACTGCTGTTGATACAGCTGCGACCACCACTGCTGGTACAAATGAGGCCACCGTTGTTGATACAGCTGAGGCCACCACTGTGGGTACAACTGAAGCCACCACTGTTAATACAGCTGCGGCCACCACTGTTGGTATAACTGAAGCCACAACTGTTGATACAACTGCGGCCACCACTGTTAATACAGCTGCGGCCACCACTGCTGATGCAGCTGGGGCCACCACTGTGGGTACAAATGAAGACACCAATGTGGGTTCATCGGAAGTCACTACTGTTGATACAGCTGCGGCCATCATTTATGATACAGCTGCGACCATCACTGCTGGTACAAATGAGGCCACAGTTGTTGATACAGCTGCGGCCACCACTGTGGGTACCACTCAGGCCACTGCTGCTGATATAGCTGCGGCCACCACTGTGGATACAACTGAGCCCACTACTGTTGATATAGCTGCGAGCACCACTGTTAATGCAGCTGCGGCCACCACTGTGGGTACAACTGAAGCCACCACTGTTAATACAGCTGCGGCCACTACTGTTGATACAGCTGCGACCACCACTGTGGGTACAACTGAAGCCACCACTGTTAATGCAGCTGCGGCCACCACTGTGGGTACAACTGAAGCCACCACTGTTAATACAGCTGCGGCCACCACTGTTGGTACAACTGAAGCCACTTCTGTTGATACAGCTGCGGCCACCACTATTAATACAGCTGCGGCCACCACTGCTGATGCAGCTGCGGCCACCACTGTTGGTACAACTGAAGACACCACTGTGGGTTCATCGGAAGTCACTACTGTTGATACAGCTGCGGCCACCATTGATGATACAGCTGCGACCATCACTGCTGGTACAAATGAGGCCAACGTTGTTGATATAGCTGCGGCCACTACTGCTGATACAGCTCCGATCACCACTGTGGGCACCACTCAGGCCACTGCTGTCGATACAACTGCGGCCACCACTGTGGATACAACTGAGCCCACTACTGTTGATATAGCTGCGACCACCACTGTTAATACAGCTGCGGCCACCACTGTGGGTACAACTGAAGCCACCACTGTTAATACAGCTGCGGCCACCACTGTGGGTACAACTGAAGCCACCACTGTTAATACAGCTGCGGCCACCACTGTTGGTATAACTGAAGCCACAACTGTTGATACAACTGCGGCCACCACTGTTAATACAGCTGCGGCCACCACTGCTGATGCAGCTGCGGCCACCACTGTGGGTACAACTGAAGACACCACTGTGGGTTCATCGGAAGTCACTACTGTTGATACAGCTGCGGCCATCATTGATGATACAGCTCCGACCATCACTGCTGGTACAAATGAGGCCACCGTTGTTGATATAGCTGCTGCCACTACTGCTGATACAGCTGCGATCACCACTGTGGGTACCACTCAGGCCACTGCTGTTGATACAGCTGCGGCCACCACTGTGGATACAACTGAGCCCACTACTGTTGATATAGCTGCGACCACCACTGTTAATGCAGCTGTGGCCACCACTGTGGGTACAACTGAAGCCACCACTGTTAATACAGCTGCGGCCACTACTGTTGATACAGCTGCGACCACCACTGTGGGTACAACTGAAGCCCCCACTGTTAATGCAGCTGCGGCCACCACTGTAGGTACAACTGAAGCCACCACTGTTAATACAGCTGCGGCCACCACTGTGGGTACAACTGAAGCCACCACTGTTAATACAGCTGCGGCCACCACTGTTGGTACAACTGAAGCCACTATTGTTGATACAGCTGCGTCCACCACTGTTAATACAGCTGCGGCCACCACAGTTGATGCAGCTGCGGCCACCACTGTGGGTACAACTGAAGACACCACTGTGGGTTCATCGGAAGTCACTACTGTTGATACAGCTGCGGCCACCATTGATGATGCAGCTGCGACCACCACTGCTGGCACAACTGAGGCCACTACTGTTGATACAGCTGCGACTACCACTGTGGGTACAACTGAAGCCACCACTGTTAATGCAGCTGCGGCCACCACTGTGGGTACAACTGAAGCCACCACTGTTAATACAGCTGCGGCCACCACTGTTGGTACAACTGAAGCCACTACTGTTGATACAGCTGCGGCCACCACTATTAATACAACTGCGGCCACCACTGCTGATGCAGCTGCGGCCACCACTGTGGGTACAACTGAAGACACCACTGTGGGTTCATCGGAAGTCAGTACTGTTGATACAGCTGCGGCCACCATTGATGATACAGCTGCGACCATCACTGCTGGTACAAATGAGGCCACCGTTGTTGATACAGCTGCGGCCACCACTGTGGATACAACTGAGCCCACTACTGTTGATATAGCTGCGACCACCACTGTTAATGCAGCTGCGGCCACCACTGTGGGTACAACTGAAGCCACCACTGTGGGTACAAGTGAAGCCACCACTGTTAATGCAGCTGCGGCCACCACTGTGGGTACAACTGAAGCCACCACTGTTAATGCAGATTCGGCCACCACTGTGGGTACAACTGAAGCCACCAGTGTTGATACAGCTGCGGCCACCACTGTGGGTACAACTGAAGACACCACTGTTAATGCAGATGCGGCCACCACTGTGGGTACAACTGAAGCCACCACTGTTAATACAGCTGCGGCCACCATTGTGGGTACAACTGAAGCCACCACTGTTAATACAGCTGCGGCCACCACTGCTGATGCAGCTGCGGCCACCACTGTGGGTACAACTGAAGACACCACTGTTAATGCAGCTGCGGCCACCACTGTGGGTACAACTGAAGCCACCACCGTTAATGCAGCTGCGGCCACGACTGTGGGTACAACTGAAGCCACCACTGTTAATGCAGCCGTGGCCACCACTGTGGGTACAACTGAAGCCACCACTGTTAATACAGCTGCGGCAACCACTGTGGGTACCACTCAGGCCACTGCTGCTGATATAGCTGCGGCCACCACTGTGGATACAACTGAGCCCACTACTGTTGATATAGCTGCGAGCACCACTGTTAATGCAGCTGCGGCCACCACTGTGGGTGCAACTGAAGCCACCACTGTTAATACAGCTGCGGCCACTACTGTTGATACAGCTGCGACCACCACTGTGGGTACAACTGAAGCCACCACTGTTAATGCAGCTGCGGCCACCACTGTGGGTACAACTGAAGCCACCACTGTTAATACAGCTGCGGCCACCACTGTTGGTACAACTGAAGCCACTCCTGTTGATACAGCTGCGGCCACCACTATTAATACAGCTGCGGCCACCACTGCTGATGCAGCTGCGGCCACCACTGTGGGTACATCGGAAGTCACTACTGTTGATACAGCTGCGGCCACCATTGATGATACAGCTGCGACCATCACTCCTGGTACAAATGAGGCCACCGTTGTTAATACAGCTGCGGCCACCACTGTGGGTACCACTCAGGCCACTGCTGCTGATATAGCTGCGGCCACCACTGTGGATACAACTGAGCCCACTACTGTTGATATAGCTGCGAGCACCACTGTTAATGCAGCTGCGGCCACCACTGTGGGTGCAACTGAAGCCACCACTGTTAATACAGCTGCGGCCACTACTGTTGATACAGCTGCGACCACCACTGTGAGTACAACTGAAGCCACCACTGTTAATGCAGCGGCGGCCACCACTGTGGGTACAACTGAAGCCACCACTGTTAATACAGCTGCGGCCACCACTGTTGGTACAACTGAAGCCACTTCTGTTGATACAGCTGCGGCCACCACTAATAATACAGCTGCGGCCACCACTGCTGATGCAGCTGCGGCCACCACTGTGGGTACAACTGAAGACACCACTGTGGGTTCATCGGAAGTCAGTACTGTTGATACAGCTGCGGCCACCATTGATGATACAGCTGCGACCATCACTGCTGGTACAAATGAAGCCAACGTTGTTGATATAGCTGCGGCCACTACTGCTGATACAGCTGCGATCACCACTGTGGGCACCACTCAGGCCACTGCTGTCGATACAACTGCGACCACCACTGTGGATACAACTGAGCCCACTACTGTTGATATAGCTGCGACCACCACTGTTAATACAGCTGCGGCCACCACTGTGGGTACAAGTGAAGCCACCACTGTTAATACAGATGTGGCCACCACTGTGGGTACGACTGAAGCCACTAGTGTTGATACAGCTGCGATCACCACTGTGGGTACAACTCAGGCCACTGCTGTTGATACAGCTGCGGCCACCACTGTGGATACAACTGAGCCCGCTACTGTTGATATAGCTGCGACCACCACTGTTAATGCAGCTGCGGCCACCACTGTTGGTACAACTGAAGCCACTACTGCTGATACAGCTGCGATCACCACTGTGGGTACAACTCAGGCCACTGCTGTTGATACAGCTGCGGCCACCACTGTGGATACAACTGAGCCCACTACTGTTGATATAGCCGCGACCACCACTGTTAATGCAGCTGCGGCCACCACTGTGGGTACAACTGAAGCCACCACTGTGGGTACAAGTGAAGCCACCACTGTTAATGCAGCTGCGGCCACCACTGTTGGTACAACTGAAGCCACCACTGTTAATGCAGATTCGGCCACCACTGTGGGTACAACTGAAGCCACCAGTGTTGATACAGCTGCGGCCACCACTGTGGGTACAACTGAAGACACCACTGTTAATGCAGATGCGGCCACCACTGTGGGTACAACTGAAGCCACCACTGTTAATACAGCTGCGGCCACCATTGTGGGTACAACTGAACCCACCACTGTTAATGCAGCTGCGGCCACCATTGCTGATGCAGCTGCGGCCACAACTGTGGGTACAACTGAAGACAACACTGTTAATGGAGCTGCGGCCACCACTGTGGGTACAACTGAAGCCACCACCGTTAATGCAGCTGCGGCCACGACTGTGGGTACAACTGAAGCCACCACTGTTAATGCAGCCGTGGCCACCACTGTGGGTACAACTGAAGCCACCACTGTTAATACAGCTGCGGCCACCACTGTGGGTACCACTCAGGCCACTGCTGCTGATATAGCTGCGGCCACCACTGTGGATACAACTGAGCCCACTACTGTTGATATAGCTGCGAGCACCACTGTTAATGCAGCTGCGGCCACCACTGTGGGTGCAACTGAAGCCACCACTGTTAATACAGCTGCGGCCACTACTGTTGATACAGCTGCGACCACCACTGTGGGTACAACTGAAGCCACCACTGTTAATGCAGCTGCGGCCACCACTGTGGGTACCACTGAAGCCACCACTGTTAATACAGCTGCGGCCACCACTGTTGGTACAACTGAAGCCACTCCTGTTGATACAGATGCGGCCACCACTATTAATACAGCTGCGGCCACCACTGCTGATGCAGCTGCGGCCACCACTGTGGGTACATCGGAAGTCACTACTGTTGATACAGCTGCGGCCACCATTGATGATACAGCTGCGACCATCACTCCTGGTACAAATGAGGCCACCGTTGTTAATACAGCTGCGGCCACCACTGTGGGTACCACTCAGGCCACTGCTGCTGATATAGCTGCGGCCACCACTGTGGATACAACTGAGCCCACTACTGTTGATATAGCTGCGAGCACCACTGTTAATGCAGCTGCGGCCACCACTGTGGGTGCAACTGAAGCCAGCACTGTTAATACAGCTGCGGGCACTACTGTTGATACAGCTGCGACCACCACTGTGGATACAACTGAGCCCACTACTGTTGATATAGCTGCGACCACCACTGTTAATACAGCTGCGGCCACCACTGTGGGTACAACTGAAACCACCACTGTTAATACAGCTGCGGCCACCACTGTGGGTACAACTGAAGCCACCACTGTTAATACAGCTGCGGCCACCACTGTTGGTATAACTGAAGCCACAACTGTTGATACAACTGCGGCCACCACTGTTAATACAGCTGCGGCCACAACTGCTGATGCAGCTGCGGTCACCACTGTGGGTACAACTGAAGACACCACTGTGGGTTCATCGGAAGTCACTACTGTTGATACAGCTGCGGCCATCATTGATGATACAGCTCCGACCATCACTGCTGGTACAAATGAGGCCACCGTTGTTGATACAGCTGCTGCCACTACTGCTGATACAGCTGCGATCACCACTGTGGGTACCACTCAGGCCACAGCTGTTGATACAGCTGCGGTCACCACTGTGGATGCAACTGAGCCCACTACTGTTGATATAGCTGCGACCACCACTGTTAATGCAGCTGTGGCCACCACTGTGGGTACAACTGAAGCCACCACTGTTAATACAGCTGCGGCCACTACTGTTGATACAGCTGCGACCACCACTGTGGGTACAACTGAAGCCACCACTGTTAATGCAGCTGCGGCCACCACTGTGGGTACAACTGAAGCCACCACTGTTAATACAGCTGCGGCCACCACTGTTGGTACAACTGAAGCTACTACTGTTGATACAGCTGCGATCACCACTGTGGGTACAACTCAGGCCACTGCTGTTGATACAGCTGCGGCCACCACTGTGGATACAACTGAGCCCGCTACTGTTGATATAGCTGCGACCACCACTGTTAATGCAGCTGCGGCCACCACTGTTGGTACAACTGAAGCCACTACTGCTGATACAGCTGCGATCACCACTGTGGGTACAACTCAGGCCACTGCTGTTGATACAGCTGCGGCCACCACTGTGGATACAACTGAGCCCACTACTGTTGATATAGCTGCGACCACCACTGTTAATGCAGCTGCGGCCACCACTGTGGGTACAACTGAAGCCACCACTGTTAATACAGCTGCGGCCACTACTGTTGATACAGCTGCGACCACCACTGTGGGTTCAACTGAAGCCACCACTGTTAATGCAGCTGCGGCCACCACTGTGGGTACAACTGAAGACACCACTGTGGGTTCATCGGAAGTCACTACTGTTGATACAGCTGCGGCCATCATTGATGATACAGCTCCGACCATCACTGCTGGTACAAATGAGGCCACCGTTGTTGATACAGCTGCTGCCACTACTGCTGATACAGCTGCGATCACCACTGTGGGTACCACTCAGGCCACTGCTGTTGATACAGCTGCGGCCACCACTGTGGATACAACTGAGCCCACTACTGTTGATATAGCTGCGACCACCACTGTTAATGCAGCTGTGGCCACCACTGTGGGTACAACTGAAGCCACCACTGTTAATACAGCTGCGGCCACTACTGTTGATACAGCTGCGACCACCACTGTGGGTACAACTGAGCCTACTACTGTTGATATAGCTGCGACCACCACTGTTAATGCAGCTGCGGCCACCACTGTGGGTACAACTGAAGCCACCACTGTGGGTACAAGTGAAGCCACCACTGTTAATGTAGCTGCGGCCACCACTGCGGGTATAACTGAAGCTACCACTGTTAATGCAGATTCGGCCACCACTGTGGGTACAACTGAAGCCACCAGTGTTGATACAGCTGCGGCCACCACTGTGGGTACAACTGAAGCCACCACTGTTAATGCAGATGCGGCCACCACTGTGGGTACAACTGAAGCCACCACTGTTAATACAGCTGCGGCCACCACTGTGGGTACAACTGAAGCCACCACTGTTAATACAGCTGCGGCCACCACCGCTGATGCAGCTGCGACCACCACTGTGGGTACAACTGAAGACACCACTGTGGGTTCATCGGAAGTCACTACTGTTGATACAGCTGCGGCCACCACTGTTAATACAGCTGCGGCCACCACTGTTAATGCACCTGCGACCACCACTTTGGGTACAACTGAAGACACCAATGTGGGTTCATCAGAAGTCACTACTGTTAATACAGCTGCGGCCACTACTGTTGATACAGCTGCGACCACCACTGTGGGTACAACTGAAGCCACCACTGTTAATGCAGCTGCGGCCACCACTGTGGGTACCACTGAAGCCACCACTGTTAATACAGCTGCGGCCACCACTGTTGGTACAACTGAAGCCACTCCTGTTGATACAGATGCGGCCACCACTATTAATACAGCTGCGGCCACCACTGCTGATGCAGCTGCGGCCACCACTGTGGGTACATCGGAAGTCACTACTCTTGATACAGCTGCGGCCACCATTGATGATACAGCTGCGACCATCACTCCTGGTACAAATGAGGCCACCGTTGTTAATACAGCTGCGGCCACCACTGTGGGTACCACTCAGGCCACTGCTGCTGATATAGCTGCGGCCACCACTGTGGATACAACTGAGCCCACTACTGTTGATATAGCTGCGAGCACCACTGTTAATGCAGCTGCGGCCACCACTGTGGGTGCAACTGAAGCCAGCACTGTTAATACAGCTGCGGGCACTACTGTTGATACAGCTGCGACCACCACTGTGGATACAACTGAGCCCACTACTGTTGATATAGCTGCGACCACCACTGTTAATACAGCTGCGGCCACCACTGTGGGTACAACTGAAGCCACCACTGTTAATACAGCTGCGGCCACCACTGTGGGTACAACTGAAGCCACCACTGTTAATACAGCTGCGGCCACCACTGTTGGTATAACTGAAGCCACAACTGTTGATACAACTGCGGCCACCACTGTTAATACAGCTGCGGCCACAACTGCTGATGCAGCTGCGGTCACCACTGTGGGTACAACTGAAGACACCACTGTGGGTTCATCGGAAGTCACTACTGTTGATACAGCTGCGGCCATCATTGATGATACAGCTCCGACCATCACTGCTGGTACAAATGAGGCCACCGTTGTTGATACAGCTGCTGCCACTACTGCTGATACAGCTGCGATCACCACTGTGGGTACCACTCAGGCCACAGCTGTTGATACAGCTGCGGTCACCACTGTGGATGCAACTGAGCCCACTACTGTTGATATAGCTGCGACCACCACTGTTAATGCAGCTGTGGCCACCACTGTGGGTACAACTGAAGCCACCACTGTTAATACAGCTGCGGCCACTACTGTTGATACAGCTGCGACCACCACTGTGGGTACAACTGAAGCCACCACTGTTAATGCAGCTACGGCCACCACTGTGGGTACAACTGAAGCCACCACTGTTAATACAGCTGCGGCCACCACTGTTGGTACAACTGAAGCTACTACTGTTGATACAGCTGCGATCACCACTGTGGGTACAACTCAGGCCACTGCTGTTGATACAGCTGCGGCCACCACTGTGGATACAACTGAGCCCGCTACTGTTGATATAGCTGCGACCACCACTGTTAATGCAGCTGCGGCCACCACTGTTGGTACAACTGAAGCCACTACTGCTGATACAGCTGCGATCACCACTGTGGGTACAACTCAGGCCACTGCTGTTGATACAGCTGCGGCCACCACTGTGGATACAACTGAGCCCACTACTGTTGATATAGCTACGACCACCACTGTTAATGCAGCTGCGGCCACCACTGTGGGTACAACTGAAGCCACCACTGTTAATACAGCTGCGGCCACTACTGTTGATACAGCTGCGACCACCACTGTGGGTTCAACTGAAGCCACCACTGTTAATGCAGCTGCGGCCACCACTGTGGGTACAACTGAAGACACCACTGTGGGTTCATCGGAAGTCACTACTGTTGATACAGCTGCGGCCATCATTGATGATACAGCTCCGACCATCACTGCTGGTACAAATGAGGCCACCGTTGTTGATACAGCTGCTGCCACTACTGCTGATACAGCTGCGATCACCACTGTGGGTACCACTCAGGCCACTGCTGTTGATACAGCTGCGGCCACCACTGTGGATACAACTGAGCCCACTACTGTTGATATAGCTGCGACCACCACTGTTAATGCAGCTGTGGCCACCACTGTGGGTACAACTGAAGCCACCACTGTTAATACAGCTGCGGCCACTACTGTTGATACAGCTGCGACCACCACTGTGGGTACAACTGAGCCTACTACTGTTGATATAGCTGCGACCACCACTGTTAATGCAGCTGCGGCCACCACTGTGGGTACAACTGAAGCCACCACTGTGGGTACAAGTGAAGCCACCACTGTTAATGTAGCTGCGGCCACCACTGCGGGTATAACTGAAGCTACCACTGTTAATGCAGATTCGGCCACCACTGTGGGTACAACTGAAGCCACCAGTGTTGATACAGCTGCGGCCACCACTGTGGGTACAACTGAAGCCACCACTGTTAATGCAGATGCGGCCACCACTGTGGGTACAACTGAAGCCACCACTGTTAATACAGCTGCGGCCACCACTGTGGGTACAACTGAAGCCACCACTGTTAATACAGCTGCGGCCACCACCGCTGATGCAGCTGCGACCACCACTGTGGGTACAACTGAAGACACCACTGTGGGTTCATCGGAAGTCACTACTGTTGATACAGCTGCGGCCACCACTGTTAATACAGCTGCGGCCACCACTGTTAATGCACCTGCGACCACCACTTTGGGTACAACTGAAGACACCAATGTGGGTTCATCAGAAGTCACTACTGTTGATACAGCTGCGGCCACCATTGATGATACAGCTGCGACCATCACTGCTGGTACAAATGAGGCCACCGTTGTTGATACAGCTGCGGCCACTACTGCTGATACAGCTGCGACCACCACTGTGGGTACAACTGAAGCAACCACTGATAATGCAGCTGCGGTCACCACTGTGGGTACAACTGAAGCCACCACTATTAATACAGCTGCGGCCACCACTGTTGGTATAACTGAAGCCACTACTGTTGATACAGCTGCGGCCACCACTATTAATACAACTGCGGCCACCACTGCTGATGCAGCTGCGGCCACCACTGTGGGTACAATTGAAGACACCACTGTGGGTTCATCGGAAGTCAGTACTGTTGATACAGCTGCGGCCACCATTGATGATACAGCTGCGACCATCACTGCTGGTACAAATGAGGCCACCGTTGTTGATGCAGCTGCGGCCACCACTGTGGGTACAACTGAGCCCACTACTCTTGATATAGCTGCGACCACCACTGTTAATGCAGCTGCGGCCACCACTGTGGGTACATCTGAAGCCACCACTGTGGGTACAAGTGAAGCCACCACTGTGGGTACAAGTGAAGCCACCACTGTTAATGCAGATGCAGCCACCACTGTGGGTACAAGTGAAGCTACCACTGTTAATGCAGATGCAGCCACCACTGTGGGTACAAGTGAAGCCACCACTGTTAATACAGATGTGGCCACCACTGTGGGTACGACTGAAGCCACTAGTGTTGATACAGCTGCGGCCACCATTGTGGGTACAACTGAAGCCACCACTGTTAATGCAGCTGCAGCCACCACTGTGGGTACAACTGAAGCCACCACTGTTAATGCAGATGCGGCCACCACTGTGGGTACAACTGAAGCCACCACTGTTAATGCAGCTGCGACCACCACTGTGGGTACAACTGAAGCCACTAGTGTTGATACAGCTGCGGCCACCATTGTGGGTACAACTGAAGCCACCACTGTTAATGCAGCTGCAGCCACCACTGTGGGTACAACTGAAGCCACCACTGTTAATGCAGATGCGGCCACCACTGTGGGTACAACTGAAGCCACCACTGTTAATGCAGCTGCGACCACCACTGTGGGTACAACTGAAGACACCACTGTGGGTTCAACGGAAGCCACCACTGTTGATACACCTGCGGCCACCACTGCTGATGCAGCTGCGGCCACCACTGTGGGTACAAATGAGGCCACCACTGTGGGTACAACTGAGGCATCTACTGTTGATTCAACTGAGGCCACCACTGTTGATACAGCTGCGGCCACCACTAGTGATACAACTGGGAGCATTTCTACAAGCCTAACTGTGCGCTCTACTGCTGGTGCACCAGTGACAACCACTTCTGGTACAACTGAGTTTTCTACTGCTGATGCAATCAAAGCTACTTCTGCTGGCACTTTGGAAGCTATATTAGTGGGTGCATCAAAGGTTTTTATTTTAACCACAACCGAAACAACTACTCCTGGTGCAAATGTGAATGCTAGTGTTGGCACAGCTATGAGTATTTCACCGGGCACAACTGAATCGGTTTCTGGTACTGCAAGTCCGGCCATCACCGCTGGCACATCCGATGCCACTATTGATACAGTGGCAACTTCCATGGAAATATCCACCATAGAGCAGCTCAGCGCCGTCGAAGCCACGTCGATGTTGGAAACCTCGACAATAACGGACACCACCACAGGTACGGTGTTATTTGTGACGGGTCAGGTATGCAAAACCTTTGCGAATATCGAGATATGGAGACACGCGTGAGAGGTTATTTTTGGTGCTCCATGAATGGTTCCTTGGCGCGAATTTCCACCTTGCCAGCTGTTTTCTGAAAGGTGTTCGCGATCACTCCAAGCATGGAAAGCACACAGAAAAGAGCAGTCCTTCATCGGCATGTGGAATCTGTGCTGGTCCTTCGACATATGTTGGCTGCACTCTGGCGCTAAAACACAATACGTCAGTTCATATTATCGGTACGATTCAACATTTCGATTGCGAACTGACTATTTTCAGTTACTGCTGACGTTCCAATGTCAAAAGTTGTGAAATCGCCATTCCACCCGTCTGACGGGGATTGGCTTCGATACAGCTGAAGCGAGGGGGCTAGCACCGCCTTCCGCTCCGCACCCTCCCGACATTAGTTTTCCATCTCGATTTTCATGACAATGAAGTCGCAATGCAATTGTGGGAACCTTTTTTAATATCCCATTTGCTGTGTTAAGCCACCTGTGCTTAAGACAATGATAGGCAGTCACTTAGGCATAAATAGCTGGAAACTAAGCTTCACCCTAGAGGCAAATACAGGGAGAGGAGGTGCACTGTGTGCATGGAAGTGTATATACCCCATGGAACGGTGGCGACCATCTGATTATGAGAAGGCGCCCTTTCGGGCGGTTTTAGGGCAACTACCGCCAATCAACAGATTTTACAATCAAAAAGCTCCACTTGCAGAGCCCTAGGAGACAGTTGACAGGAAAATCTGCCCATTCAGCGGTCTCGAGTGTTCCCCCCACCCTCCCACTCCTCAGCGAATTTTAAGTCGAACAGGCCAGGGACTTTCGCAGTGGCGCCCATCCGTGGAAGTGGCGCCCCTTCAAACAAATGCCCCTATGGCAGTTCCTGGATCGGCCCCTGCTTCACCCACAATGCTGAGATGAAAAATTGGTACAATGTGCACAAGGCATTTGCAAGTGAGGACTAGGCAGTTAATTATTATATTAATTAATAATAGAAAGGTGCTATCCTACATTTCCCGCCGCGTAGTCAATTATCACCCCCTTTTGTTGATGTCCATAACCTAAAGACGCGCACCGGAGGGCCTCTCAAAGTACACCACACGTATTGTGAGGGCGGATGTAGCCATCCGCTTATTTTTTTCCGAAAGAGACTGAAATTAGAAACATGCTTACATGAGGGGCCCCCTCCTGTAAACGGTAGGGATAAATTTCTACTGCAGTGGACGCCTAGCTGTGGAAATTGTTGGACTCCAAATATAAATGCCTTCAGTGTCAAATGATGTGTGGCGATCGGTCGGCGTTCCTCGCCGCCCCGCCACTGTGCCGACGAAACCTCTGTGGAGGAGGGCCGCGGTCGTTTGGCTGAGTTTGCAGCCCTGCACTTCCTATATTTATTGGTGCACTTGAAGTCATATTTCGTCGGTATGTACTTAATTTGAAACCTCGGAGATGACATTTTGAAGAGCTGACTGGGAGAAGGTCCAAACAAAGGTGAATGCCTGCATCGGAGAGGACGCGGTTAGCACAACCACATCAGCGGTAAAGTTATCTACCACTGCAGTCAGCCTATGCATGAATACCGCTGGCTTCTGGATCACCCGCTGCGTCCCAGTTCCGTGACATGTCGAGACGCCATAAGAAGCGAAAGTAAGAACCTACATAAAATTTAACACGGTAGCACATCAGTAAACTTAAAGACCTGGGAAGAACGAGATCATTAGCACGACGAATAATAAGATCAAGTGCACGTCCCCAAGGCAGTGCCTGCCTATACTAAATCGAACCACCACAACGATGTATGTGTGGTCCCGGGTGGAATGAATAGCTGGCAAATTTAATTTGATCACTCTTCCAATGCTCTGATTTTCTGATGTAGAAGACACTAAGTCGCATGTGTCACCATGTGCACCATGTGGATTCGAACCGGTTCACCAACGGCCCATCGCCCTGACCTCATGCTGGTGTAAATTGATGGAATAATGGGTAATGTGCGTCTTACGTGGTTTCAAGAAACCCTCAATTGACTGACCAAATCACAGTGCGATTTCGCGAAATCATCGTGAAACGTCAGATAATTTCTTAATACTTGACACCGCTCAATGTCTAGCTTCCTACCCGCAGTGGGGTCAGCCTCGTTACCCGGCTGGCTGGGGAAAGGGCGCTCCCTTGGGTCGCCACAGCCGCACAGACAAGGGGCTGTGCGGCTGTGGCGACCCAAGGGATCCGGGATCCCAAGACAGACAATCATGGAGGTGGATCCGGGGCTCACCCAGTCTCCATCGTGCATCCCTCTTTTACGTTTCCAGTATCCATTCGGTGTCAAGGTTCCTTTCTATATTATTCATCCGGGCCTGTAACTACAACCTCTGCCATGTCGAGAGAAGCTAGCCCGTCTTCCCCTGATCTACCCACCCGGTCAGTTTTATCGGGGTAGTCGCGCCCCTCGACCCGTCTCCCGGAGTACGTCCCAAGTACCTCAGGAGCATCTCGGCGCACTCTAGTGCCATTGAGGACCAAAAAGTGCCTTGAGGCTATTTACGCCCGTAAGCGTGCACGCATGACTTTCAATCGAGACAGCACGATGATAAATGTGATAGCTTTCAGAAAATCAAAGCTTCTAGCACAGCATGCCATTGGTGACGTGAAGCGAGCCTCCTGGCTGGACTACGTTGGTTGGCTGAACCATTCTACTCCTCTCGCCGACGTCTGGTCACGCATAAAGCGAATATCTGGGCGTTGCTCCACAACTCCCCAGTCGGTGTTCCAGATACGTGGTGAAGCCATCATGAACCATTCTGAAGTCGCCAACGAAATCGGGAAAGCTCTCTCAGAGCGCAGCAAAGGCGGAAACTGCGACCACGGTTTCATGCGGCATCGCTTCCGCTGCGAGAAAAACATCGTGGATTTTTGTTTCCATCTCAGAACAACTTCCATACAACGAACGATTCACCGAAGCGGAGTTGGCCCCAGCAATTCGTTGGCTCTCAGGAACATTTCAGAGGGTCTAGGCCTGGTTTACAATCAAATGATTGAACACCTTCCAACATGATTACAATCTATCTTACTGACTACTTTTTACTGTCCATGGGACAGTGGCGAATTTTCGGAGCCTTGGCGGGAAGCCATAGTTATAACTGCCCTAAAACCTGAAAGGAGTGGACTCGGCCCACTACATTGCCGCCCGATATCTCTTACGTGATCGCTGTGTAAGCTGATGGAGCGAATGGTAAATGTTTGGCTATGTTGGAATCTGGAAGACAAACAATTTATATCTGATGCAGTGTGGTACCTCAAGTACTGTTCCCTCAATGCAACCTTTAAACAAACAATATCACCCCGGTGGGTGAGGAACATAAGCAAGCATACATGGGTGAGAAACAAGCATACATGCACAGACGAAGACAACAACGCCAACATTTCCAACACATCAGATGGAGAAGATGTCAGTTACAGCTCGGTACTCCTTTCAGGGACCGCAGCAAGAACCGTCCAATCAAAAATAACAGACACCATCTCGGAAACGGAGCCTGCAACTACAGAAACAGCGCCTGCGACGCCAACTGAGACAGATGAAGCTACGTCTGTCACTGCTCAACGGCAAACGGATACCACTGACGAACCAACAAGCGACGTCCTAGCAACAATTGAGCAATACGACACCCAAGAATCAATTGTTGATACACTGGATACAACATCAAATGCAATTGAGGCTACTACTGCTGATGAAACTCAAGCTACCACCCTTGCTGTAGCTGAGGCTACCATCGTTCGTGTAGCTGAGGTTACTACTGTTATCATGGCTGAAGTCACTGCTGATGCAACTGAGGACGCCACTGCTATTGTAGATGAGATCACTACTGCGGGCACAACTGCAGATAATACTGTTGGTGCAGCAAAAGCCACCTATGCCATTGCAACCGAGGCCACCACTGCCAGTGCAACAGAAGCCAGCACTGCTGGTACAGCAGAGCCCACCACTGCTGGTACAGCAGAGGCCACCATTGATGGTACAGCAGAGGCCACTACTATCAGTGCAACGGAGGCCATTACTGCTGACACAACGAAGGCCATTACTGCTGACACAACGGAGGCCATTACTGCTGACACAACGGAGGCCACCACTCTTGGAACGACTGATGTCACTACCGTTGATGCAAGAGAGGCCACCACTATCAGTGCAACAAATGCCAGCACTGTCATTACACCAGAGGCCACCACTGCTGGCGCAACGGAGGCTGCCACTGCCACTGCAAAAGAGGAAGTCACTGCTGATACAGCTGAAACCACTACTGTTGATGTAGCTGAGACCACCACTGCTGGTACAACAGAGGCCATCACTGCTGGTGCAGCTGATATCACTACCGTTGGTGAAGCTGAAGGAACAACTGCTGGTACAACAGATACCACGACTGCTGGTGCAACAGAGGACATCACTGGTAGTGCAGCTGATATCACTACCGTTGGTGAAGCTGAAGGAACAACTGCTGGTACAACTGCTGGTACAGCAGATGACACCACTGCTGGCGCAACAGAAGCCATAACTACCAGTGCAACAGAGGCAACCACTCCTGGTATATCTCATGTCACTACTATTGGTACAGCCGAGGGAGCCAATGCGGATACAACAAAGGCCAACCCTGCCAGTGCAACAGGGGCTGCCATAGTCAGTGCAACAGAGGCTGTCGCATTCAGTACAATAGAGGTCACCATTGTTGGTACAGCTGATGCAACCATTATGGGTGAAGCTGAGGCCACCACTGCTGGTACAACAGAGGCCATCTCTGTTGGTGCAGCTGATGTCACTTTCGTTGGTGAAGCTGAAGGAACAACTACTGGTACAACAGAAGCCACCACTGCTGGTGCAACAGAGGCAACCACTGCTGGTATATCTGATGCCACTACTGTTGGTGCACCCGAGGGATCCACTGCTGGTACAACAAAGACTACCACCGCCAGTGCACCAATGGCTGTCACAGTCAGTGTAACAGAGGCTACCACTGTTGGTACAGCCGATGCAACTATTATGGGTGCAACTGAGGCTACCAGTGCTGGTAGAACAGAAGCTACCTCTGCTAATGCAACAGACGCCGCCACGCCTGGTACAGCTGGTGTCACTACTGCTGCAGATGAAACCACCACTGCTTATACAACAGAGGCCATCATTGTCGGTACAAATGATGTCACTACAGTTGGGGAAGCTGAAGGAACAACTGCTGATGCAACAGAGGCCACCAATGCCGGTGCAACAGAGGCCAGCGCTGCCAGCACAACAGATGTCACCACTGCTGGTACATCAGGGGCCGTAGCCACTAGCGCAAGAGAGGCCACCACTGCTGGTATATCCGACGTCACTAATGTAATTTCAGCCGGTGTCACAATTGTTGGTGACGCGGAGAGATCCATTGCTGGTACAACAAAGACCACCACTGCCAGTGCAACAGAGGCTGCCACAGCCAGTGCAACAGAAGTCACCGCTGTTGGTACGTCTGAAGCCACCACTGTTGGTTCATCGGATACCACCCCTATCAGTGCATCAGAGACTACCTCAGTTGGTACAACAGAGGCCACCACTGTCAATGCAACAGTGGAGGCCACGAATGCTGGTACAACAGAGACCATCGCTCTTGGTACAGCTTATGCCACTACTACTGGTACGGCAGAGGCCACTACTGCTGGTACAGGAGAGGCCACAACGTCCAGTGCAACAGAGGCCGCCATTGCCTATGCAACAGAGGCTACCATTACCATTGGAACAGAGGCAATCACTGCTGGTACAACAGAGTCCATCATTGTTGGCACAGCTGATGTGACTGCCGTTGATGAAGCTGAAGGAACATCTGCTGGTACAACAGAGGCCAGCGCTGCCAGTACAACAGATGTCACCACTGCTGGTACAACAGAGGCCGTAGCCACTAGCGCAACAGAGACCACCACTGCTGGTACAACAGGGGCCATAACCACCGGCGCAACAGAGACCACCACTGCTGGTACAACAGGGGCCATAACCACCGGCGCAACAGAGACCACCACTGCTGATATATCTGACGTCATTAATGTTGTTTCAGCTGGTGTCACAACTGTTGGTGAGGCAGAGGGATCAACTGCTGGTACAACAAAGGCCACCACCACCAGTGCAACAGAGGCCGCCACAGTCAGTGCAACAGATGCCACCAATGCCAGTGCAACAGAGGCCAGCGCTGCCAGCCCAACAGATGTCACCACTGCTGGTACAACAGGGGCCGTAGCCACTAGCGCAAGAGAGGCCACCACTGCTGGTATATCTGTCGTCACAAATGTTATTTCAGCCGGTGTCACAATTGTTGGTGAAGCGGAGGGATCCACTGCTGGTACAACGAAGGCCACCACCGCCAGTGCAACAGAGGCTGCCACGGCCAGTGCAACAGAAGCTGCTACGGCCAGTGCAACAGACGTCATCACTGTTGGTACGTCTGAAGCCAAAACTGTTGATTCCTCAGATACCACCCCTATCAGTGCATCAGAGACTATCTCAGTTGGTACAACAGAGGCCACCACTATCAATGCAACAGTGGAGGCCACGAATGCTGGTACAACAGAGGCGATCACTCTTGGTACAGCTTATGCCACTACTACTGGTAGGACAGAGGCCACTACTGCTGGTACAGGAGAGGCCACAACATCCAGTGCAACAGTGGCCGCCACCGCCAGTGCAACAGAGGCCATGCCTGCTGGTACAATAGAGACCACCACTGTCAGTGAGAGAGAGGCTGCAACAGTCAGTGCAACAAATGCCAACACCGTCATTACACCAGATGCCACCACTGCTGGCGCAACGGAGGCTGCCACTCCCACTGCAAAAGAGGAAGCCACTGCTGATATCGCTGAAACCACTCCTGTTGGTGTAGCTGAGACGACCACTGGTGGTACAACAGAGGCCATCGCGTTTGGTGCAGCTGATGTTACTACCGTTGGTGAAGCTGAAGGAACAACTGCTGGTACAACAGATACCACCTCTGCTGGTGCAACAGATACCACCTCTGCTGGTGCAACAGAGGCCATAAATACCAGTGCCACAGAGGCAACCACTGCTGGTGTATATGATGTCACTACTGTTGGTGCAGCCGAAGGAGCCAATGCTAGTACAACAAAGGCCACCACTGCCAGTGCAACAGAGGCTGCCGTAGTCAGCGCAACAGAGCATGTCACAGTCAGTGCAACAGAGGCTACCACTGTTGGTACAGCTGATGTCAGTACTGTTGGTGGAACAGAGACCACCACTTTCAGTGCAACAGAGGCCATCACTGTCAGTGCAACAAAAAACGCCAGTGCTAGTACAGCTGATGTCACTACTGTTTCAGCTGAGACCACCAATGCTTTTACAACAGAGGCCATCATTGTTGGCACAGCTGATGTCACTACCTTTGGTGAGGCTGAAGGAACTACTGCTGATGCAACAGAGGCCACCAATGCCAGTGCAACAGAGGCCAGCGCTGCCAGCACAACAGATGTCACCACTGCTGGTACAACAGGGGCCGTAGCCACCAGCGCAAGAGAGGCCACCACTGCTGGTATATCCGACGTCACTAATTTAATTTCAGCCGGTGTCACAATTGTTGGTGAAGCGGAGGGATCCACTGTTGGTACAACAAAGGCCACCACCGCCAGTGCAACAGAGGCTGCCACAGTCAGTGCAACAGAAGTCACCGCTGTTGGTACGTCTGAAGCCACCACTGTTGATGCATCAGATACCACCCCTATCAGTAAATCAGGGACTATCTCAGTTGGTACAACAGAGGCCACCACTGTCAATGCAAGAGAGGCTACCATTGCTAGTGGAACAGAGGCCACCACTGCTGGTACAACAGAGACGAACACTGCCAGTGCGAGTGACGCTGCCACAGTCAGTGCAACAAATGCCAGCACTGTCGATACAACAGAGGCCACCACTGCTGGCGCAACAGAGGCTATGACTGCCAGTGAAGCAAAGTACGCCACTGCTAGTACAGCCGAGTTCACTACTGTTGCAGCTGAGACTACCACTGCTGGTACAACAGATGCCATCATTGTTGGCACAGCTGATGTCACTGACGGTGGTGAAGCTGAAGGAGCAACTGCCGGTACAACAGATGCCACCACTGCTGGTGAAACAGAGGTCATAACTACCAGCGCAACAGAGGCTACCACTGCTGGCATATCTGATGTAACTACTGTTGGTGCAGCCGAGGGAGCCAGTGCTGATACAACAAAGACCACCACTGCCAGTGCAACAGAGGCTGCCACGGCCAGTGCAACAGAAGCTGCTACGGCCAGTGCAACAGACGTCATCACTGTTGGTACGTCTGAAGCCACCACTGTTAATGTATCAGATACCACCCCTATCAGTAAATCAGGGACTATCTCAGTTGGTACAACAGAGGAAACCATTGTCAATGCAAGAGAGGCTACCATTGCTAGTGGAACAGAGGCCACCACTGCTGGTACAACAGAGACGAACACTGCCAGTGCGAGAGACGCTGCCACAGTCAGTGCAACAAATGCCAGCACTGTCGATACAACAGAGGCCACCACTGCTGGCGCAACAGAGGCTATGACTGCCAGTGAAGCAAAGTACGCCACTGCTAGTACAGCCGAGTTCACTACTGTTGCAGCTGAGACTACCACTGCTGGTACAACAGATGCCATCATTGTTGGCACAGCTGATGTCACTGACGGTGGTGAAGCTGAAGGAGCAACTGCTGGTACAACAGATGCCACCACTGCTGGTGAAACAGAGGTCATAACTACCAGCGCAACAGAGGCTACCACTGCTGGCATATCTGATGTAACTACTGATGGAGCAGCGGGGCCATTGTTTATAAAAAAACCCCCCCTCCAGTAAAAGAGCCATCGTCAGTGCAACAGAGGCTGCTATAGCCAGTGCAACAGAGGCTACCACTGTTGGTACAGCTGATGCAACTATTAAAAGATAAAGTTAAGCCAACCTTGGTAGAAAAAAAAAACATTCCTTTGGTAATGTAACAGAGGCCGCCACTCTTGGTACAGCTGGTGTCACTACTGCTGCAGTTGAAACCACCACTGCCTATGCAACAGAGGCCATCATTGTCGGTACAACTGATGTCACTACAGTTGGGGAAGCTGAAGGAACAACTGCTGGTGCAACAGATGCCACCACTGCTGGTACAACAGGAACACTAGCCACTAGCGCAACAGAGACCATCACTGTTGGCATATCTGACGTCACTACTGCTACTTCACCCGGTGTCACAATTGTTGGTGAAGCGGAGAGATCCATTGCTGGTACAACAAAGACCACCACTGCCAGTGCAACAGAGGCTGCCACAGCCAGTGCAACAGAAGTCACCGCTGTTGGTACGTCTGAAGCCACCACTGTTGGTTCATCGGATACCACCCCTATCAGTGCATCAGAGACTACCTCAGTTGGTACAACAGAGGCCACCACTGTCAATGCAACAGTGGAGGCCACGAATGCTGGCACAACAGAGACCATCACTCTTGGTACAGCTTATGCCACTACTACTGGTACGGCAGAGGCCACTACTGCTGGTACAGGAGAGGCCACAACGTCCAGTGCAACAGAGGCCACCATTGCCTATGCAACAGAGGCTACCATTACCATTGGAACAGATGACATCACTGCTGGTACAACAGAGACAAATACTGCCAGTGCGAGTGACGCTGCCACAGTCAGTGCAACAAATGCCAGCACGGTAGATACAACAAACGCCAACACTGCTGGTACAACAGAGTCCATCATTGTTGGCACAGCTGATGTGACTGCCGTTGATGAAGCTGAAAGAACATCTGTTGGTACAACAGAGGCCAGCGCTGCCAGTACAACAGATGCCACCACTGCTGGTACAACAGGGGCCATAACCACCGGCGCAACAGAGACCACCACTGCTGGTACAACAGGGGCCATAACCACCGGCTCAACAGAGACCACCACTGCTGATATATCTGACGTCACTAATGTTGTTTCAGCTGGTGTCACAACTGTTGGTGAGGCAGAGGGTTACACTGCTGGTACAACAAAGGCCACCACCACCAGTGCAACAGAGGCCGCCACAGTCAGTGCAACAGAGGCTACCAATGCCGTAGCCACTAGCGCAAGAGAGGCCACCACTGCTGGTATATCTGTCGTCACAAATGTTATTTCAGCTGGTGTCACAACTGTGGGTGAAGCGGAGGGATCCACTGCTGGTACAACAAAGGCCACCACCGCCAGTGCAACAGAAGCTGCTACAGCCAGTGCAACAGAAGTCACCGCTGTTGGTACGTCTGAAGGCACTACTGTTGATGCATCAGATACCACCCCTATCAGTAAATCAGGGACTATCTCAGTTGGTACAACAGAGGCCACCACTATCAATGCAACAGTGGAGGCCACGAATGCTGGTACAACAGAGGCCATCACTCTTGGTACAGCTTATGCCACTACTACTGGTAGGGCAGAGGCAACTACTGCTGGTACAGGAGAGGCCACAACGTCCAGTGCAACAGTGGCCGCCACCGCCAGTGCAACAGAGGCCATGCCTGCTGGTACAATAGAGACCACCACTGTCAGTGAGAGAGAGGCTGCAACAGTCAGTGCAACAAATGCCAACACCGTCATTACACCAGATGCCACCACTGCTGGCGCAACGGAGGCTGCAAAAGAGGAAGCCACTGCTGATATCGCTGAAACCACTCCTGTTGGTGTAGCTGAGACGACCACTGGTGGAATAACAGAGGTCATCGCGTTTGGTGCAGCTGATGTAACTACCGTTGGTGAAGCTGAAGGAACAACTGCTGGTACAACAGATACCACCTCTGCTGGTGCAACAGATACCACTTCTGCTGGTGCAACAGAGGCCATAAATACCAGTGCCACAGAGGCAACCACTGCTGGGGTATATGATGTCACTACTGTTGATGCAGCCGAAGGAGCCAATGCTAGTACAACAAAGGCCACCACTGCCAGTGCAACAGAGGCTGCCGTAGTCAGCGCAACAGAGCATGTCACAGTCAGTGCAACAGAGGCTACCACTGTTGGTACAGCTGATGTCAGTACTGTTGGTGGAACAGAGACCACCACTTCCGGTGCAACAGAGGCCATCACTGTCAGTGCAACAAAGAACGCCACTGCTAGTACAGCTGATGTCACTACTGTTTCAGCTGAGACCACCAATGCTTTTACAACAGAGGCCATCATTGTTGGTGCAACTGATGTCACTACCTTTGGTGAGGCTGAAGGAACTACTGCTGATGCAACAGAGGCCAGCGCTGCCAGCACAACAGATGTCACCACTGCTGGTACAACAGGGGCCGTAGCCACTAGCGCAAGAGAGGCCACCACTGCTGGTATATCTGTCGTCACAAATGTTATTTCAGTTGGTGTCACAACTGTGGGTGAAGCGGAGGGATCCACTGGTGGTATAATAAAGGCCGCCATTGCTGGCGCAACAGAGGCTACCGCTGCCACTGCAAAAGAGAAAGTTACTGCTGATACAGCTGAAAGCACTACTGTTGGAACAGCAGAGGCCAATGCTGCCAGTACAACAGAGGCCACTACTGCTGGCATATCTGATGAAACTACTCTTGGTTCAGCTGATGTCACTACTGTTGGTGAATCTTTGGGATCCAATGCTGCCACAACAAAGGCCTCCACTATTGGTACAGCTAATGTCACCACCGTTGCTGAAGCTGAAGGAACATATGCTGGTACAACATATGCCATCACTGCTATTACAACAATGGCTGCCACATCAACATTCAGTGCAACAGAGTCCACCACGGTTGACACAGGTGATGTCACTACTGTTGGTGAAGCTGAGAGAACCACTGCTGGTACAACGGAGGCTACCACTGCCAGTGCAGCAGAGGCCGCCACCGCTGGTGCAACTGATGTCACTACTGTTGGCTCAGCTGATGACACCAATGCTGGTGAAACTGTGGGAACCACTGCTGGTACCACAGAAGCCGCCACTGCCAGTGCATCAGAGGCTACCACTTCCAGTGCAATCGAAGCCATAACTACTGGTACAACAGAGGTCATCACTGGTGGTACAGCTGAAGTTGCTGTTGAGGCTACCATTGCTCGTACATCGGAGTCCACCACTGCCAGTGAGGCGGAGGCCATCACAGCTGGCACAACCGATGGCACTAATGTTGGTAGAACTGAAGCCACCACTGCTGATGCAACTGAAGTCATCACCGCCAGTACAACAGGGACCATCACTGTCATTGCGATAGGTACTGCCTCTCCCAGTGCAACAGCGGCCACCACTGTTGGTACAGGTGATGTAACTATTGTTGGTGCAGCTGAGGCTACCACTGCTGGTACAACAGAGGCCACCACTGCCAGCGCAACAGAGGCCACCACTGTTAGTGCAACAGAGGCCACCACTGCCAGCGCAACAAAGGCCACCACCGCTGGCAGAACAGAGGTCACATCTACCAATACAATAGTGGGCGCCAATGCCAGCGCAACAGAGGTCATCACTGCCGGTGTAATAGAGGCCACCACTGCCAGCGCAACAGAGGCCATCACTGTTAGTGCAACAGAGGCCACCACTGCCAGCGCAACAGAGGCCATCACTGTTAGTGCAACAGAGGCCACCACTGCCAGCGCAACAGAGGCCACCACTGTTAGTGCAACGGAGGCCACCACTGCCAGCGCAACAGAGGCCACCACTGCCAGCGCAACAGAGGCCACCACTGTTAGTGCAACAGAGGCCACCACTGCCAGCGCAACAGAGGCCACCACTGCCAGCGCAACAGAGGCCACCACTGTTAGTGCAACAGAGGCCACCAATGCCAGCGCAACAGAGGTCATCACTGCCGGTGCAACAGAGGCCACCAATGCCAGCGCAACAGAGGTCATCACTGCCGGTGTAATAGAGGCCACCACTGCCAGCGCAACAGAGGCCATCACTGTTAGTGCAACAGAGGCCACCACTGCCAGCGCAACAGAGGCCACCACTGTTAGTGCAACAGAGGCCACCACTGCCAGCGCAACAGAGGCCACCACTGCCAGCGCAACAAAGGCCACCACCGCTGGCAGAACAGAGGTCACATCTACCAATACAATAGTGGGCGCCAATGCCAGCGCAACAGAGGTCATCACTGCCGGTGTAATAGAGGCCACCACTGCTCGTGTGTCAGAAGCCACCACTGTCATTGCAACCGAGGCCACCACTATGCCAGTTGCAGCTACGTCTTCAACATTACCAACCGGGACACCAGATGTTGTGGAAACGACATCAGTACTGGCAGGTACACACTACAGTATTATTGTTCTTAAGATATGCGAAACTCTGCTGTCGATGCGCGGGTACGTGCCGTTGCATTTCCGGCCACCACCGAATCCGTAGTGGGTGTGTGAGTAGCTGTGTCACCTGTCCTGATGCCTCCCGAATACGTATGGACGATGCTAAGTTGGTGGAATTGTGTAGGCCTAGATAAGGCTTGGAAAACAACCTATTGCTTCTCATCTTGCCGTAGGGTCTTGTCGAAGTACATAAGGACAATATCTGCCTTGAGTCTCTATTGAGGTCAACAGAGGCCGTAGGAGTTGATGCATGTTGTTTTTTTGGTCGCCACGTCGGCCGGCGAGAAACTTTTGCGCTGTTCGCTGATCCCGGTACCTTTGTCATGCTTAGGAGAGCTCCTCAATTCGATCAGCATTCACATTATTTTGTTAGTTTTACCCCATCAAAAAGGTCACGACCGTATGAGAATGTGAGGTATGTTGAAGAAGTAACCTACGGCGGGCGATATTAGATCATGGGCAGATGCGGGGCGGGGGAAACGTGGACATGTGCCTCCCCCATGGAATGTGGCGCCTCTATGATCGGGAAAGGCGCCACCTTCACCGAGAAGTGGTGATGTCCCTCTACCGGAAACACTTCCGCTGTGTTGCCCCTCCGAGGAAATGGCGCCCTTACAGGCTAGTGGCCCTATCCTATGAAAATTCCCGGATCCGTCCGTAACTCGGGAGACCTTCAGTGGCCTGAGGCGACAGTTATGCAAGTTTCGCTATGCTAGTATAGTTGTGCTAGGCACATGTGAATTAAACCACTACAGTTTCCTCCATAAAGACCCCTAGTGCGGTTCCATTGGCAGCTTCCTTTCATTTGTCTGTTCTTTCATGCTTGAGCAGAATTCTTTGGACGTAGTTAGTTAGATTAGGGTGTAACCTAAATCCCAATGGGTCATGAAGTGAGGGTATGTTATATCTTCTAATATGCATCAAAATGCAAATGTTAGTTAAAAGCGCAAAATGGACGAATAAAATATCCAACATTGACCCCGCCCTGGAAAATATTGAAGTTTCACACACGTTTCAACATATGCTACTTGCTAGTTCCTCGTCATGTTCATAAACGTATCAGAGGAATGAAGATTTTCTTCTCCAATATATTTGGGTGGTCGTGCTTGCTATATATAGTTACTTGCCACTTAACGTATACCAGTGATCTTGGATAAATTGATGTCACTTTTTCACGGTATAAGGCGGTGACCAAGGTCAGTGTTCCATGCCGCTGGGGTCACTGCCAATTTCGAAAAAAATGGGAAAGTGAGCGGTTCCTTTCACCATTGTTCCGGTAGGCGGGACGCTGACTGTGCAGCCTAGAATGTTAACAGTGTAATCAGTAAATCTTCTGCAGGCCGCAACAGCCCTCGCTTTCGTGCAGAATACCTGCAGCCGCAGACCATTACAAGGCATGGCTATGAACACTACGCATGAAAAAGCAGTTTGGCCGGCTTGAGGTTCAGCTACCTTTCTATAAATGTTCCAGATCCATTTGGAAACATACCGAAATATGATACTTCCTCATAGGCCGTCTAAAACTACTTGCTAACAGGTCTGCTTCACCACCTTGAGCGCGTTTTATTCACCCTGGCTGAAGTAACGATCATTTGCAGTATCTGGCTCTACATGCGGAGCCAGATCCCATAGCCAGATAGCGGAGCCAGATCCCATAGCCAGATAGCGGAGCCAGATCCTATAGCCAGATAGCGGAGCCAGATCCTATAGCCAGATAGCGGAGCCAGATCCCATAGCCAGATAGCGGAGCCAGATCCCATAGCCAGATAGCGGAGCCAGATCCCATAGCCAGATAGCGGAGCCAGATCCTATAGCCAGATAGCGGAGCCAGATCCCATAGCCAGATAGCGGAGCCAGATCCCATAGCCAGATAGCGGAGCCAGATGCATAGATCCCCAGGTTCACAGCGCCTCTGCCACATTTATTGGCACCATCAAGATCGCATTACAAACCCACCACCTATCGGTACATCAATAACGTATACGAAGCAACACGAAGCGACAGCCCAATGACATATCATTATTTAATACAACTGGTTCAGTACTGCGTCCAAAGCGGGTGGTAGACATTTTGGGGAATTCGCTTGGTGCAGCACTCGTTGTTATGGTTTTTTTAGAACTAGGCCAGTCGAGCCAAGTAAATGCGTACTTGTGCCAAGTAAGGGGCTATATGATGCAACACAACGTGCTATGGCATTTCATAACCTCGCTATTTTATACAGCCAGGTGATTGATATCCATATGCTACACTTGTCAGCGTGAGTACAGCACATCACAACCAATAGCAGACAATAACCGGGAAAGCTCAGCATTGCAGCGTGAATCATCACCCAGCAATTCTATAAGGGTGCACGATGTGGTTCCAAAGAAAAGGCGACGTTCCGTTTCGAAATGGCGGCATGCGATTAGAATATAGGCCACAGACGGGTTATCGCCACAACAGAAACAGGCTGGTCGCTCTTCCCCACAGAGGAGGTAGCGGAGTACAAACCATGCGTGCCCCAGACGTAGGCGACATAGGATCACTTCCTCGCGCCTCGGTCGTGGGAACATGGCTGACATTGACCCAAGCGAGGTTATATTGTTTTAAGCTTGTTCACCAGGACAACATTCCAAGAATACACTTGTCAGCGTGGAGCCAATTGCCAATACCTGCCAGTTGCCAATTGCCAATACCTGGAGCCAATTGTTGTAGGAAGAGGCAGACCTCTCTGGAGTATAATCTCTTGGATACTGGGGTATACTCTCTTGCACTGGGGTTGGTAGAAAAGGGGGTATTGTGTATTTGCTGAGTTGTATATGTGTATTGACTGCTGCATCAGCGAGGCCGTTGCCCATGATTTCCTCGTGCCTTGGGATCTAACACAGCACACCAGTTTTGCCATTCCGTGCAAGGGATGAAAAAGTAGCAAAATGTATTGTGGGTTAGGTTGGCAAGATCTCTTCAGGCCCAAAAGGTTGCTGAGAGACTGACAAGGGTAGACGTAGCTTCTCGTTTCCTACGTCGATAAAGATAAAAGTCATGTAAATTGCCACCAGTTCTGCTATAAATACGGACGCATGTGATGGGAGTGTACAATCGCGAACAAAGCTTCCACATACAATAGCGTTATCGACTCCTTGGTCCGTTTTGGAGCCCTCCCTGCACGTGGCTGTGTCTCCCTCGTACGACTGAACGGTCTGTATGGCTCGTGTTCGCAATTAGGGGTATATAGCGTTTTGTGTGTGAGTTCCGGCTGCAGTTAGACCAACTTTTGAGGGATCAACTCCCATGGAGGAGTGCTCATGGGTACTGTTCCGAGGCACCTTGCAACGCAATATCACGCTCTTGAAGTAGCGTTCTGACTTTTACACAAAACGGAATAAAGTGCAGATGCTGCCTGTGGTGGAACAAACGCAAGGTGTGGGGCGAAAAGACCGCCTGGCACGTGGGGTGATCCGGGAACGGTGCCAGCTTGAGAGCGTACCGCATGCCAAGCATCTGACGGCGCACGGCAAGGGACGGCTCGTTTGTTTCCTCCAAGAGGCTCACAGTTGGCGAGGTGCGAAATGCTCCAGTTACAATGCGCAGAGCCGAATGATGAATGCTATCCACAATGCGCTTAATTGATACGCTTGCACAGTCATATAGAAGGCCAACGTAATCAAGCCTTGATCGCATTAGACATTGATATAGATGCAGTAGGACCTTTCTGTCCGCCTCATAGTTGGTACAAGATGTACACTACAAGATGTTGACAGACATAAAACATTGTTCGCGCAGGACATTAAAGTGTTTACTGTATGGGATTCACCTGTCAAAGTGCATTCCAAGGAAGCGAACCACCGAATTGCACGGGATCAAATGTTTCTCTGTATAGGTTGAGTGTCATGTCCGGGCAGCACTGCCGCTGCCGACAGAAATCGATGCAGACAGCCTTTGAAGTTGAGAAGCGGAGACCATTAGCACCACCCCATCATTGAAGCCGTGTGACTGCAGCCTGTAGTTTCCTCTCCATGAATGAAGTACTGGAAGCCAGACACAAAATAGCGAAGTCGTCCACGAGCAAAGATCGACCAATCCAAGTTGGGAGATCGTCACCAATGTCGTTGATCATAATTCTAAACATAGGAACGCTCAAGACGCTAACTTGTGGTACCGCATTGAACTTTTGGTATCGATCTGAGAACTGGTCGCCCACTAGAACGCAAAAGGACCGACCAACTAAAAGTTTGGCATAAATGTGGCCACGTATGCCATATTTAAAAACCCAAAAAAGAATTTCTTCGCGTCAGGAAGTATCATGCGCACCCTCAATATCGAAGAAAACAGCACCCGTGTGTAACTTGCATTTCAACTCAGTTCGTATGGCTGTATCCAGGGATGCAATGTACTCGACTGTACAGCGGGTTTTCCTAAGACGACACCGAGCGCTTGTAAGGGCGTTGGAGTATTCCAAGAGCCACATGAAGCATATGGGAACCATCCTCCCCATCAGTATGAATATTGATGATGTGAGCGCAATGTGCAATAGATCAGATCAACTTTTGCCAGGCTTCAGGATGGATATAACTATTTCCTCTCTCCATGAGGGTAAAAATCTTATATTTCCCAATAACCGGTCGAAAACTGATAAGAGAACCTGGAGCACGATGTGAGGTGTTTCAGCATATCGTTGTTCACGTTATCAGTACCCTGGGATACACTTCGTAAAGAACCGATGTCGGAAATCAGCTCAGTTTCCGTGAACGGTGCGATATATGAGAGTAACTCGGACGTTCGGAAAACTATGGGGACCGTTCTTGGCGAATTCAGTGACACATAATTTGTGGATCCGAGCTTTCCTCTCGGCTACGCTCTGATAGTGTAAGTCCAATATCATTCGCGACGTCAGAGGGGTCAGAAATGACCCATTCCAGAAATGACCCATACATTTTCCCGTGATCCCGCTAATGCACGTCCATACTTTGGAGGCTGGAGTTCGATGAGTTAGCTTGTTCAAAAGCGATCACAGATATGCTCGTTTGGTCTCCAGAAATGTCCGACGGGAGAAAGCTCAAGTTCGGAGAAACGTTATGCGATTTTCTGTGATACACTTGCGATAAAAGACTACAAAGACTCTCTTGCGAGCGCGTATGATCCTCCCGGATTTGTCGCTCCACCATGGAACTGGGGCACCTCGAGGGCTAGTATGACATTTTCTAAGGGTGCCCACAGGAGCATTGTTGATTGAATGAATGCATTGGCTGCATGATGTCAATGTATATTAGTGATTATATGATTGCCCTATAAATGCGCTTTAGCACGAGCTAATGTGTATATATTTAACTTTAACCTTTAAGCTAAAAAGGAGAAGGAAAATGCATTAGAACAGAATCCGTTATTAGAAACTATGTGCACTAGCAACAATCGACGATGCACCAAGCAATCCATGGAAGTCCATCAAACATTATTCCTGGTTGTTTCAGGGACATTATTGCCGTCCAGCGCCAACGACGTCACATCAACATCGACCACAGCTACGTTAGCTTCGTCAGCTGGTGCAGTGATATCATCTCAAGAGCCTCCATCGACAACTACAGCAACTGCAGCCACGACCACCTCTCAAGAGTCTATATCTCTAGCTACGGACACAGCAGCCATGACCACAACTGAGAGAGCTCTATCTACAACATGGACAAATACCACTCCGACCACGTATCAGGAGCCTCCATTTACAACTCCGGAAACTACAGCCACGACCACATCTCAGGAGTTATCTTCTACAACTTTGGCAACCACAGCCCGAACCACATCTCAGGAGCCTCAATATACAACCCAGACGGCTACACCCACGGCAACACCTCGGGAGGATCCACCTACAACTCCAGAAACACACACACCTCAGAAGTCGCCATCTACATCTCCGGCAACAACAGCTCCGACACAATCTCAGCAGCCTTCACCCACACGCACGGCAGCTCCAGCCACGACTACCCCGACACACGCAGGTACCAACCCGACCACACGCCTCGCTACAGCCGCGGGCGCAATTGGGACAATTCCCGCCAGCACAACAGAGCCCAGGGACACTACAGCAGCTTTAGACTACGTCACGTCTGCCGGAAGCACCGACGTCGACACTTCGCAGGCTATAGCCACGAATGCAGCAGGGGTTTCTACCGACACGATTGGTATTTTTAAAGCTGAGACCTCAACCATTAGCACAGCACAGGCGACCAATGCAGCTGGGATCCACACGACAGGGTTTGTTGCTCTAAACCAAGTAGCAGAAGCTACTTCAACATCAGTGAGCTCCACTGACGGGCCGACAGTAACGTCTGCGCAAACTGCTCTTGAGCTTACAACCACTCAGCCTGTCGCTACTGCGGCGACGACCGAACGAACGGAGTCAAACACAGTTAACTACTCGGTGGTCACCACTGGCCATATACTCGAGACCACTACTATCGATGCAAACAATGGTGGACTATCCGAAGGATCTACCGCTGCTACATTCCTGCCAATAACTGCTGCAATAACCGAGGTCACTACCAAAAATGTTGCTTCTGGTTCTGTTGCGCATTCTACTCTAGGCACAACTGAAATGACAACTGGCCATCTCGCCACTACTGGTACCACTACACTAGCTACTGGTGGAGCAGCGGGGAGTACTACCACCGTCACATCGATGGCATCTACCACTACTTCAGCAGACGTTGCTACTGCTACAGTAAGTGGGCCTGTTACTGCCGGTCCCACTGAGACGACCAACACAGCTGAAATCACTGATCATTCGACTGTGGCCACTGCTGCTGGTACAACGAAGGCAACTACGACCGGTGCACCAGGACGCACCACTGTGAGCACGACTGCTGCCACAACTGAGCACAATACGGCTGGTACAACACAACACATAACTGCTGAGACAACCGGACTTAGCAATGTTGATACCACGGAGGTGACTACCACAACCACACGAGCCATTGCTGCTACAAATCTAGCCACGAATGCGGGTACAACAGAGCCTCCTAAGTCTGGCACCACTGAACACATATATGCTGCTACGGCAGAGGAAACTACTACCGGTACAACAGTTGAAACCACTACCACTAGCATAAATGTGGGAACTGCTGCTGGTACAACTCAGGCCCATACGGCTGACACAACGGATGCTAGCACCTCTAGTACCACTCAAAGCATTACTCCTGCTACAACAAAGGTTATAACTAATACTACAATACAGGACATTACTGCTTCCACAACCGATGCAACTACTGCTGGTGCAACAGACACAACTGCTACTGGCACAACACATACCAGCATTGCTGGTGCATCTGGAGCCACCAAGACTGGTACAAGAGAGGATTCTACTTCACGTACGACTCAGGTTACTACTGCCGCTACAGCAGAGATCATTACTGCTAGTTCAACAGATACTCATACTATTAGTGCGACAGAACGTACTATGCCTGCAGCTGAGGCTACTACTGTTGGAACAACAAAGGTCACTACTGGTGGTGCAGTGGAATATACTGCAACAGCAATGCCCACTATTCGAGGTATAATAGATTCTAGTATTTCTGGTACCACTAAGGTCACTGACACTACGACAACAGAGATCACTCGTGTTGGTTCAACCAAAAGCATTGCAGATATAACTGAAATCGATATTACTACTAGTACAATTGATATTACTACTTCAGATGCAAATCGAGCCACTACTGCTTTCATGACACATTCAGATGGTACTGCTGCTAAGGGAGGGACAACGACTGCTGCAACAGATGAGGACACTACGGGTGGTGTGACGGAAATATTTAATACTAGCACAACCCAGGAAGCTTCCGCTCGTACAACTGATATTCCTACTGCTGGTACAACCGAGGTCTCTCCTGTCCTTGCCACAGAGGTCACTAATGCTGCTACATCTCTGGCCCCTATAGCTCCTATAACCGAGACCAGTACTGCTGGTATAATGGAGGACACTATTGCTGCTGTTACAACTGAGACCACTACTGCCGTTGCCATAGATGTTTCCACCGATGCTGTCACAGAAGTCACTACTGCTGCTCCCATAGAAGTCACATCTGCTGCTACAACGGATCATTATACTGCCGCCACAACTGAGTTCATTACTGCTGCTATCACTGAGGAAACTTCCGCTGATGAGGCCACTACTGCGGTCACAGCTGAACCTACTACTCCTGGCATAACTAAGGTCACTACTGCTGATACAACTGCGACCACTACTGTTACTATCGTAGAGACCACTACTGCCGCTGCCACAGAGGTCACTACTGTCGCAACAACTGAAGTTGCTACCGCTACTGTCACTGGGATTAGTCCTTCTGCTGCCACAAAGATAACTTCTTCTGATGCTACTGATATCACTAATGCTGCTACAACTGAGGCCACTACTGCTACTACACCTGCTATCGAAACTGCTGCTTCCACAGAGGACACTCCCGCTATAGCTGAGGTTACTACTCCTGCTGCGCCTGGTGTCACTACTGCTGACGTAGCTGAGTTTACTACTGATGTTACTACTGAGGTCACTATTCCTGCGGCAAGAGTGGGCACCACTGACATTACAACTGAGACCACAACTGCTCCTGCAACAAACGCTACTTCTGCTGATACAAGTAAAATCCCTACTGCTGCTACAACTGAGGCCACTACTGCTGTTGCAACTGATGTTACTACTCCTGCTGTAATTGAGGCCACTACTGCTATTATAACTGAGACGACTAGTGCTGTTATACCTGATGCCACTACTCTTGCTACAACTGAGGTCATGTCTGCTGCTACAACACAGGACACTATTGCTGGTATAACTGATGCCACTACCGCTGCTGCCAGAGAGGTCACTTCTGCTGACACAATTGAGACCACATCTGATATTACAACTGAGGCCACTACTACCGCTAAAACTGAGGCCACTACTGCTGCTGTCGGAGAGGCCACTTTTGCCGATACAACGGAGGCCACTACCTCTGATGCCACAGACGTCACTCCTACTGATGCAACTGAGGCCACTACTGCTGTCAAAACTGAAGTAACTATTGTTGCCATAACTGAGGCCACTACTGCTGCTGCCCAAGAGGTAACTTCTGCTGATGCAACTGAGGTTACTGTTGATATTACAACTGATACTATTACTACTGCTACAACGGAAGGCACTACTACTGCTATGCATGAGATGGCAACTGCTGTTGTAACTGAGGGTACTACTGGTGCTATAACTGAGCGCACTACTCATGCCACCACAGGGAATATCATTGGTGCTACAACTGAGTCCACTACTGCTTCTATTGAAAAAGTCACCATTATTGCTACTACAACTGAAACCACTACTGCTGCTACAGAACAAGTCACTTCCGCTGGCATCACTGAGGCCATTACTGCTGCTACAGAACAAGTCACTTCCGCTGGCATCACTGAGGCCATTACTGCTGCTACAGAACAAGTCACTTCCGCTGGCATCACTGAGGCCACTACTGCTGCTACAGAACAAGTCACTTCCGCTGGCATCACTGAGGCCATTACTGCTGCTACAGAACAAGTCACTTCCGCTGGCATCACTGAGGCCATTACTGCTGCTACAGAACAAGTCACTTCCGCTGGCATCACTGAGGCCACTACTGCTACAGAACAAGTCACTTCCGCTGGCATCACTGAGGCCATTACTGCTGCTACAGAACAAGTCACTTCCGCTGGCATCACTGAGGCCACTACTGCTGCTACAGAACAAGTCACTTCCGCTGGCATCACTGAGGCCATTACTGCTGCTGTCACGGATGTCACTACAGCCGATGCCTCATACGCCACATCTGCTCGTGCAACTGAAATCACTTCTGCTGCTACCACAGCTGGGGAATTTACTGCTGGTACAACTGAACCTACTATTGGTGCTACAGCTGAGACCAATGCTGCCACTGTCATGGAGACCACACGAGACCCTGCTGCTGATGTCACTACTGCTGGTATATCTGAGATCACTGTTGTGTTTACCACTGAAACCACTACTGCTGCTTCCACAGATATAACTATTTCTGCTACAACTGAGGGCATTACTGCTCCTAATACTGAAGGCACTAGTGCCGGCCTAACTGATGCCACTACTGCTGCTACCAGAATTGTCACTTTTGCTGGTGCAAATTACACCACGGTTAACGATACAATTGAGCCCACTACTATTGCTGCAATTGAGGCCACTACTGCTGCTGCCACAGACGTCACTTCTGCTGATACAAATGAGGGCACTACTGCTGTCACAACTGAGACCACTGTTGCTGCTACAACTGAGGCCACTGCCGATGTTACAACTAGGACCACTACTGCTGCTTCGGCAGAGATAACTACTTCTGCCACAACTGAGGTCATTACTGCTGCTACAACTGAGGCCATTACTGCTGGCATAACTGAAGACACTACTGCTGCTGCAATCGAAGTGACTACTGTTGTCATAACTGAGACCACTACTGCTGCTGCCAGGGAGGCCACGTCTACTGATGCAACTGAAACCACTGTTGATATTACAACTGAGAGCACCACTGCTGCTGCATCTGAAGTAACTACTGCTGCCATGACTGAACCCACTACTGTTGCTCCCAGAGAGGTCACTTCCGTAACTGAAGTCACTGTTGATATAACAACTGAGACTACCACCGCTACAACTGAGGCCACTACCACTGCTATGCATGAGGTCACCTCTGCTGTTGCGACCGAGGTCACTAGTGATGATACAGCTGATGGCAGCAATGCTGCCACCGCGGGGGTTGTTACTGCTGCTACAAGTGATACCGCTACTGCTGCTTTCAGCAAAATCACTACTGTTGGCATTACTGAGGCCACTACTGCTGTCGTCACTGATGTCAATACTGCTATTGCCACAGACGCAACTTCTGCCGTTGCAACTGAGGTCACTACTGTTGCCACTACACCTGAGGAAATTACTGCTGTTATTAGTGAGGCCACTACTGGTGCTACAAATGAGGTCACTACTGCTACTGGCATAGGAGCAACGCCTGTTGCTACTGCAGAGGTCGCAATACCTGGCACAACTGGGGCCACTACTGCTGCTGCAAATAAGGACAATGCTACTGGCATCACTGAGGGTACCACTGGTGCCACAACTGAGACCATTACTGCTACTGGCGTCACTGATGGTACCACTGGTGCCACAACTGAGACCATTACTGCTACTGGCGTCACTGAGGGTACCACTGGTGCCACAACTGAGACCATTACTGCTACTGGCATCACTGAGGGTACCACTGGTGCCACAACTGAGACCATTACTGCTACTGGCATCACTGAGGGTACCACTGGTGCCACAACTGAGACCATTACTGCTACTGGCGTCACTGAGGGTACCACTGGTGCCACAACTGAGACCATTACTGCTACTGTTATAGTGACCCCTACTGCTGCTGATGTAGAGGTTGCTACCGCTGGTACAGCTGAGGCCACTACTGCTGCCACAACTGAAATCATTACCGCTACTGCCATGCATACCACAACTGCTGCTGCGGTGGTCACTTCTGCTGGTGCGAATGAGGTCGCTACGCCTGCTGCAACTGAGGTCACTGCTGCTGCTACAACTGAACACACTGCTTCTGCAACAGCTGATGCCACTACTGCTGCTTCCGCACATCTCACTACATCTCCTAGAACTGAGATCATTGCTGCTGCTACAACTGAGGCCACTACTTCTGCTGCAACTGAAGACACTACTGTTGCCATAGTTGAGACCACTTCAATCGCTACCAGAGAGATCACTAATGCCGATGCAGCTCAGGCATCTACTGACATTACAACTGAGGCTACTACTACTGCTACAAATGAGGACACTACTACTGCTGTGTATGAGGTCACTACTGCTGCTACAACTGAGGACTCTATTGCTGCCACCACAGGGGTTAATACTGTTGCCACAACCGAACCTACTGTTGCTGCTATTACTGAGGTTAGTACCTCTGCCGTCACTGATGTCACCACTGCTCTTGTCACAGACGCCACTTCTTCTCATGGAACAGAGATCACTACTGCTGCCACCACGGCTGAGCCCATTACTGCTAGCATAACTGAAGCCACTACTGGTGCTGTAACAGAGATCACTACTGCTACTGTCATGGAGACCACAACTGCTGCTGCTGCAGAAGCCACTTCTGCTGATGTAACTGGGGCCCCTGTTGATGGTACAACAGTGGAGACAGCTGCTGGTATTACCGAAGCCACTACTGATGCTACAACTGAGATTACTACTCCTACTGTCATGGAGACTACACCTGCTCCTGCTGCACATGTCACTTCTGTTCGCATAACTAAGCTCACTACTCCTGCTACAACTGAGGCCACCGCTGCTGCTGTTACTGAGGACAGTGCTGCTACCACAACTGAAGACACCTCTGCTGTTGCAACTGAGACCACTACCGTTGCTTCCGCAGAGTTCACTGTTTCTCCTACAACCACGGCCATTCCTGCTGCTACAGCCACGGCCATTCCTGCTGCTACAACCACAGCCATTCCTGCTGCTACAACCCAGGACACTACTGCGCGCACAACCGAGGCCACCACTGCTACTGCATCTGAAGTGACTACTGTTGCCATAACTGAGGCCACAACTGCTGGTGCCAGAGAGGTCACTTCTGACTTTACAACTGAGACCACTACTACTGCTATATTTGAGGAAACTACCGCTGTTATGCATGACATCACTACTGTTGTTGCAACTGAGGTCACTACTGGTGCGACCACTGAGGGTACTACTGATGCTACTACAGGGTTTATTACTGGTGCAAAAACTGAGCTCACTACTGCTGCTATAACCGAAATCATTACTACCGCAACTACGGAAAACACTATTGCTGCTCTCACTGATGTCACTACTCCTGTTGACACATACTTTACTTCTGTTGATGCAACTGAGGTCACTACTGCCGCTGCAATGGAAGCCACTTCTGTTGCCACAGCTGATACCACTACTCCTGCTACGGCTGAGGCTACTACTTCTGCTATGCATGATGTCCCTAGTTCTGATGCAACCGATGTCACTACTGGCGCTACAAATGGTGGCACTAAAGCTGCCACCGCAGGGGCTACTACTACTGCTACAGGTGAATACACTACTGCTGCTATAGGTAAAGGCACTACTGCTGCCATTGCTGAGCTTACTACTGCTGCTGTTACTGATGTCACCACAGCTTTTTCTCCGGACGCCACTTCTTCTGTTGCAACTGAGGTCACTACTGCTCCAACAACTAAAGCCACTGTTACTGCTACACATGGGGCCACTGCTACTGGTATTACTGAGGCTACCAGTGGTGCCACAACTGAGGCCACTACTGCTACCGGTTTAGCGCCCACTACTGCTGGTGATGTAGAGGCCGCTATTGCTGGCACGACTGAGGCCACTGTTGGTGCTGCAGCCGAGACCATTGCTACTGGTATAACTGGGTCCAGTACTGGCGCTACAACTGAAATTAATACTGCTACTATCACAGGGACCACAGCTGATCTTCATGGAGATGTCACTGTTGCTGGCACAGCTGAGGTCACTACTGGTGGTACAAATGAAATCACTACTGCTACCGCTATGCATACCACAACTGCTGCTGCTGCTGCGGAGACTACTACTGCTGCTTCCGCACACGTCACTACATCTGCTAGAACTGAGGTCGTTGCTGCTGCTACAACTGAGGCCACTACTGCTGGCATGACTGAGGCTACTACTTCCGGTGCAACTGGATACACTACTGTTGCTGTGGCTGCGACCACTGCTGCTGCTTCCAGAGAGGTCACTTCTGCTGATGCAACTCAGGCCACCACTGACATTACAACTGAGAATACTATTACTGCTACAACTGAGGCCACTAATGCTATTGTGCATGAGGTCACTACTGGTGCTACAACTGAGGACTCTATTGCTGCCACCACAGGGGTTAATACTGTTGCCACAACCGAACCTACTATACCTACTATTGCTGCTGTCACTGAGGTTAGTACCTCTGCCGTCACTGATGTCACAACTGCTCTTGTCACAGACGCCACTTCTTCGCATGCAACAGAGATCACTACAGCTGCCACCACGGCTGAGCCCATTACTGCTAGCATAACTGAAGCCACTACTGGTGCTGCAACACAGATCACTACTGCTACTGTCATGGAGACCACAACTGCTGCTGCTGCTGCAGAGGTCACTTCTGCTGGCATAACTAAGCTCACTACTCCTGCTACAACTGAGGCCACCGCTGCTGCTGCTACTGAGGACAGTGGTGCTACCACAACTGAAACCACCTCTGCTGTTACAACTGAGACTACTTATGCAGGGTTCACTGTTCCTGTTACAACCGGGGCCATTCCTGCCGCTACAACCCAGGGTACTACTGTTTCTGCTACACATGGAGACACTGCTACTGATATTACTGAGGCCACTAGTGGTGCTACAACTGAAATCATTACTGCTACTGGTTTAGCGCCCACTACTGCTGGTGGTGTAGAGGCCGCTACTGCTGGCACGACTGAGGCCACTGTTGGTGCTGCAACTGAGACCTCTGCTACTGGTAAAACTGAGGCCAGTACTGATTTTACAACTGAAATTAATGCTGCTACTATCACAGGAACCACACCATACCTTCCTGCAGATGCCACTATTGATGGCACAGCTGAGGCCAGTACTGGTGCCATAAATGAAATCACTACTGCTACCGCTATGCATACCACAACTGCTGCTGCTGCGGAGGCCACTTCTGCTGGTACGAATGAGGTCGCTACTCCTGCTGCAACTGAGGTCACTGCTGCTGCTACAACTGAGCACACTGTTGCTGCTACAGTGGAGGCTACTACTGCTACAGCGGAGACTACTTCTGCTGCTTCCGCACATCTCACTACATCTGGCAGATCTGAGGTCATTACTTCTGCTACAACGGAGGCCACAACTGCTGGCATGACCGAGGCTACTACTTCTGCTGCAACTGAATACACCACTGTTGCTGTGCCTGAGATCACTGCTGCTGCTACCAGAGAGGTCACTTCTGCTGATGCAACTCAGGCCACCACTGACATTACAGCTGAGAATACTATTACTGATACAACTGAGGCCACTAATGCTGTGGTGCATGAGGTCACTACTGGTGCTACAACTGAGGACTCTATTGCAGCCACCACAGGGGTTAATACTGTTGCCACAACCGAACGTACTATTGCTGCTGTTACTGAGGTTAGTACCTCTGCCGTCACTGATGTCACAACTGCTCTTGTCACACACGCCACTTCTTCTCATGCAACAGAGATCACTACAGCTGCCACCACGGCAGAAGTCACTTCTGCTAATATAACTGGGGCCACTGTTGATGGTACAACAGTGGAGACAGCTGCTGGTATTTCCGAAGCCACTACTGATGCTACAACTGAGATTACTACTCCTACTGTCATGGAGACTACACCTACTCCTGCTGCACAGGTGACTTCTGCTGGCATAACTAAGCTCACTACTCCTGCTACAACTGAGGCCACCGCTGCTGCTGCTACTGAGGACAGTGCTGCTACCACAACTGAAGCCACCTCTGCTGTTACAACTGAGACCACTACCGTTACTTCCGCAGAGTTCACTGTTTCCATTAAAACTACGGTCATTCCTGCCGTTACAACCCAGGATACTACTGCTGGCACAACCGAGGCCACCACTGCCGCTGCATCTCAAGTGACTACTGTTGCCATAACTGAGGCCACAACTGCTGGTGCCAGAGAGGTCACTTCTGGAACTGAAGTCACTGCTGACTTTACAACTGTGACAACTACTACTGCTCCAATTGAGGCCACTATTACTGACATGCATGATATCACCACTGTTGGTGCAATTGAGGTCACATCTAGTGCTACAACTGAGGGCAGTACCGATGCCACAACAGGGGTTATTGCTGGTGCTACAATGGAGCCCACAACTGGTGCTATAACCAAAATCCCTAGTACTGCTAATATTGAGACAACTACTCGTTCTGCAACTGATGTCACTACTCATGTTTCCACAGACTTCCCTTCTGTTAATGCAACTGAGATTACTACTGCTGCTGCAACGGAAGCTACTGCTGTTGCCACAGCAGATATCACTGCTGCTTCTACCAAGGATGTCACTTTTGCTGATGCAATTGAGGCCACTACTACTGCTACAACTGAGGGCACTACTGCTGCTATGCATGATGTTCCTAGTTCTGTTGCAACCGATACTACTACTAGCGCTACAAATGGTGACACTGAAACTGCCACCGCAGGGGCTATTACTGCTGCTACAGCTGACTACACTACTGGTACCATAAGTTCAGTCACTACTGCTGCCTTTACTGAGACCACTACTGCTACTGTCACTGATGCAAATACTGATATTTCCCCGGACGCCATTTCTGCCGTTGCAACCGAGGTCACTACTGTTGCTACTACGCCTGAGGCCACTACTGTTGCCACTACACGTGAGGACAATGCTGCTGGTATTACTGAGGACATTATTGGTGGTACAATTAAGGTCACTACAGCTACTGTTATGGAAACAACGCCTGCCGCTGCTGCAGAGGTCACTGTTGCTACCACAACTAAAGTCACTGCTCCTGCTGCAACTGAAACTACTTCCGCTTCTACAACTGAGGACCCAGTTGCTGGCATAACTGAGGCCACTACTGGTGCCACAAATGAAATCACTACTGCTACTGCCATGCATACCACAACTGCTGCTGGTGCTGCGGAGGTCACTTCTGCTCGTACGAATGAGGTCACTACTCCTGCTGCAACTGATGCTGCTGCTGCTACCACTGATCACACTGCTGCTGCTACAGCGGATACTACTACTGCTGCTTCCGCACAGGTCACTACTTCTGCTACAACTGAGATTATTGCTGCTGCTACAACTGAGGTCACTACTGCTGGTAAATATGATGCCACTATCTCTGCTGCATCTGCAGACACCACTGTTGCTGTAGCTCAGACCGCTACTGCTGCTACCAGAGAGGTCACTTCCGCTGATGCAACTCAGGCCACTACTGATATTACAACTAATGCCACTACTACTGCTACAACTGATGTCACTACTACTGCTGCCACGGATGATACTCCTGCTGATGCAGCGGAGGGCAATACTGCTACCACAACTGAGGTTACTACTGCTGGCAAGGTTGAGGCCACTACTACTGTTGCAACTGAATTCACTAACGTTGCCGAAACTGAAACATCTACTGCTGCTGCCAGAGAGATCACTTCTGCTTATGCAACTGAAATCACTACTGACATTACAACTGATACAACAATTGCTACAATTGAGGCCACTACTGCTGCTATGCATGATATCACTAGTGTTGTTGCAACTGACATCACTACTGGTGCTACAACTGAGCCCACTACTACTGCTATTACTGAGACAACTACTGTTGCCACTGATGTCACGACTGATGTTGTCATAGATGTCACTTCTGCTGTTGCAACAGAGGTCACTACTGCTGGCACAACAACTGAAGTCATTACTGCTGGCATAACTGAGGCCACTGCTGTTCCTACAACTGGGATCACTAATCCGACTGTCATAAATAACACACCTTCTGCTAATGCAAAGGTAACTACTGCTGGTATAACTGAGGTCACTACTCCTGCTACAACTGAGGTGACTACTGCTGCCACAACTGATGTCACTGCTGCTGCTGCTACTGCTACAACTGAAGTCACTGCTGCTGTTACAACTAAGACCACTACTGCTGCTTCCACAGAGACCACAGCTTCTGCTACAACTGCGGCCATTGCTGCTGCTACAACCCATGATACTACTGCCAGTATAACCGAGTCCACTACTGCAGCTGCACCTGAAGTCTCTACTGTTGCCATAGCTGAGACTACTACTGGTGCTTCCAGAGGGGTCACTTCTGCTTATGCAACTGAGACAACTACTACTGCTACAATTGAGGATACTACTGCTGCTATGCATGACATCACTACTGTTGTTGCAACTGAGGCCACTACTGGTGCGACCACTGAGGGTACTACTGATACCACTACAGTGTTTATTTCTGGTGCAACAACTGAGCTCACTACTGCTGCTATAACTGAACTCCCTACTACTGCTATTGCGGATAACACTATTGGTGCTGTCACTGATAGCACTAGTGCTGTTGCCACAGACGCTACTTCTGCTGATGGAACAGACATCACTTCTGGTGTGATCGCAACTGAAGCCATCACTGCTGGCATAGCTGAGGCTAGTACTGCTGTTACGTCTGAGGCCACTCTTGCTGCTACAGCTGAGGACACTAATGGTGCTACAACTGAGATCACTACTGCTACTGTCAGAGAGACCACACTTGCTGCTGCTGCGGAAGTCACTAGTGGTGGTGTAACTAAGGTCACTACTCCCGCTATAACTGAGACTACTTTTACCACTACAACTAAGGCCACTACTACTGTTGCCACATACTCCACTTCTGCTGATTCAACTGAGGTCATTGCTACTGATAATATAGCTGCGGGAACTTCTGCTGCCACAACTGAGACCATTACCGCTACTGCCATGGAGATCACAGCGACTCCTGCTGCAGAGGTCACCACTGCTGCCACAACTGAGACCATTACCGCTACTGCCATGGAGACCACACCGACTCCTGCTGCAGAGGTCACCACTGCTGCCACAACTGAGACCATTACCGCTACTGCCATGGAGACCACACCGACTCCTGCTGCAGAGGTCACCACTGCTGCCACAACTGAGACCATTACCGCTACTGCCATGGAGATCACAGCGACTCCTGCTGTAGAGGTCACCACTGCTGGTACAACTGAGACCATTACCGCTACTGCTATCCACTGTCCCTGCTGCAGAGGTTCCACTGCTGCACAACTGCCATTACCGCCGCCATGGAAACCTCTTCTGTAGGGTTCCCCCCTTCTCCCACAACTGAGACATTACCGCTACAGCCATGGAGACCACACCGACTCCTGCTGCAGAGGTCACCACTGCTGCCACAACTGAGACCATTACCGCTACTACCATGGAGACCACACCGACTCCTGCTGCAGAGGTCACCACTGCTGCCACAACTGAGACCATTACCGCTACTGCCATGGAGATCACAGCGACTCCTGCTACAGAGGTCACCACTGCTGGTACAACTGAGACCATTACCGCTACTGCCATGGAGACCACACCGACTCCTGTTGCAGAGGTCACCACTGCTGGTACAACTGATGTCACAACTGCTGCTGCAACTCACGCCACTACCGCTGGCTTAACTGCGGTCACTACTGGAGCTACAACTGAGATCTCTACTGTTACCGTCATGGAGACCACAGCTGCTCCTGCTGCAGAGGCTACTACTGCTGGAGCACATCATGTCACTATTTCTGCCACAACCGAGGCCACTGCTGCTGCTATAACTGAGGTCACTACCGCTGCTACAACTGAGACCGTTACTGCTGTTTCCGCAGAGGTTACCACTTCTACTACAACTGACGTCATTACTCCTGCTACAACTGATGCTGCTGCTGCAACTGAAGTCATTGCTGTTGACATAGCTGGGACCACCACTGATGCTGCTACAGACATCACTTCTGCTGCGATAACGGAAACCACTGCTCCTACTCTCGCATATATCTCTACCTCTGCTAATACTGAGGTTACTACTTCAGGTACCACTGAAGTTACTACTGCTGGTACAAGTGACATCAGCGTTTTTGGTAATACTGATGCCACCATTGCTGGTACAACTGACGGAATTACTGATGCCATCAGTATAGCCAACACGACATTGGCACCAACGTCCACTACACCATCAGAAGTTGTGCAGGACAACACGAGAGGCACATCCAGTTTGACGACAGCGACCTCTGTCGGTACAACCCCTGACCTGTTCAGGGTTTCGTTCACGGCCAGCTTCGAAGCTGGGTTTGCGGCAGCAGGCGTGCCTCAAACCCTGACGATCAGAAATCTGGCGCTGCCTACGTTGACCTGCACGGTATCGTGGGGCGATGGAGAGACAACCGTGCTTATCGTCGGCGAGCAGGGCACCGTGGACAGGCAACACACATACAGCGACCAGGTGAGTGGACCGCCAGCTCTGGCAGGGTTTCCAGAACATGCTACTGCCGGCTACAATTTCGTCACTGGATGGACGCAAGTTTAAATAGTAGATTTGTAATTAGGACTCATTTAGCTTGCAGCATGCTCCACATGCAGCATTTCATGGATCATGCTATTACCACCATATTGGGACATGGCATACATGTGACACACTTCACTGTGTTTTGAAGTCGTGTTGCGATGACGAAGAGTTGCCCTGGTAGAAACTACAAGATATGTATCCAATTTATGTGACAATTATCCCGCTGGTCACTAAGCAATTTTACTTGTAATCATTATCCGGTAGAATTTCCCAACCAGATGGCTAATCTTCAAGCCATGTCCCATGGTGAAGTACTTTCCGGCCGTAGATCTACATCAAAGGCGTCCTAAAAGCAAATCGATCAACAAGAATACAATATTATTTAACACCCTGACGAGGAACATATCATGTCATCAAAATAACACGATGATCTTTCCTCGATGATTAGAAAAAAACAGTAAAAATTTACTTTGATATTGGTGTATATTCGGGTAAAGCCCTTCATCAAACCACAAAAAATAGGCAATTCCAACTAACGGTCGAATTCTCACTGTCATATTTTATCTTCTATGTTGATGTCGTGCTTTGATTGGCATAGTCTCTTTGATTACTGAGACGCCTTCAATGATCATACGTACATTACATACATTTATGCATTTTTGCCTCCCTCTGTCAATTCGCTCCACCAGTGATAAAACAACATTGCGCCGAAGGCTAAGATTTTCTGTGTGTTGACAATCGTTAAGACGGTGAAGTTTTCTTCCTGACAGATGTGAATCATTTTGTTTCAGGATGAGGGAATTGTTGTAAGTCACATCACATGTACCAATGGAGAAGAGGAAGCGTCGAAGATCACTTCAGTGGTTGTACAGAGGAAGCTATCCGGTATTGAGCTACACACTAATACACCTGTTCGCCTGCCGGAAGCTTTATCCAGCATCTCATTGGTCTTTACTGGTAGGCAAAGGTTTATGCGTGATGTTTCTCCAGTTCTGAAGTCGTACTTTTAGTAATGCATGCACACACGCAAACATACACACTCACACACACACATAAACAAATTCACACGCATATATCTATATATTTATATATTATATATATTTATATATATATGAATATTCACATATACATACATATATATATATATATATATATATATATATCCTTCATTGAATAAATAGCATGCTTTGTGTTTATATCTCTCCTTGAGAGGTTCTCAAGCTCTCAAGTCGTCTGATGACAGTCCGTTCTTGTGTGGAAGCTGCCTATACAAGTGTGCCTATACTCTTGCATTAACGTAGCGTTTCGTAAGGGACTCGAACATCTTCAGACATGCGATTATAACACACTATAAGAACTTAATACATTCGTAAGCGTTTCGATTTTTATGTGGCGTGCGCGTCAGCAATGAACATTTATCCTGCTTCTCTCTAACACACACGCATATCTCATATAGGGGCACTTCTGAGATATGAATGCTTTCAACAGTAACAGACTAAATGCTCATTTTAGGCACTTTCTCAATTACATACATACAAACACAGGTGGACAAATGTAATGCACACTATCACTCGAATTCCAAGAGCACAGACAGTGCATGACCAGTAGCAGTCCTATGCCCTTGGGTTGAATAGTTGCCCATAGTAAAGAGACCGCCTGCCCTTCATATTCAGGTGCCGATTAATTACCGGATACTTTTCACGAATGAAAGCTGCCTCTAAGATCTTCAGCTTTTGTATCCTGCGACACTGGCTCAATATGATGTTGTTGATGATCATTATGGATCGGGTAAGCTTCGTGTTGTGCATCGACATGGCGTGTTGTTGTGGTGCCCCTTCTTGGATGGGGAGTGAGATGCGTCTAGATGGGGTCGTGGTGGTGTTGCCAATGCAGGATGAGGTTGGGCGGCACACACATTCGCCAATTGGTCGTTTTGGCCATGCTTCTTTTGTTAGTCGAGTTATTGTACATTATGAGCTCAGAGACTCTTGGATATCGGTAAGGAATTGTGAGATTGGACCTATGTGGAGTAGTGGCGACACAATTTCCGGCGATGATGGTGCGCAAACGTTTTGGTCTGTTTTATACGCGGTTGACGTATGGCCTTGATAGAACATCTGTATCTGTTTCTCTTTAGCATTGTCTGAGTGCTGTCCAAGTGGTACTTATGCAATTGTAGCAGAATCAGGTGATCAACATCACTCATTGTGTAGTTGTTATTTACCAGATTGTGCTTTATTCGCTGTATTTCTGGTATGATTATGGGATGAATCCACTGATAATTTCAGAACTAAATTTTCTTCCAGCTTTTCCTTCAGTGCGAACAAGTGGCAATAGTCTTGGAAATAGAAAAATATGTCGTTAACATGCAGAAGATAAGCTGTTCATGTTCCATGTCAATGGCGAGGGCTTCTATGTGAGCCATGTAGCTCTCCGCAAAGAGCACATCCAGTGGCGAGCCCATAGCTACAACATCACCCTGTCTATAAAGCTTTCCCTCTGGACAGCGGAGCGGTGTCCCCTTTGAACAAATTGCAAGCACCCTCTTAAGCACAGTTTGAAGTATTTTTTTAAACGTTAAGTTTGTTTTAAATGACGTATTTCTCGATGATGTGAGGAATCACATATTCCTTGTTGACCCCATGACTCGTCAGGCTGCAAAGGAATTTTGAAACAACAATGATATTATCATTAGTCGAGCAGACAAATCCTCAATATTAGTCATTCTTGACCGGGGTGCTTACCTAGAAAAGGCGTAATCTTACAAGACTCGCCCAAGTTCGAGAAGCTTAGCAGAAATCCGGTGGAAAATCGGAACAAAGAGTTCAACAAACTTAGTGGCGTGACCAACGCTGAAAACGGAGTTGCTAAGTTCCAAAAGATTATTGGTGACTACACTCAGAATACCTGTATGACAATCCTGAAGCGCATAAAATAGGAACACAGATAAAGCCAAGGATGCAACAAATTCCTACCCCAGCTTATCAAGTCGTAAAGTGTCTTAACCAAATCATTTCACGCTAAACACCGAAAACGCACTCTTTGACATTTTCTGATGAGTTCGTAGAGATTCTGAAGGTCAAAAATAGGCGTGTAGTCTCGGCGTCCCAAGATGTTTCTTCTCTATTCACAAATGTACCCATGTAATGTACGTTTCCGGCATCCGATGTGAAATAATTTGGCCAAGACGCCTTGCGACTTGATTAGCTGGGATAGGAATTTGTTGCATGCTTGGCCTTATCGATGCATTTTTATGCGCTTCATGATTGTCATACAGGTATCCTGATTGTAGTCGACGACACAATTCACATAATTATGATCAACGTGTACCATCATAAAAAGCTCACAACACCAAATATACCTAAAAAAGTACTAAAAGCATGCTTAAAATGTGCACAAGCTTTATAGACAGATTGATGATGTGGCTATGGGCTCGTCACTAAGTGTACTCTTTGCGGATAGTTGCGAGGCTCACGTGAAACCACTCGCTATTGACGACATGGAATATCAACCGCACACGTATGTTCGGCATGTTATCGACACATTTATCGATATCCAAGAGGACTGACACTTGCTCACACTGAAAGCAAAGTTGGAAGAAAAGTCTGTTCTGAGCATCTCAGTGGAGTCATACTATAACCATGCCATACCTTTCTTAGATGTAAACGTTGATGCCCGTAGAGGATCTTTCAAAACCACAATATTTATGAAGCTCACCGACACCGTGACATGCTTGAACGGCGCTAGTGAACATACCGACAGACAAGGAAAGCGTAATCAGAGCATGCATGCACATGACACTAAAACATTGCTCTACATAGGCACTAGTCAATCTAGAAATACCCCGAATGAAGCACATTCTGGAAAATAACAATTATGCAATGAGTGATGATGGATGACCGGATTCGACTACAATTGCATAAATACTTAAAGTCGGCGCTTTGACAGCACTCGGACAATGCTAAAGGGAATCAGATACAGATGTTCTATCAGAGTCATATGTTAACCTAGTATGAAACAGACATAATAGTATTGCGTACCATCATCGCCAGAAATTATGTCGCCACTACCCCACATAGCAAAATATATTTCATAACTCATTGCTGATATCCACCAGTCTCTGATCTCATCATGTGCAACAACTCGACTACCAATAGAAGTATGGTCAAAACGACCAATGTAGTGTATGTAATGTAGTTCCGATACCCATTTGGCGACTGTGTGCACCGCCCAGGCTCATACTACATTGGCAACACCACCACCACCCTATCTAGACACATATGAATGCCCCTCTAAGAAGGGGCACCACAACAACACGCCATGTCGATGCACAACACGAAGCTTACCCGATCCATAATGATCAACAATGCCACTATATTGAGCCAGTGTCGCAGAATGCAAAAGATGAAGATCTTAGAGGCAGCTTTCATTCGTGAAAAGGATCCGGTTATTAATCGGAAGCTGAATAAGAAGGACACGAGGTCTCTTAATATGGGTAACTATTCAACACACGGGCATAGGTCTGCTACTGGCTATGCATTGTTTGTGCTCTTGGAAACTCAAGCGATAGTGTGCATTTATATTATCATATGCAGATGCGCCAATATCACATTATCATGTAGATAAAAGGCCATAGATACGATGACATTCATTGCGGAGAGAGGGAGGGGGAGAGAGTGAGAGAGGGAGAGAGAGAGAAGGAGGGAGGGAGGGAGGAAAGAGAGAGAGAGAGAGAGAGAGTGTGAGAGAGAGAGAGAGAGAGAGAGAGAGAGAGAGAGAGAGAGAGAGAGAGAGAGAGAGAGAGAGAGAGAGAGAGAGAGAGAGAGAGAGAGAGAGAGAGAGAGAGAGAGAAGAGAGAGAGAGAAAAGATAGAGATAAAAATAGAGAGAAGTACACTTGAGGTTCTTCCTTCACAGATCACGCCTACGTCGGCCAGCCGATTGCGGTGCAGGTGGACTTTGGCGACGGCTCTGTCCAGAATCGTCAGGTGGTGAACACCGGCCCTGCTCCCGCCCCAGTCGTCTTCTCACACGCGTACCACTTCAGTCGCGCCGAGAACAGCACCTACATCGTCACCGCCGTGTTCAGCAACGCCATCAGCAACGTCACCGTCTCCGGCACCATCACGTTCGAGGAGCCCGTGCGGGGTGTCGACGCCAGCGCGGACGTCTCCGTGTTGCCGACAGGTACCGAGGTGACCCTGTCCATCGTGCTGGACGGCTTCTGCATGGCGCAGGTGACGATCGACTGGGGGGACGGTCGAATGTCCTACGTGACCACCGTCGTTAACGGCTCCACGACTACTGTCAGCAATCACGTGTTCGTCACCGAGGGAGACTTCAACGTCAGCGTCGCGGCCAGCAGCGCGCTCGGCTCGACGAGCCTCGCTCTCCCACAGGCGCTGCTGGTGCGCAGGAGCGTCGTCGCCAAGCTGGCCATAGTCGCCGGCGAGTTCGTCAACATCGTCACGGGCACGACAGTGGAGATCGTCAGCGGGGACGGCGTCTTGGTCGACGTGACTTGCCGGTGGAGGTTCGGCGCGGTGTCGGCTGTGGCGCCGCCAGCCGTCATCTCGCCGGCGGCCGGACTGTCCGTACCTCTCGTCACCACTGGCCTAGCTCCCGGCAACGTCTCCTTCACGGCCAACTGCTCGAACGCCCTCAGCTGGGAGGTGCTGGACGCCACGCTACGCCTGGTGGAGCCCATCACGGCCGCGGCGCTGAGCGTCTCGCACATGGCGGTGGTTGCCGGCCAACCGGTTACCTACACGCTGCAGGTGACCTCCGGCTCCAACCTGACGTTCGTGCTCAGCTTCGGCGACGGCCAGCTACGGCTGCTAAGGCAGGCCGCCCTGTTGGAGACGGTGACGCGCGCCCACGTGCACGTGGGCGTGTTTAGCGTGCGCTTCACCGCCTCCAACCCGCTCGGCTCGCAGACGCGCACGACACAGCTGACTGTGTTGCAGGAGGTGTCCGGTCTAGAGGTGTCGGTGGCCGGTTTTGACCGCGTCACCGGCGAGCAGTTCAGCAGAGAACGCGTACAGACTGCTACCTACCCGGCCACACACGACGTCCTCCTGACCGCCCAGCTGGCAGCTGGCTCCAACGTACAGTACACGTTTGAGCGGGCGGGCGATGCGCCGGTCAGCTCACGCAGCGCCGCGTTCAGGTGGCGGCCGCCGGCTGCCGGCACGTACACGCTCACCGTCACGGCCGCCAACCAGCTGTCGTCGCTGACGGCCAGCGTGGACGTGTCGCTGCTGGAGCCGACGGCGCTGCGCCGCCTCTCTAACGACGGCCCGCGCCGGCTCAACCAGACGGTGACGCTGACACTCGAGTTCGAGCAGCTCGGCACCCACACCTGCCTGCTGGTCGACTTCGGCGACGGCGCCAAAACGTTGCTGGGCGTCGACTTGGCTGCCTGCGTCGTCCTGCTCGACACCATTAAGCAGAACGTGACGTACGCCGCGCTGGAGGAGGCCGTGACAGAGCCGACCTCGCTGACGCACGACTACCCGTCCCCCGGCTCATACTACGCCACAGCGATAGCATTCAATGGTATCACCGAGTCGCTGACTGCCACCACTGTATCCATTACGTCCTGGCCGTGCCGGTACCCGCTGGTGACGATCGAGGGCGCCGGCGCCACCGTCGACCGTCCGCGTGTGCATTGGCGCAAGCAGGCCGTCATCATCGACCGCGCCGTGACTCTCAACTGTTCCGTCTCGTCGACGGCGACGATGACGTGGTCGTCGGCGGTGCTGACGCGAGTCACGGACGTCGACTACGACAACACGCCGGTGGCACTGCCGGCGCTGCAGGCGGCCGACAGCGGCGCGCTGACTTCCCTGTACCTGGCGCCCGGCTCGCTGGCGGCCGGCCTGCGCTACAACATCACGCTAACGGTGACGATGACGGACGTGCCAGACGTGTGGCAGTCGGCCAGCGTGTACCTGTACGTGCGGCCACATCCGCTCGAGGTGCGCCTGGTGGGTGGCAGCGGTCGCGCCGTCGGCTACGATCGGCCTTATCACGTGGACGCGGCCTCACTCTCTCGCGACCTGGACGCCGACCAGCCTGACAACGTCACCGGCTGGACATACATCTGGAGCTGCTACCGCGACGGCGAGGTGCAGCCGGACGTGGCGCACGCCGCTTACGTGTCGGTGCCCACCGGGCTCGTGCAAGTCGACCAGCTCAACGACGGTGGCGGCTGTTTCGGCTCCGGTCCCGGTATTCTGGACGTCCCTTCAGATACTAGTGAGTCGTCTCAGCTGGATAGGCAGTTGCTATCGCTACAGGTGTCAACGGTATGCACATACTGTTGCCCAATGGTGAGGCACAATTCACACGTAAACCAGCTGCCCGATGCCTAAGTGCACGGGTTATCGGATACCCACTTCAGTTTTTAATATAGTAATCCGTTTTAAACGCGCTTCATGAGGAAATCCTGGCTTATGCAACTTTACGTTTTGTAATATTTAGCTCTGACCGCAAAAGAATACACTCGTTGTCAAGTGTACTTTAGTAGTATTGTGAAGCACAGCACTCCTTTGCCACCAGTGATTGTCAAAGCACGATGTGTGCTACAGCTTGTGGGTGTCACAAATTTCCTGGTCGTGCTACAGTCTGAATGAAGCATTCAGGCTGTAGCACGAGTACTTTTCCGAAGCCAGCTGTAGTACGAGTACTTTTCCGAAGCTAGTTAGATCAACAGCATGCTTGTGATAATTATTGTAATTCAGGAATTAAATAAACAGCCTTGGGGGCCTATGGCTGATTGAGGAACCTGCGTCTTTGTGGGCAATGTGCTGTTCATCCAGATTCCTCGAGTCCCTACAATAGTTATAGAATAGCTCCAACAATGTTTTACAAGAACATATATAGCGATAAGTCATGCACTTCATCACCATTACCGAAGGAGAGATGAGGGTCAGCCGGTGGGTCCACTGACCATGTGTTGTGAACAGGTGTGCTTCAGCTCCGGTCGGACTTTTCGCCACCTGACGTCACCATCCACCTGACTGTTGCGGTGACGGCCGGCACTAGGACGGCCACCGCCCACCAGTCGGTGGAAATCACGGAGGGAGACCCGCCCGACATCAACATCGAGTACGCACACTCATCAGTCTAGTCGTACAGTCAGTTGGATGGTCTCGGCTTCTCCGTAGGCAGCGCCTGCGCTCATGGCACAGCGTGTGTGGAAAAATAATGTCAAAGTTGAAAAGAAAGCAATGCTATATTTTGCCTAGTAGCAAATTTTTCTGTTCAATATCACTGGATTTCTTATCGCCTTATTATGGTTGCTTCAGTACTATCTATGTTTAGGACTGGTTGATTTGCTATTATTTGTTGATATATAATCTACCTTTGATAAGTCATTATCTTGTGGAATTGAAATTTACAATTGGTTTCTGCACCAATCCATAATTCATTGCCATTGCCTGAGATAATCACGCAAATGACATTATTAATAATTTAATCGTTGGCGTGTTTCTTGCGCTATTCATCATCGGTATGTTAGCGATTACCGTTCCATTTAGGCAGCATTACATACTCCGAACAACGAGGAACAGCTCTGACACAGGGTTGAGTTCCTTGCCTTCTTGTGAAGTTCGATGACTGGTGCTTTTGTTCCATACAGCATTATCCATAGCCCGCACATGTCGGGAGGAGAGGACGTTTGTGGCATATTATTATTCTGTATGTGCCAGACACCTTAGTAATTATATTAGAGACCTGACGCCTGCGGCATATATTACCTATCCAACGTCAGTAATAAGAAGCTGGTAGCAGTTACCAACGTCCCCAAGTTCGCACGGTGAGGTTTCCGGCCGTACTACAGTAGGCCGCAGCGGCCGATCGCGCGGCGCAGCGAGTGGACGAAACAGGACTAAAGCTAGCCGAGTAGCATCATGATGGGCCGTCACCATCGCAGCGCTGGCATCACCAGCTCACCAGCCAGGGGTCTATTTTTCAGCAGTATAGCAGTGAGCGTTGGTGAAGAGGTTTTGTCACTCAGGCGACAACTCCGGTGCTCGAGAATATGAGCAGGGATTATGATGCCTGGTGCCGAAGGGAACACCACCAATGTTTGGTTGAGGACAAAGAGAAGGACGTTAATGATTTGTTCCGATCGAATGCCAAAGGGGTCGTGTGTAACACAATTTTCTTATTTAGAAAACATTCCGCTTGAATAAAAGCCACATTTTAGGTGGTTACACTATCCGTTCATAAGGCAGAATGGCCTCTGACTATTCGCGGGGGACAAATTTCATTTTTGTTGTCTTCTGTCATCAGCTCCTGCCTGGATCCAGCCGCTAGGCAGATACGGCGGCACCAATCTCTGGCATCGCCCACCACGGAAGAGACGAAAACTGAACCGGTGCATGCCAGTGCACCGTTGTCAGTTAGGGCGAGACCGGGGGACGAAAGTGGTACTGTAAGAGCTCGCTGCTGCCATTGATACAATCCCCAGATCGATTTCTGCAGGGGCCTTGCAAGATATGATTTATGTCCCGTACACAATTTAATACAGTTATGATGCCCAGAACAGACGATGTTGTGCTAAGATAAGCCAGTACAGTGTGTTTCACAGGAAGAGTGAAACGTTGCTAGCTCGTGCACAAGCTAATTCCGGTGCTCACGATTTGTGTTCTCTGCAATGCAGGGCAGACGTATGTACCAGATTGTGTGCAGGTGTTGTCGGTTGCCTGGCACTCGGCCTTCTGATTAGAGTTTGACTTCCCACGTGAATTATGTTAGCAATTTGCGGAAGGGATGGAATCGATCTTGCATCTTGCCGGTCTTGCGCATCCGCAGTTTGTGCAACGGCACCTGCCCACTAGCGCTGCGCCTACTGGCAAGTGATCAGAAACGGCCTTGCCACGACGGGTGGCGACACTGGTTATGCTCTCACGGTCGTCTGTGCGGCAGATGTTTCGCCAACTGCGGCGAGCTGGCCAGCGCGGTAATGGAGCTGTCGCTGCTGGGTCAGTGTCTCTCGTGCAAGCGTGACATCGGCTTCAGCTGGAGCATCTACCGTCTCAACAGCACTGGCCACCGCCAGCTGATCGACGCTGACAATTTGACGCAGACAGGTCAGGCCTGCTGGGTGGTGCAACCAGGTCACACCGAGCACCACACCGATGCGACACTAACACTGCGACACTGCCACACTTGATCAGCGTCCATGTCATGGCACGGAAGCTCACCGCTGGATGGCGGCTCAGGGAAATAGCCGAGCCGGAGGTGGTCCGATACGTCATACGTCAGGTATATCATGCATCACGTCATACGTCAGGTACATCATGCATCAAGTCATACGTCATCATACATCAGGTCGGCCGCCATAAGGACGCGTCATACGACAGGTACATTATACATTAGGTCGGCCGCCATAGGGAGATGTCTCATTCGTTTTGCCCAATTCACGTTTTGCCATTATGTGGGAGCTAAAATACTTAACTAACGGTTGAATAAGCTGAAGTGATATCTCCTCTTCCATGTACAGTAACTTCCTTCTTTCTTTTACTGGTCTAATCGCCATTATGATTATTCTGAATGCTTTAGGGATCATTTTGTCGCCGTCAACGGTCAGTCATTGCGCCTTAAGATATCATACTTTAGAATGCGTTATGCCTTCTTGTTAAGTAATAGTTAGAAATTAGTATTAACTTGAAACGGGTGGTGACCCTGAGATTCTACCAGAGATGGAAATCAAGAAAAGAAATTGTTTCCGTTACTGGGCCAAACACGAGCCATCTGCCTGCAAATTCTAAGTTTCTTGGATCTCGTGCAACATCAATGATTTAACTGTTTCTTTTTCACGTCAACAGTTTATGCCTTATTATGCCTAGTAATTATAAGGAATGCTTCTAAGCTAACCACGCAGCATGTAGCTAACCATGTAGCAAAGGTTATTTAATTATCACCTAATGATAATAACAACCTTTGTACCTAATAACCTATACCTATACCTAATAACCATAATAATAACCTAATTTCCCCAAAAAGTGACGTCACCAAGGGGGCTAGATTTTCACGACTTACATTATGTTTTTTACTCTGGGGGATTCATTTTGGGGATATATGAAAAAACAAAATGTATTTGGAATGAGAAAAGGACAACGAAATCGACCAGGGGTATAATTTTTCTGCCCCCCCCAAAAAAAAGAAGTATTTTATTGAAATTTCAAAATTTTGAATTTTCAAGTTTTCTTTAATTTTCCTTTTCCAATCTGTAGATCAGAGCGAGAAATGTTGTTTGAAGTCAACTTGCACTAATGAAAAATGCTTACTTTAGTCAGAATCCTGTGTTTGAACTGCAATATGGCAAATGCGCAAAATTTATATGTAGTCAAAAACGGAAAAAATGAAACATTCAACTCGTACGTTTTATTGCATCCGTAAAGATAAGCAAACGCTGAAAGTTTCATTAAAATATCTGTATCTGTTAAAGCGTGACGACTGGTTGAACTTTTTTGGAGGTGACCTCACTTAACCTCACTCGTTGACCCTAGATGACATGACCTAAAAATTTTGAATAAGCATGTGAAATTGATGTGGGAAAAGGTATCCCAAATTTGGGCGCGCTGCCGCGCGCCGTTCGTCCGCTATCCGCGAAAAACTTGAGGGGGACGGTTGAAGACCCCCCCCCCGAGACGGGACGGGTTAATTTAACCACACCAAATTCAGAGCTCCCCGGGGGATCAAATGATAATTTGGGTGCAGTGTTCGGTATGTCTTCATTTAGCTCATCACACAATGCAAAAGCACCAGCCGAACAAGTCAGGCGAAAATCGAACGTTTCACATCTTAGAGCCCAGCGGTACAACATGCCAGTGAGCTTTGCGGCACAGTATACCTGATCGGGCACAGGTCCTGTCCCTGGAACCCTAACCAGTCCTGCGGGCATCCTCGATCAGCATTTCTGGTAACGCTCAGCGACGGTGCATGTCGCCATTGACCAGGTCATGAGGTCGCCGCCGTCAATCATGTGGTCCGCGTGTCTCACCATTGCTGATGTGTGCGACTGCAGGCGTCAATGGCAGAAGTCTCCTGCTGAAGCCCAACGCGCTGGAGACGGCCGCCCAGTACGTGCTACGGTTGCGGGGAGAGATGTCCGGGCTAGCCACCGCCTTCACAGAGTTCCAGGTCACCACTACCCGGCCGCCGTATGGGGGCAACTGTTCTATCCAGCCACCATCAGGTAGGCAGGCACTGCTGTGTCGTACAGCCGCCGTCAAGTAAGTAGCACACATGCATACCGTCACCGTTGTGTGTGAGGAAGCTGATTCGTACAACCCCAGCCGAGTAGGCACCTGCTGTTCTTCATCTACAGCCATCACCGCTAGTCGCTGGGGTGGCTGCCAGCTTCAGCCTGTAGATGCCCTTTGGCGGGAAAACCCTTGCGCGAGGAATGTACGCTCTCATATAAGTACATGACCTGCATATCGGCAGATTGCAACTATGCAAGACACTTGCATGCATAGTGCATGCGTTAAAGGAAATGAACGTCTTGTCTAAAGACATAAACTCAAGATATAAAATGCGCTCTCCAGCTGAGGTGGAATTACACCATGAAAGCCATTTGATTATATGAGTCCTAGCTCGTTAAACGTAGCATTCAAAGTGTCCACAAATATACTTGCTCACCAGATATTCTTAGAGATGGGGAAGCCAAGTGCACTAGTTATTGCGCCGATTAGTCCGCATCACTTTCTTGTCAGTTTCGTCTCCTCGGAAGAGAAAACAATGCATGTGAAATCAATGCCATGCCATGCGTTCTGTTTTGATTATAAGTGTACATACACCGAGTGCGTCCCACTGCTGCCTATCAAGATGCAATGCTTCGGACGAAGGGCAGCAAAAGTAAAGAAACCGATGTGAAGGCTTTCAGAGTGCTTCTTGTATAGATAATTTATCTCACCAAATCTCCCGAAGCGAGCCATTTCTGAAATCTACTTTTGGTTCCATCAACCTGTTGCACCGTGACATGGTCGGTCTTGTCGAAACACGTCCGGCTGATCTGGTGTGGCTGATGAATTAGCTTTGCATTCACCTCGTCTGCGTCCGACATCCTGATACGTGTTCTGGCTTTGCAGGTAGCACGGTCAGCGATAGTGAGCAGTAGATACAGTTTTTCCATTTTGTTTAACCCTTGACCTCACAACGAGTTGGAGTACTTGTGCAACATAAAATTCAAGATCCGAGGACTTACATTATCATCCCATGACGCGCCGCTCACGTCAAAAGCCTTGTATTTCAGTGACATCCCATTCTACATATATATACTATACTAGTCTAGATAAACTAGCGCAAAAACTGCCATACATGCCTACTTTTGATGGGATGTGTAGAGTTGTTGAGGAAAATCCTGCTTTCTCTTCGAAATACAAGACATCGAATTTCATTTCTGCACCTTTTCAAATCACATTATGACCGTCCAGAAAAAATAAGTAACGTATATTAGGTCACGATGTCACGATGTAAAATATCCGGTAAACGAAATATTATAAATAGCCAGAAGCTGCAGTGAGTCATTTTGAATTCATCCATGCATACTTTCGCGCAATTCATGTTGTTCTTCATTGCGTTAAGGACCTCACAAGACACCCCTGTTTAGTGACATCACAAAAATGCACCAGGCTACAACGCCTTGGCCGGTGACCTAATCTTTCTTTGAAAATGGCGCAGCTGGATTCGGCGCATCAGATAACCTCACACAATTATTTTCATCAAAATGTACAATATTAGGTGTTATTTTGGCCTTTTCACTTGCCAACTTGTAATGGAATGGGTATGTTATGGTTTCACAAAGCGCATTGGTAGAGGGAACATGGATTTGAAATATTATCAAGCGTGGGAGCGACGTGACAGATAATATAGTATGTATCTTGTGGTAACTTGCCGTCCTCTTTTACATAATTTTAGGTAAATGTTTGCAAAAAGCAGTGTGATATATCGATTATTTTCGTTTCCTAGGAAGAACTATTATGCACTTTATAAAGCGTAATGTTGCACAGCTTAGCACGTGCAACATAAACCACACTGAAGGAAGCTTTCAATGAATGCGAAAGTGCAAAGGAGAGGGCATAAGCGGGAGTGGCAGCTTTTTAAATTGAAGATGGGACAACCACTTCTTCAACTATATACCACGCGTCGCCTCCGCAAGAAAAAGGTGTCACTATGATAAGAATGGGAGTTGTAGCACCCACATGAGTGTGCAGTCTGTGGGCTTGGAAATGTGCACTTGCTCCTGGAGGGAATATAGGTGGGAATATAGGAATATTGGCAGGTGCGTTGCTTACGCAACCGAGCTGTTTTTTTTTCAACAGTATGTTATCGCTGTCCTCCGAATAACACTGTTTTGGGCGGTGTACCAATTGCACAGTGTCTCAAAGATCACGATTGCATCGGGCCAGGATGTAAAAATAATTTCATATTGATATAGCTTTCAAATTCTGCGAAAAATAGTCATCCCCATCGGAATTTGCGCTTATTTCGAGGTATAAAATCAGCTCAATGCGGTTACATATCCCTTGCTAATCACAAACTCTCCGGGGAGAAGTTGATTGATTTGCATTCGAATGTTTAGTTGAGCGAATTTGGTCCTGCTGACCATAGGCACGGCGCTGCCTGAGGCACGGCGTTGCCTGAGACACGGCGGTGACCATACGGCGCGTCTGCCTCAGGGCCAGGCTGACCATGCGGCGCGTCTGCCTCAGGACCAGGATGACCATACGGCGCGTCTGCCTCAGGGCCAGGCTGACCATACGGCGCGTCTGCCTCAGGGCCAGGCTGACCATGCGGCGCGTTTGCCTCAGGGCCAGGCTGACAATACGGCGCGTCTGCCTCAGGGCCAAGCTGACCATGCGGCGCGTCTGCCTCAGGGCCAGGCTGACCATGCGGCGCGTCTGCCTCAGGGCCAGGCTGACCATACGGCGCATCTGCCTCATGGCCAGGCTGACCATACGGCGCGTCTGCCTCAGGGCCAGGCTGACCATACGGCGCGTCTGCCTCAGGGCCAGGCTGACCATACGGCGCGTCTGCCTCAGGGCCAGGCTGACCATACGGCGCGTCTGCCTCAGGGCCAGGCTGACCACACGGCGCGTCTGCCTCAGGGCCAGGCTGACAATACGGCGCGTCTTCCTCAGGGCCAGGCTGACAATACGGCGCGTCTGCCTCAGGGCCAGGCTGACCACACGGCGCGTCTGCCTCAGGGCCAGGCTGACAATACGGCACGTCTGCCTCAGGCACATCGCTGACCACACTCTTCGCTGTTCACTGCGCCGGCTGGCTGAGCCCGGTCACCGACACCTCTGATCGACTCGAGTATCTGGCGTGGCGCGTGGATGGCGCCCATCGGCGGCTGATCTCGTACGGGCCGGACCCGGTGGGCGACAACGTCACACTACCCGCTGCTGGCCCGGACACTGACTTCCGCCATCAGCTGATCGTGCGCATCAGCCAACCGCTCGGCGACTTCGTAGAGCTCGTTCTTGACGTGCAGGTAAGCGTCAGAGGCCGAACTGTGAACTGCCGATGGCATGTCGTGGTCGGACAGCTGTGTTGTTAAGGTTTGTGACATTCCGAGACAGGAGTAGAGCGGAGGAAGGCCTGGCAGTGCTGGCGCCACCAAGTTCTCAATGGTAAGCTACTAATGGCAACTCGCACAATGACAGGTTACCAATACCTAATGATTATAAATATATAATAATCGACAACTAATCCTAATCGATGTTAATAATATTGCTAATTATGCGAATATTAGCACGGATGGTAATAATATTAATAATTGTATTAACCACCATAAATCGCACGCGCACCCGGGTGCTTATTAATCCACCCGGGTGCGTACCCGTCAACCAAAAATGTCATCAACAATCAAACATGACATCAGGAAAGGAGAAGTGAGCTTAATAACCTGCAAATCTCACTATTTAAGTCTGTGCATCGCCATATTGGAAGTAATTTTAGGCTTTCATTGCAAAGGTGGGGATGGGGTGGCCATGGCCCCCTGTCCCCAGATTGGTCTTATCTGATTTGGGAGTGACATCAATGCATTCGCTGGGTCGGATTAAAAGGGCGACGAACCCGGGCGGTGAAAACGATGTTATCATATCACCGGCAGCGGGTATTCCATACACTGGTCACCCCATTCCTCCTGACCTTTTTACTCGATTGAAATTATCCATCCACCAGCGTGCGTGGATGCACATTAGACCGGTTCACATTTCAACTTTTTTCGAAGCTAGCTTCATCTCGCATATTTTCCCATTGTTTGGTTCATTTTAAGTCCATTGGTGTTGGTTTTAGCAGGATCGATCAATATCTTAGGGTGCCGCATCGACCCCAAAGTTTGGGTGTTCGGACTTCCAACTTGCCGTTTTTGCCCGCAAGTCTAGCGGTTTTCTACTCTGGTATCTCATCGTCAGGCAACATTCTGCAGACTTACCTACCAGCGCATCCAGTAGCTTTCTACCTCGACATGTCTCCAGTGCATCGTTATTTGCAGCCCAAAGAGCGCGTTTTCTAGCGAGGAACTGGATATGGGTCAGTGACGGTATAGTTGCCCGTCACCCTGATCTTCCTTGCACCAGATTTTTGCCAAGTCGCATACGCCCTGCGAAATGACGCTCTCAAGTCGGTAAGTAGATAACTCACACTCAGATCAGGTGTTTACTGTACCCTGGCAGTGAATTGAGTGATTTCCGGCATAATGACACTCGATAAGAGCCTTAACAAATTTTAACCCAGATAATAAAATAGTCGCAGCCACTCGAACCATCTCGATACAACTGCAAAATCAGCCGTCGCGTTTCCGCGCTTTCATTTATTTATGGTGACTGGTAGGATCGCCAATGACTGAACGCTGGATATGACTGTGGCTGAACACTGAACACCTTGAGCATCAATGAGCGCTCGACAATAGGCGAAACAATTGCAGGCGAATTTAAACGAACATGAAAGTAGATAACAAATAACTTATCACATCGTGTTAACAAATCACATCGAGATAACAAATCACATCGAGCGGTGGGTCAAGCCCCAGTGTTGCTGTCATGCAGAGACGAGACCTATTGCTTTTCACGTTCATGGCAGCTTTGCTACTTCGGTAATCTCGCTCTGTGGCTCTCAACAGCTTGCAAGAGCCACTGGAACTGGGACTCGTCGCCGACCATTCCAGCGAACTCCTTCAGCATGCTGATCCCCCGCTCGGCTAGATCATTTGTGAGTCCCCATCTCAGATCTCTGATTCAAACATGTATGCATCCAAGTCTTCATACAAACCCAGCCTGACACCATCTCAATCTCTTGTTAACGTTCACACACAATCTTCAACTTGTACACAGATCGACCTTCAACATACTAACTCCCATCTCAAACGATTACATCTCAACAGTTATACAGCGGTTTCAGACAGTCAGTCTCAGACATACCTTCAATAGTGACCCCGGGCGGCCTCACTGCCTCACTGCCTCTTTCCTCACTGCCCGCAAATGTGCCTTACCAGCATAGATCTTGGCTTGCCCAATCATCCGAAACTGCCTAGGACCCTTCTGGTCTCCATAGAAGGCTTCATCTTCAGCTCTGGTCTGAGCGGTCAGCACGCGGTTCCTCCTGATATCCTCCAGAGCATCAGGAGCTCCAATGTCCCAGAGTTGGTCCAACTTCTCTACAAAAAGCCTTCTCTTGCCCTGTGGGTTTGATCGCCTTGTATTCTTCTCGAGTTTCCGCCACTCCGTGAAAAGTAACTCGAGCCTCTGCTGGCAGTTGTATGGCCGCATGGGCCTGATACGGGCCACTTAAAAAAAGGGAGCACATTCTCCACTGTGATCCTGCATGCTTCACTTTTGCCCTCACACCTTCACTCTCTTTCACGTGAAACAAGAACTGTAGCACTTGCCTTACTGTGGGCAACTGAGACCCTGTGATTGATGGTCTTGGTTGGCCCACCAAGAACTTCTCAGTGTCCTTTCTGAGTCTCTTGGATTTGTCTTTTTCAGCGCCTGGAGGAGGCTCTGCGCTGACCAGTTTCTTCCCACTTCTTGCGCTGATTGGCTCCATAACAGACAATTCCTTTGGTGTCTCTAACACCAAAGGAATTGTCTGTTAATTACATTATGCTGGGGAGGGGGACCTCATAATGAACAACGTCACCCATATGATCCAGTGTTAAAAATGCATAGGTAGCATTTGGAAGGTGGGAAGGGAAGGGGAGCGGTGAAAGCCAATGCGGTGTAAGGTAATTTTATGGACATACCAAAATGTTATAAACAAATCTTTCAGGCTCATGAGTGGCTAGAAATTCACCTGTCAAAAATCGAGTAGGTTAGTTATTAATGGAAAACGAGCATCAGTCCCTGTTGTGTGAAGTTCCATCCAGCAACAGCCGTTCCTTTGGCTTGGCATTGACAGAGCACTTTTGAGGCTTTTATGTTTCAAGTGTTTCATAACTGGATTTTCAGTGAACGTACATCACCATAAAAACGTCGCAGGTTGACAAAAGCAGGGTAGGAAAGAGTTGACGAACCTGGGATGGTATTTTGAAATACTGGCCCAGGTTCTCCAACATATGGCATATTTTGCAAAGCATCTTGTGATAATTTCCTTCGTGGGTCAGGAAAATCTTTTTGAGGGATGATTTTTGGAGCTAATTTTGGAGTCATCATTTTCAGGATGATGTGGCATCATGGCGATCTCATCTGTCCATTCCCACCCATTCAGCACTCTCCATCACCTCAAGCCTTACAAAAATGGTCAAAAAGTATCTAAGTACGGCCAACTCTGAAGACTTCTTTGGCCATACTAAGGACGGACTTCTTCATACCTCATAATTTGCACCACATGGTGACAGTGACGTCGCAAGTTGGTAAGTCTGCAGAATGTTGCCTGATGATGAGATACCAAAGTGGAAAACCGCTGGATTTGCGACCAAAAAAAAAGATCGATTTGGAAATCCGAACATGCAAACTTTAGGGTCGACGCGGCACCCCAAGATATTGATCGATCCTGCTAAAACCAACACCAATGGACCTCAAATGAACCAAATAATGGGAAAAATTGCGAGATGAAGTTATCTTCGAAACAGGTTGAAATGTGAACCTGTCTAGTGTTCAGTGTTCAGTCACAGTCATATCCAGTGTTCAGTCATTGGCGATCCTACCAGTCACCATAAATAAATGAATGCGCGGAAACGCGACGGCTGATTTTGCAGTTGTATCGAGATGGTTCGAGTGGCTGCGACTATTTTATTATCTGGGTTAAAATTTGTTAAGGCTCTTATCGAGTGTTATTATGCCGGAAATCACTCAATTCACTGCCAGGGTACAGTGAACACCTGATTTGAGTGTGAGTTATGCATTTACCGACTTGGGAGCGTCATTTCGCAGGGCGTATGCGACTTGGCAAAAATCTGGTGGAAGCAAGATCAGGGTGACGGGCAACCATACCGTCACTGACCCATATCCAGTTCCTCGCTAGAAAACGCGCTCTTTGGGCTGCAAATAACGATGCACTGGAGACATGTCGAGGTAGAAAGCTACTGGATGCGCTGGTAGGTAAGTCTGCAGAATGTTGCCTGACGATGAGATACCAGAGTAGAAAACCGCTAGACTTGCGGGCAAAAACGGCAAGTTGGAAGTCCGAACACGCAAACTTTGGGGTCGATGCGGCACCCTAAGATATTGATCGATCCTGCTAAAACCAACACCAATGGACTTAAAATGAACCAAACAATGGGAAAATATGCGAGATGAAGCTATCTTAGAAAAAGGTTGAAATGTGAACCGGTCTAATGCACATTCACCCCATTCACCCGGGTGCGGTTGTGATCACACACGTGCGGTGACACGTGTGATTACCCGCCACACCGATGTAGGGGTACCACAGTGCGCCTTGCCGATTTGATGTTGCTGTCCGTGCAAGGTGGCTACCCACCTGTATGAAGTAGCTACCCACCCTTGTGAGCTATCGGTTTCAGGGTTCCAAGATTCAAAACTCCTGACATCAGAAAGGTCGGGAGACAACATAATGTTAGCAATATGGTAATGGCCCAACAATACGCCCCCACAATACATAGCTGTACAATACGTTGGTGCAGTGGAAAGGCCGGCCCTGGCTCCACCACCGACGGCCGGTTCGGTCACATCAGAAGTCGGGAATTGATCTCCATTTGTTCGCTGGGCCGGATTAAATGGCTGAGTGGTTGGACGTGGCATATGCCAGCCGAAAGTTGCATTGGTACTGATACAGCTACGTAGGCTGACACTTCATCAACATTATAAACGTCATGCTGTTGTCAAAACTAGTACTCAGCCACAAATGATGATGTGGGCGTTGGGTTTCTCCATGATATTTCCAGGACCGTGAAATCTGGGAACAGCACAGTTGTAGCCGAAATTAGATATATTTTGCCGTCTCTACCACACCTGCATTTACAAAACTACATCTGCATGATTCGCCAGTGATGCTTTTGTGGTGATGCTCTTTGGGGGATTATCAGCTTATTTATCAGCAATGGATGTGCGGTTGAACTGCATGCTCACCTGTCATGGAAGAACGATTGAAATAGCTCATATGTGAACCTCTTCAAGCTTGCTTAGCGCGGCTGAATCGCTGCCCCTTCGAGCCCCCTCGGCAAGCTTGCCAGGTTACAGCTGAGACGCGGTCACTTCAGGCCCCGCCATCCCTTAGTTCGTCTGGTGGCAGCTTCATCGCGCCCGCTTCGGAGCCTAGTTGGCGGATTAAAACGACTTTCAGGTGGACAATCTTGATTGAATTATAACTTGTGTAAAACATTCAGCATATTGCATGCAATTTATGGCAAGTTAATTGCCTGCCAGCGACGCACACACGCACTATGTGTATATATGCATATATATATATATATATATATATATATATATATATATCTGCATAGGTGCAGCATAACGATAACTGCTTTTCCCTGTCTGTGTGCTGATCATCTTGCAATCACCTGAAAGGTGAAGGCGGTCAACATCAGTAACGAGGAGCTGAGCGAGCTGATCTCGACCGCCAGCGACAGTGTCGGTGGCCTGATGGCGTCTGGCCAGTCCCAACACGCCAGCCAGCTCATCACAAATATGGCCAACGTACTCAACGACAGAGCGTCCGTCCTGGCGGAAAGCGTCACACAGGTTGGTAGCCGCGACGGAAATGTAGCCAGCATAGCGCAGTCAACGGGATGTCGTGTGCATGGCCACATGTTTGGCTATGTTGCATTCCAGCACTATGGCGGAAAACGAAGCTAGTTTGGTGTCGGTTTAATGTGAAGAGAATCAATGGACTGTTTTTAGCCTGCACGATTTGCATTGTTCAGAATCCATATTGCTGAGCGTGCTTGTGGGGGACAAATTTCCATTTTCCAGAGTGTAGTGCAGTGACAGAATGTGGATCGCAGGAGCCAGTGAACACCACCATCGGCTCCACTACCGAGGGTGGCACCACGCACAGCGCCCGGCTGCAGCGCATCGAGATGCGAGACAAGTTCGTGGAGGCGATTGAGGCGGCAACTATCAACACGGTGGAGAAGCTCGTCGCCACATCAGCGTGAGTCTCGTGCCGGCTAGCAAGGTGATTGGCGCAGCCTTTGGTGGGAGCGAGGCAAAACGAGCGGAAGCTCAGTCGTCCGGTGGCTGTAGCTCATCGGAGATACTGTTCTAGACTTCACTCGCTTGGTGTCAACTAGATATGGGAGATGCCTCCTCCACTAGTATTTCGTGGTTACTGAGTGATCCAAAGCTTCTGGTCATTGTCTGTTGGTCTGATAACCTGCATTCAATATTCGGCTCTGGATTCGAGGGCCAAATACTTTATTGTTCAGGTGCCAATACATAGTTTTAGTCCACGGCGATTCCTGGGACATAACTGTTGTATGGATCTAATCTGGGACCTCAATATGTAATTTTACCACTGGTCCTGATTCTTATATGTAGCTCTTCCTCACCGTGAACCTTGATCAATGGTCCCTTACTCTCTATACTCAGAGATCACATCTGCCAGCCTCACAACCGAGCTGGCTGTGGCTGCCTTCTTACCTCCGCCAGACGCTGAGCTCTAGCCGCTGACCTCTGACCTGTGTGACGCCAGAGCGCTAGAGGCGGCCACCGCCGAATCGTCAGAGATATCAGCCGAGTCCACCAGCCGCACGCTGCAGATCGCCGAGGAGATGACCAGGCAGTTGGACAGGTTCACTGCTGGCGACTCCGGAGACGCGCCGCCACCCGATATGGTGCTTCGAGCCTGCGCAGGTACGGCCGGCGTGGTGAGGATGAGGGCCTGCGCAGGTACGGCCGGCGTGGTGAGGATGAGGGCCTGCGCAGGTACGGCCGGCGTGGTGAGGATGGGGGCCTGCGCAGGTACGGCCGGCGTGGTGAGGATGAGAGTCTGCGCAGGTACGGCCGGCGTGGTGAGGATGAGGGCCTGCGCAGGTACGGCCGGCGTGGTGAGGATGAGGGCCTGCGCAGGTACGGCCGGCGTGGTGAGGATGAGGGCCTGCGCAGGTACGGCCGGCGTGGTGAGGATGAGGGCCTGCGCAGGTATGGTCGGCGTGGTGAGGATGAGAGTCTGCGCAGGTACGGCCGGCGTGGTGAGGATGAGGGCCTGCGCAGGTACGGCCGGCGTGGTGAGGATGAGGGCCTGCGCGGGTACGGCTCGCATGGTGAGGATGAGGGCCTGCGCAGGTACGGCCGGCGTGGTGAGGATGAGGGCCTGCGCAGGTACGGCCGGCGTGGTGAGGATGAGGGCCTGCGCAGGTACGGCCGGCGTGGTGAGGATGAGGGCCTGCGCAGGTACGGCCGGCGTGGTGAGGATGAGGGCCTGCGCAGGTACGGCCGGCGTGGTGAGGATGAGGGCCTGCGCGGGTACGGCTCGCATGGTGAGGATGAGGGCCTGCGCAGGTACGGCCGGCGTGGTGAGGATGAGGGCCTGCGCGGGTACGGCTCGCATGGTGAGGATGAGGGCCTGCGCAGGTACGGCCGGCGTGGTGAGGATGAGAGCCTGCGCAGGTACGGCCGGCGTGGTGAGGATGAGGGCCTGCGCAGGTACGGCCGGCGTGGTGAGGATGAGGGCCTGCGCAGGTACGGCCGGCGTGGTGAGGATGAGGGCCTCGCAGGTACGGCCGGCGTGGTGAGGATGAGGGCCTGCGCAGGTACGGCCGGCGTGGTGAGGATGAGGGCCTGCGCAGGTACGGCTCGCATGGTGAGGATGAGGGCCTGCGCAGGTACGGCCGGCGTGGTGAGGATGAGGGCCTGCGCAGGTACGGCCGGCGTGGTGAGGATGAGGGCCTGCGCAGGTACGGCCGGCGTGGTGAGGATGAGGGCCTGCGCAGGTACGGCCGGCGTGGTGAGGATGAGGGCCTGCGCAGGTACGGCCGGCGTGGTGAGGATGAGGGCCTGCGCAGGTACGGCCGGCGTGGTGAGGATGAGGGCCTGCGCAGGTACGGCCGGCGTGGTGAGGATGAGGGCCTGCGCAGGTACGGCCGGCGTGGTGAGGATGAGAGTCTGCGCAGGTACGGCCGGCGTGGTGAGGATGAGGGCCTGCGCAGGTACGGCCGGCGTGGTGAGGATGAGGGCCTGCGCAGGTACGGCCGGCGTGGTGAGGATGAGGGCCTGCGCAGGTACGGCCGGCGTGGTGAGGATGAGAGTCTGCGCAGGTACGGCCGGCGTGGTGAGGATGAGGGCCTGCGCAGGTACGGCCGGCGTGGTGAGGATAAGGGCCTGCGCAGGTACGGCTCGCATGGTGAGGATGAGAGCCTGCGCAGGTACGGCCGGCGTGGTGAGGATGAGGGCCTGCGCAGGTATGGTCGGCGTGGTGAGGATGAGGGCCTGCGCAGGTACGGCCGGCGTGGTGAGGATGAGGGCCTGCGCAGCTACGGCCGGCGTTCAGCTGGCCGCGCACAGCTGGTATGTGCGCGCGCTGTCTGCATGCAGTGTCTTGCCTGAGAGGCAAGACGCTGCGGCACCAGTGCCTTCTCAGTGCGCTGCCTGTGTTCTGTTTCTGAGAAGGAAGACACCGGGATCCTGGTGTTTTCCCATCCAACAGGGGCGTGGCTGATACCGTGTCGATGATACTCTCCCAGTGGCGTGACTGATACCGTGCCGGTGATACTCTCCCAGTGGCGTGACTGATACCGTGCCGATGATACTCTCACAGTGGTGTGACTGACACCGCACCGATGATGCTCTCTCACAGTGGCGTGAGACTGACACCGTACCGATGATGCTATCTCACAGTGGCGTGACTGATACCGTGTCGATGATACTCTCCCAGTGGCGTGACTGATACCGTGCCGATGATACTCTCCCAGTGGCGTGACTGATACCGTGCCGATGATGCTCTCACAGTGGCGTGACTGATACCGTACCGATGATACTCTCACAGTGGCGTGACTGATACCGTGTCGATGATACTCTCACAGTGGTGTGACTGATACCGTACCGATGACGCTATCTCACAGTGGCGTGACTGATACCGTGCCGACGATACTCTCTCATGCAACGACAGCGTGGCCGATATGGCGCACATGCTCTTTCGGTGCAGGTATTCTCTCCTTTAGCGATAGTGGGTGGTATGCCGGCGCGTGTCGCTCCATCGGACAGTGACGCGGCGGATATGGTGCAGGTATTCTCTCCTTTAGCGATAGTGGGTGGTATGCCGGCGCGTGTCCGCCCCATCGGACAGTGACGGGGCGGATATGGTGCAGGTATTCTCTCCTTTAGCGATAGTGGGTGGTATGCCGGCGCGTGTCGCTCCATCGGACAGTGACGCGGCGGATATGGTGCAGGTATTCTCTCCTTTAGCGATAGTGGGTGGCATGCCGGCGCGTGTCGCCCCATCGGACAGTGACGGGGCGGATATGGTGCAGGTATTCTCTCCTTTAGCGATAGTGGGTGGTATGCCGGCGCGTGTCGCTCCATCGGACAGTGACGCGGCGGATATGGTGCAGGTATTCTCTCCTTTAGCGATAGTGGGTGGTATGCCGGCGCGTGTCGCTCCATCGGACAGTGACGGGGCGGATATGGTGCAGGTATTCTCTCCTTTAGCGATAGTGGGTGGTATGCCGGCGCGTGTCGCTCCATCGGACAGTGACGCGGCGGATATGGTGCAGGTATTCTCTCCTTTAGCGATAGTGGGTGGTATGCCGGCGCGTGTCGCTCCATCGGACAGTGACGCGGCGGATATGGTGCAGGTATATTCTCGTCCATCGGTAGCGCGGCGTCGGCGGCGCGCCAGCAGACGCTGGACGACAACGCCGAGGCACGTCCGTACACCACTCCCGAGTCTGGCGGGGTGGTCAACATCACTGCCGAAGGCCGTGACACGCTGCGTGCCATGACCACCCAGGTCAGATTACCGCACCTCAGGTCATCTCACCTCGGACCGCTTCATGTCCTCTCACAACAGTTGGAGTTGCTGTTCAGAGAACTGCTGCTGATGCCCAGTTCATGCCATAGTGTCATTAAGTTAACGGCCCTGTCATGTTACCTAATATCGCGTCCAATTGAAACTTCGATCATTACCCAGATCATATTGTTATGCAACAGGTCAAGACTAAGCTTAAGGTAACACTAAAACTAAGTAATCATACGTTCATCATGAACACCCATGCCACACCATGATAAAGCAGGTCAGGCCTTTACAGATTGCTTCGCTAATAAAGGTCACATCATAAAAAATAGATTAAGCATCTACATTGGTAAGGCAGCTGAAATGCAATTCGGATCACAAAATAATTATGCACAGTATACAGATCTCATTGTTCTTCGAAATGTTCTTCAACTACAACCAGTATTATATTCCGATTGAATATGCCAAGTGGAGACAGGTCGCTGCTTTTCAGCAGAAATCTGAAACATGCCGTTAATTGAAAATCTTACCTGGTATCTTTACTTCATCTATCGTGGGTACCATAGTGTCATGCTGAAAAAAAGAACTCCTTGTTTGATCTGTATGCTCCTTTGGTTACTCCAAACACAGTACCAATTACTCCCGATCTATCTCCGCTTATTATTGGCCATCTGATCCTGCTTGCCCACAGCGATCTTTCCCTGCTAAACGGGACAGGTGCTGACCTGTCTATGATTAGATGGACCGATACCGAGATGGACCTGTCGACTTGACTTGCGCGTGCTACTGACCCGACACTGACATGTCCCATCTGATCCTATGCATAGAGACCGGCGGTGGTGGTGTCTGTTGGCCTGCTAGTGTGCAAGGGGGCCGGTACTGATTTTGACCGGTATCTGTGCCGACTCAGGTGGACCGACTGACCAAGATACTGACAGACAGTCTGCTCAAGTCGCTGCCTCCCGGCGCGCCGGCTGTCGTGGTGCGCGCGCAGGGTCGCAGCGTCGTCTGCGAGCGCAACCTGCCAGAGAACATGGACAACAAGACCGTCAACACGGACCAAGGCGGCTTCAAGCTGTCGCGCTCCAGTCAGCTGCTGGGCAACAACTTCTCCCTCGTCGGCATTGTTGATATTAAGGTGAGGCTCCTTTGACTGCTGGTCGAGAGACGACTGAGTTCTGAAGCTGCCCAGGGTGACTGGTGTCACCTCTCAGTACACTATGCATACCATAATCTACTGTTATGGTCATACACAATGCAATAGGTTATGTACTATGATATGCGTGATATGATGTAACATATATATTAGGGTGGTCCAAAAAACGGAAAATGACATTTATTTCTCTCCACAATTACATTACACGCCACGAAAATAAATTATATGCAAAATTTCGTCTCTCCATCTCATCATTTAGGGGTCGCCCCACTTTTCACTTTATCTTCATCAGGTTGGCCTTTGAGGGTGTCGGGATGGCAATTCGGTGTCCATGAACCAGACGGAAAATGTACTGCTTCCGACCCTCATCCTTCGTCAGCGTCGCATTGTACGCCTCTGCCAGGGTCACTCCGTGTTCAACTGCGTCGTTCACCACTCTCAGGCTTTTGGCTCTGCCCTGAACGTCATCGAACAGCTTGTCTTCCTTCCAATCCGAAGGATCCATCTGCAGGAAGCCCTGTTTCGCTTCCTGGGCTCCGCATTTCTTCAAGACATCGAAGACACGACGAGACCTTTTGGTGAAGAAGGCATACAGGCGGATGTCCTGTGTGTCTTCGATTTTTTTCCCGACGTGGGTGATCTTCGGTCGGATTTTCCGTCTTCATCCGAGTCACGCAGTCGGCCTTCATCTTGTCTGGAACCCGATCGTCCAACAGAGAAAGGCCGACCAAGTCTTCCACCATGTACCAGAGATGCCGTTAGAGGGCATTGCTCGCGGTTGTAGCGCGTTCACCTGGTTCGTGTACTACTGGAGTTCAGTCAGCATCGTATGGGGACAGGATGTCGTATGGGGCGTGGGATGACAGGAGCTTCGTGCCAAAATCGGGCAACGAACAGCGCCATGCCAGTCACATTCCACTCCTCTCGTCTCGTTGTCTTGAACTGGTGTCGGAACAGGAGCATCTTGAGGCAGTAGATGCCTTTTGACATCCACCTCGCGTGGTGCATGGCACTAAGGGCACGAAACGATGGTTGAGTCGTTGTGCCCCCTCCGAGGAACAGGGCTGCGAGCTGCAGGAACTCGAAGTAGTCCTCGCGCGGACACTTCGTTCGATCAGCCAGGGCAGATTGCCAAAACGTCCTTAAACTTTAATTCAGCTTATTTCATAATTGCAATTTACAATTATGTTAAATTGCATACATCATGAGCGATGTTCCTAAACTGATGCAGTCTTCTACTACGTTAGCTTAGGAACGCTGGCGAAGATATATGCCATTTAATTTATTTTTAAATGACAATTATAAGGTATGCTGAATTAAAGTTCAAGGACATTGTGGCAACCCTGAACATGTACTAACCTCCAACTGTTGGTGCTGCAACGCACACGCGAGTCGTGACACGCACATACACACAACGAATACGGGAGCAACGCAATGCACCCATGACCACAGCAACGGTTCAACTGAGTGCAACACTAATTTATGGCTCACGCAGGAGCAGTTGCGCCAGATTCTAAGTGTTAAAAGTGGGGAGACCTCTTAATATCATTGTATCGCGATGAAATTTTGCACACAAGGAGAGGAATGCGACACGAAAAAAAGCAGTGGTGTGGAGAATGGACCAGTGCACTTTGAAACTTTACCCCTCTTTTTGGACCACCCTGATATATATATACATATATATACATATATATATATATATGTATATATATATATATATATATATATATATATATATATATATATATATATATATATATATATATATATATATATATATATATATATATATATGCTTTTGTTACATTTGCATAGCATGGCATGTGCTATGCAACATGCCATGCGAATGTACCGTTCCACGCCAATCGGTAGCGGTGTGTGTGTGGTGTGCAGACCTACAGTTGCCACGACGCCTCTGTCCCTGCTGCAGGCAATGTCGGTCGAGGTGAACCCGTTCGTTTGGGATTCGTCTGCCAACTTCATCGGGACACCGGTCCTGTCGCTGGCACTCAGCGAGGAAGACGGCACCGAAATACCGGTCAGTGGTTCGGTGTTGGATTGCTGAGGTATCAGTACACATGCACTCTGTAGTCATTTACCTTCGAACTAAAATGTCACTCAGTATCTCCCAAAGAAGCTCAGTATCTTGCGCCGTATACAGGTGAATGACCATGAAAAGAAGTATTGGTATATCAGCAATATGAACTGGCCCATAATGGAATGGTAGTAATATGTGAGCTTAAGAGTCAGTAGTCCGTCAATAATGGAAGGTGGTCTACGAGTAATGACAAGTTGTCAGTCAGCAGTGGCTTGCATACACTGTACTTGCACTGATTTCCCGCCATTGCTTTCGGTGTTCGCGGTCTGTCGAAAAGGTCGGAAAGGTGTCAGGAGAATGAATGCGTAACAGCCTTCCAGATCAGCCTAGTTGAAAACAAACGTATTTTCTGAATCGCTATGCAAGCTGCTGCAGCCACCAGTTACTGGTAGCGGCGTGATGTGAAGACAGATGGGGCCTCAGGTGTAGTGATGCTCTGAGACAGGTCTGCTGGGCCTGGTAGCGGCGTGATGTGAAGACAGATGGGGCCTCAGGTGTAGTGATGCTCTGAGACAGGTCTGCTGGGCTGACGGTGACGTGGCGTGATGTGAAGACAGATGGGGCCTCAGGTGTAGTGATGCTCTGAGACAGGTCTGCTGGGCTGACGGTGACGTGGCGTGATGTGAAGACAGATGGGGCCTCAGGTGTAGTGATGCTCTGAGACAGGTCTGCTGGGCTGACGGTGACGTGGCGTGATGTGCAGACAGATGGGGCCTCAGGTGTAGTGATGCTCTGAGACAGGTCTGCTGGGCTGACGGTGACGTGGCGTGATGTGAAGACAGATGGGGCCTCAGGTGTAGTGATGCTCTGAGACAGGTCTGCTGGGCTGACGGTGACGTGGCGTGATGTGAAGACAGATGGGGCCTCAGGTGTAGTGATGCTCTGAGACAGGTCTGCTGGGCTGACGGTGACGTGGCGTGATGTGAAGACAGATGGGGCCTCAGGTGTAGTGATGCTCTGAGACAGGTCTGCTGGGCTGACGGTGACGTGGCGTGATGTGAAGACAGATGGGGCCTCAGGTGTAGTGATGCTCTGAGACAGGTCTGCTGGGCTGACGGTGACGTGGCGTGATGTGAAGACAGATGGGGCCTCAGGTGTAGTGATGCTCTGAGACAGGTCTGCTGGGCTGACGGTGACGTGGCGTGATGTGAAGACAGATGGGGCCTCAGGTGTAGTGATGCTCTGAGACAGGTCTGCTGGGCTGACGGTGACGTGGCGTGATGTGCAGACAGATGGGGCCTCAGGTTAGTTGATGCTCTGAGACAGGTCTGCTGGGCTGACGGTGACGTGGCGTGATGTGAACAGATGGGGCCTCAGGTGTAGTGATGCGAGACAGGTCTGCTGGGCTGACGGTGACGTGGACAGAGGCTCATAGTGATGCTCTGAGACAGGTCTGCTGGGCTGACGGTGACGGGCTTAGCAGATGGAGGTGTGTGATGCTCTGAGACAGGTCTGCTGGGCTGACGGTGACGTGGCGTGATGTGCAGACAGATGGGGCCTCAGGTGTAGTGATGCTCTGAGACAGGTCTGCTGGGCTGACGGTGACGTGGCGTGATGTGCAGACAGATGGGGCCTCAGGTGTAGTGATGCTCTGAGACAGGTCTGCTGGGCTGACGGTGACGTGGGCCACACGAATGGCCGGCCGCGCTTACCTGCCTGATGTGCAGAGATGAGCGTGCTGTTATCTGATTGTCGTGCCCACCCCCTTGGTGACGCCTGCGCCACTCGGGTCCGTTCAGGTGAAGGATCTGCCCGACCCGATCGCGATCCGTCTGAACGTGGGCGAGCGGAACCGACCTCGGTCACGGCGCATCTCTCCCCTCATCAGAGGCGACAGCAACTACGAGACGCTTCACTACGTCAACGTCACCAGTGAGGAGAGCAGCATCATCTTTCAGATCGAGTAAGAAACGACGACCGGCCATGAATGTGACATGAAATGCGATTCTGCTGATACATCGGGGAATATATCCGGCTTATGTCTGCCAAGTGTGGAAGCTTCTAGCTGCTTCTTTGCAGTTAATTTTCAGTTCAACTGTCTATTGACAAGTCGTCTCAAGAATGGTAAGATGTATACGAAGACACGAAGATATATATGCACATATATATATATATATATATATATATATAATATACATCTATATATATATATATATATATATATATATATATATATATATATATACATATATATATATAACAATAATGTACATATATATATATATATATATATATATATATATATATATATATATATATATATATATACATATGCATAGTTTTATTCACAACGTCTCTGCTCCCTCATTTCCACTGCCCACTGGCTATGATTATCCCCGCCCGAGTTTGAAGGCATCTCAGAGTGTATCGCAGTAGTCGAAGTATGGTTGCATGTAAGTGGCGTAAGCTTGCTGACGACTGTGTCTTGGGCCATGCGATTTTGGGTAGACAGCATCGAAATGTGCGTGAATTCGTTCAACTACACTTTATCGTTGTGCACGTTGAAGAAGAGATCTGATAAATTAATGTCGTATGTTTGTGACTGCTCTTTACTGGAATTTCGTGATTGCAAAAGGTTGGGTTGATAGTTTTTGTAACTTCTCCTGAGCAATAATGTTTGCTGAGTTGTTTTGGAGCCATTGTTATGTTATGCTATGCCAATTTTTATACACATTTGTGAACTCATACAGATCATGTTGTGGTGATGCCTGAGTCCTTGTGTGTTGTCCAGGGGGTGGGATGCGCATGCGACATGTGTCACTAGTGAAGAATAGTGTGGTATTTGAAGGGTATGTCGATACCTTGTCCGGGTACATTATTGCCAAAAGGGGTATTATGACTGAGCTTTGAGGGCATCCCACATTTACAGATTTCATGTCAGAAGAAGCGCTGACAACAGCCACTATTTGTCCTCTAACCGTCAGGTATACTTTTAGCAATGTCAGAAAGGGGCCAGTGAGTCCGAGGTTATTCTTCTTCTTTTTTTTTTGCTTGTGGAGGAGTCCGCCATGCAAAATGTTCAATATGCCATATGTTGAAATACTGAGGTAAATGGTGAAGTCGCGATTCAAGTGATTTGTAATGATTGCGGGTCAAGCACAGGAGGTTAATCTGTGTGTCGGGGTTAGGCTATGTCCGCTCTGCTTTTCCATGAATTATTTGTGCTTAGTAAGTTGTTTGTGGATGTGCTTACAAACAATTTGTTTGAAAATTTTTAGCATATAACTTAAGAGTTATATGGGACAATAGTTGGTGGGACTAGATGGTGATCCTTTGTTTAAAAAAATATATTTTTGACGTTTGCTGATTATTATAATTTGGGAAAGATGCCTGTCGGCAGTGACTTGATTAATAATATTGTCATGGATTAAACAAGAAGTGCAACAGAAAGGTTTAGCATTTTAGCTGAATGTTCGTCCAGTTCAGTTGATTTGCTAGGATTGAGGGAAGTTAGTTCGTGCAGTACTTGTCTCGTTCTATGACTACACTGATTTCTAGATTTCTTTGGCCTGCACTTTTCTGAGAAGGGGGTCCATGTGTTAGGCAAAGTATACGAGCATGTCCTTCAGGGAAACTAGGAAATGGGGTGGGGAGGAATGAAATTGCATTGCCAACTCAGGAATATTCCAATAGTGTCAGCCAAGGCAATAGAACCTCAAAGTCTGCAAATAGGGACAGCAGCAACTCAAGGGGACAGAGTTATAGTTCGTCTAGTGATAAAAGAACTCAATATGAAAAAGCCAAAGGTGGTTATGGAGCATTCGTTAAGTGTATGATGTTTAATGCTCAGAGTATCCGTTCCAAATTTGATGAGTTCAAGTGTTATGTTGCTGAGGAGGAACCGGATTTTGTTTGCATTACGGAGGCATGGGTCAGTGAAGGGTATTTTGGAGATAACTTACAGGACTATGAGATCCATGGATACAATATGTTTTCGTGCAATAGGGGTCCAGCAATGAAAGGGGGTGGTGTAATGCTCTATATAAATAGCTTATTCAGTTCTCAAAAAGTAGCAGGTGGGGATAAAAATGTGTCTGTGGAATCCATTTGGCTTGATGTCACTGTGGGAAAAGGCAACAGCAATACTTTTAGGATAGGAGCTTTCTACCGATCAGGAACACTGCCACATTCTCAGCAACTGGAGCTTGACAAGGTGATTTGTGAGGAAATCAGTAGAAACTTTAAGAGGAAGTGCCTTATTCTCGGTGACTTTAATCTAAAAGGTTATGGAAATGCTGGTATGGCACCCCATCATGCAAAATGTTTAGGAAATGCCTTGAAGAGGACCTGTTCTTACACCAGTTTGTATCGGAACCTACCAGGCATGGTTCATTCTTGGACCTTGTATTCTCGGATTTAAGTGACTTGGTTCAAGACTTGACTGTAGGCGAAACTCTGGGAAAAAGTGACCATAACATAGTTAGATTCAAGGCACATGTAGGGGAAATTATCAAGGATAATTTGGTAAAGGTTCCAAATTTCAACAGAGCAGACTTTAACGGCATGAGAGCGGCTTTAAGCGCCATCAGATGGGAAGAAGAATTCTCCAATTTAAATGCCTGTGAAATGTGGGAAAAGTTCAAATCTTACTTGAAGGAAACTCAGATTAGACATGTCCCCCAAAAGCAAAGACGCAAAAGAAGGGTAGGAAAGCCAGCATGGCTTACACCAGACGTGATAAAAGCAATTAAGGCTAAGAAAACTGCATTTAGAGTTTTTAAAGAAGCCTCAAATGTCGTTGATCTAAAGGCGTATCGAAAAGCTAGAGACACTGTGAAGCAAAAAACCAGAGCAGCAAAGCGAGCAAAAGAACTGGATTTAGCTAGAAACTGTAATGGGGACAGTAAAAAGTTCTTTAGTTTCTACAAGCTGAGTAAAGTTTCTAGCACAATTGGTCCACTGGAAGTAAACGAGACTACATTGGGTGAGGATAGTGAGATGGTTGAGGAGCTGAGCAAGCAGTTCAAATCAGTGTTTACATTGGAAGATATGACCAATCTGCCGACCATACACCATAGTTCAGTGACATGGGATCTGACAAATGATGTTGATTTCATTGATAGTGATGTTGTTTACAATCATATCAGGAAAATAAAGCAAAATAAGGCAGCAGGACCTGATGAAATTTATGCTAGGGTGTTGCGGGAAACTGAAAAGGAACTGGCATTTCCACTTAGTATAATGTTTTGTAGATCAGTTTCACATAATTAAATTCCAACCGATTGGAAGAGGGCAAATGTAGTTCCTATTTTCAAGAAAGGAGAAAGAAGGAAAGTTGAAAACAATAGGCCAATAAGTCTCACATCCCAAGTATGCAAGGTACTCGAATCAATTATAGAGGATAGAATAGTTAGTTATCTGGAAGGTAGCAGATTGATTCAAAATACTCAACATGGGTTTAGAAAAGGACGATCGTGTCTCACAAACCTCTTGGACTTTTTGAACTTCGCCACAGAACAATTTGATCAGGGAAATCAGGTTGATGTAGCATATCTTGACTTTAGTAAGGCCTTTGACAAGGTTAATAAACGGTTAATGATACAGCTTCAGTCCCATGGTATTGCAGGTAGCATTTTAAAATGGATAGAGTTGTGGCTTTCAGATAGACAGCAAAGAGTGATGCTAAATGGTACAAAGTCATCATGGCAAAATGTTCTTAGTGGAGTCCCACAGGGGTCAGTACTAGGGCCATTACTGTTCATTATATTTGTAAATAACATTGAAAGTGGCCTAAGCAGTAAAGTTTTGAAATTTGCGGATGATTTGAAGGTCTTTAGGGCAATAACAGGTCAGGATGAGCATATCTCGCTGCAAAAAGACTTAGACGAACTTGTGAAGTGGTCCGAAGAATGGCAAATGAAATTTAACTTTGATAAGTGCAAAATCATGCATGTAGGTAAGCAGCATATGAAGGCTCCATACTTGATGGGCGGCCAAGTGGTATCAGTGACTCAACAGGAGAAGGATTTAGGTGTTATTCTAAACACAAAACTGGGGGCATCAGAACAGACCAAGGAAGCCAGGAAGAAGGCACTGAGAATGCTCGGGGCAATAAATAGGAATGTATAATACAGAAGTGAGGAAGTGATCAGGAAGCTTTACTGTGCATACGTCAGGCCACACTTGGAATACTGCATCCAAGCTTGGTCTCCTAGCTATGAAAAAGATTGTTGGCTTTTGGAGAGAGTACAAAAGAGGGCTACAAAAATGGTTAGTGGCATAAGCAACCTGGCATATGAGGAAAGATTGAAGAAATTGAATATGTTTTCACTTAGATACAGAAGGCTGAGAGGAGATCTCATTGAGGTCTTTAAATTTGTCAATGGTTTGGAGAGGGGATACCTTGGGGAAATGTTTGAATTTAACAGAAATGATGCAATTAGAGGTCATAAATTCAAAATAAAAATTAACTACAGCAGAACAAGGTTAAGGCAAACTTTCTTCACCAACAGGGTAGTGGAACACTGGAACCAGCTGCCAGAAAACATCGCCAGTAGCAGCACATTGAACATCTTTAAAAACAGCATAGACAATCATTATAAGAATATAGGGCTTGCTTTTCAGTATTACAGGGAGGGCTGATTGACAGTTTTGGTGGACAGTTTTTGGTTCAGTGTACAGAGTGCAACCAAGAAGGGCCCTTGTGGCTCATAGTTGCACTAATATTTTATGTCTTTATGTCTTTATGTCTTTAGAGTAGGTATCGCTTGTGTTTGCTCATTGTTCGCAGTTTATGTATCTTCGGAACTTTACGTCGGGCTTGTTGCAACGAATGTGTCGTTCAGTAGGGCAACTTCTTTTACTTACCTTGTGTTACAAATGTTTTTCCCCACAATTTTTATCTTGGAATTATTATCTTTCAGTGTAGTGAATGCTTGAAAATGATCCAGAAACGACTATGTGGAAGGTGTGCCAGATTCGTCAATAACACAATCGTTGCTTATAAGAATAAGACACTCTCAACATCAACTCCCATCCGCACCCCGGCTAGTTGAGGATGGCAGTAGTCTAGAGTGTGTTAGCGGCGTCAGAAAGTCTGTGATCAAGGGGTGTGGGCCGCTATATCTTTGATAGTGGGCTGTCCATTCTAAGTAGATAACAGCGTGGAAATCGCCGAGGAATATCAGCGTTGTTGGAGAATACGTGTTGGCCAAGGTAATATTTTTTAACAGATTTTCAGTGAAATTGGTTTTCCGTTTGCACTGGGATTTTGTGAACATATATAGACAGAATATAGTGAGGGATAAGGCATGCGTTTTATTCTATACCAGATCCACTGTTCTTCGTCCTTCAATTCCAATTACCGCAATCGAGTCATTGGAGCATGTCTAGCCGCACATTAATATTCTTTCACCGTGCGGTAGCGTGAGGGACTCATGGAGGCTTTCATTCGACGCCAGGGTAAAAACCGTTGGTTAATTTAGTTTCTGTTAGTGCAAGTATTCGTATGCCATTGACCTCCATGAAGTGATGGATTTCGTCTCAGTTGTCAGCTGCAGTTATTCTACTGCCGCACCTTACGTTGACGTGTGTAATTTGAAGTCGTCGAAGGTGATTGTGCTAACCAGGATTTTCTTCGATACTTGCAAGGATTGGAAGTAGTCTGATATTTGTTGGCTCGTTTAAAAGTGTCCATTGGGAGTGGGTTGCTTGGTGTGGGGTTTGTGCGAAAGATGAAATTGTGCAGTGGGCGGTGTGTTTGCCTGGGATGTGCGATGCTTGTCTCTTTCGAGCCGATACATAGCACTGCTCTTGCGCTAGCGACAGGCGAGGTGCCTCAAAGTGGAGACTTGTATATTACATGGAATGTAAATTGTTATATGTCTATCCGGTGACACGGTACTTCCGGCAACACGGCAGACACGACGAAACGGATACACATTAGGGACGGCGACACGGCAGACACGGCGACACGGATACACATTAGGGACGGTGACACGGCAGACACGGCGACACGGATACACATTTGGGACGGTGACACGGCAGACATGGCGACACGGATACACATTAGGGACGGTGACACGGTAGGCATGGCGACACGGATACACATTAGGGACGGTGACACGGCAGACACGGCGACACGGATACACTTTAGGGACGGCGACACGGTAGGCATGGCGACACGGATACACATTAGGGACGGTGACACGGCAGACACGGCGACACGGTAGGCACGTAGTGGATAATGGAATGCACAGTAAGACAATCCTTCTGGAGCGTGCCGGCGAGCGACACGTTTGAACAGTTGAAGATGATGTGAGCTAACGAGAGTACCTAAATTATTGGCTGATGGCACCAGCTACATGGCTGAAATGAGCCAGTACGAGAGGTAGGAATGAATTGGGACGCCTATATTTGCATAACCACTTGGCGTCATTATCCCCCACTTCCACTAAAGTTTTCGCAGATAAGGAGGAAACAGCGCAAGACATATTGGTCATCACAAAATTAAGCAAAAGCACCCAAAAAAACACATCGAACCTTCATTAATTTGAAGCTTCAAGCATTTGCTCCCACATCAATCACACCAAATTTTGTTCGATTACTTATTTGCACTGCATATTTGCACATTGGGGTTAATTGGAAGATTCTGGTTAAAGGAAGCCATTTTATATTGAAAGGACTTCAAATCGTTACGTATCCAAATATGTATTTGAAGAAAAAAAAATACATATCCAAAAAAAAATCCGGTCCAAATATGTATTTAAGAAAAACAAAAAATAATTCACCAGAGCCCAAAACATGACTTTAGGTGTGATTTCATAGCCTCCTAGTAACGTAACTTTTTGACATTACTTTCGCTTCCTGCAACGCTTAGCTTGGAGATTATGGGGGCTAATAATGACCCCCACCCCAAGACGGGGTGTGGGGATCTGATCGGGGAGGGTTAATGGTGCTATCTCCACACAGTCATCATCTTAAATTTCCGGGTAATATAATATGCCTACTGCTAAATATAACAACACACATAAATGCATCTCTTCAGAAATTAGCGTGCACCTGTGACAAATAACGGCACAATGCAGCGAAGCTATCTCAGATGGCAGTGAAGCAAAAAGCCGTTATTTTCCTCAGCCCCATGGACCGCAGTGCTCAGTTCACTATACTGGTGGCGCAAGGGAGGCGGGCAACACCCACAGATTTCGACTTCGACTACATCATCCCACAAACGCTGCTCAACTATACCTGGCCTTTCTTCAGCAAGATCGAGCTCAAGGTACGAATCCATCGGTCAGAACAACCAGGATGACGCTGAAGTCGAGGACAGGCCACGGACAATTATCGTTGGGCAGGGCGGACGAACATCCAGTTTGTCTCTTCTATTTTCAGGCAACGCTTAGCGCTTGCCCTATAGAATCGCAGGACGAAATTCGATCTAAAATAAGACTTTTAATGTCAATATATATTCTACATGCCCACGCTCCAGCATGGCCTGCCGCTGCGCCAACTTATGCAAGGTCTATATATGCAGTCATACAATCCATTTCAAGCTGATTCCATTGTATTCATCGCCAATGTATTTACACTTTTGCATTGGATGATATCCAAAGGTGCACACTAGTCAATAGGGCTGGAATAACGATGTGAAACACAACGCGAACCCGAATGTGGACGTTATAGTTAGCACCCACCATCGCACTGCACACCTCACATGTCACTTGAAACCGTCCACAACCCTCGCCTGGGTATTACCGCCTGACACCGTCCACATGCCTTCACTTGGGTACTGCCACCTGATACCGTCCACAGACCTTCATCTGAGCACTGCCGCCTGATTCCGTTCACAGAAAGTGGACGCCGAGATGCAACTGGTGGGGGAGCAAGTCGAGGACGAGCTGATGTACTCAGTCTTCATCAGCAGCGATGCAATCCGAGCTCTCGGGATCGGACAATGGAGCTTCTCTGTCAAACAGATAGGTAACGAGACACCATATCGCGTCTTTGCAACGTTGGGGACTAACCATGTACTCGTCTCTAGCCATCACCAATGCAGCTAACTCTGGTGTCCTATAAGATATAAAGTGCCTTCTTCCACCAAAACTCAGCTGACATTATAATCCGGTGTTGTACCAAACATTAACGCCTTCTTTCCCTTCGTATCAGCGATGGTGTCCCCGCAGGAGCACTATACTTTGACCGTTGCAGCCACCGGGAAGTCTGTATGGTAACCACAGATATTGACTATCTCCCTCAGCCCCTGCCCCCTCCACACTTCATCAGTGCACAGTTGACCTGCTGCGGTGCCTCTCGGGCAGTGAACGTGTCAGAGGTCGACGTGCCTGAGTTGACTACCGCACTGTACGACTTCCGCAAGCGGACCACCCCCAGTAGCTGGGAATACGTGACGCTCAGCAACTATTCGATGACTCTGCTGACACCGGCCTGCCGCTTCTGGAACGAGTCCACCAACGTTTGGGAGACGTTTGGCTGCAAGGTCAGCCAGCATGTCAGACCGAGCTGAGCCGCCTCCTTCACTGACCAAACGACATTGTTCTGGATTTCCAATGTAATTCGGAGTTAATCTTGCTAAACTGAGATTAAACGTAAGCTAAATCATTGTGCCTGCACTTATGGCCTCTTTTGGAATAGGCGTTCAGACAATCGGCACACAATATCGTATTATTGCACGTATTTCGGTGTATTCCACAAACACTGATTGTTGAAACGCCCCAACCCGAATGAGGGGTCTAATTACATTAGCTTCACTGTGACTCCATCAACATTCATAACCGCTGTAGGCATGCTTTGTTTTGATGAGTATATAATCAGTGGAAGATGAGACACTACAGCATATCAGGTGATGTGGCCGCATGTGATCCCGTTCCGCTCTTCTGACCTGACTTAGCCTGACCCGGCCCACCGTGACGTGGCCGCATGTGATCCCACCACGCTCTTCTGACCTGACTTAGCCTGACCCGGCCCACCGTGACGTGGCCGCAGGTGAGCCCGCTCCGCTCTTCTGACCTGACTTAGCCTGACCCGACCCACCGTGACGTGGCCGCAGGTGAGCCCGCTCCGCTCTTCTGACCTGACTTAGCCTGACCCGACCTGCCGTGACGTGGCCGCAGGTGAGCCCGCTCTCCAACAGACAGTTCGTGCACTGTCTTTGCGACCATCTGACGTCATTTGCCAGCGACTTTGTCGTGCCGCCCAACACCATCGACTTCGCCGCTGTCTACTCCAACCTGGACGCCAAACTGCGCGATAACTTCGCAGTGCTGGTGTTCATCAGCTGCTGCGTCCTCATCTACCTCCTCGTCATCGTCTGGGCGCGCCGCAAGGACCGTCAGGACCTGGAGAAGGTGGGGCAGCGTGCACCCAGTCGAGAATCACGGATGTGTGATGTCATCAGGCAAAATGTTCGGTGTAAAAGTGCATGTCCCCCTTGTGATGTCTTCCTGCTCTCTGGAGTCAGTGCAGGAATCGATGTCACACATGAAAAGCCAGCATGCGCGACAGGGTCAGCACGCGTCCCGTGCTCCGACCTATCCTTAAACCCATGACGGCTTAGGTTATGACGTCATGCGTGATGACGTCATGCGCCGTGACAGTTGATATGGTTCGATTGCGGCTCAGTTCCCAAACGCTTGTATGGGAAATGTGACAGATTTATGGGTTTCAATGCTTGTAGACGACATTCTTGACGTTTTGTGCACCTCTATGTCAGCATCGGAGTAGCATACCCCACGTATCAGCAGTGTGAGTAACACACCCCATGTATCAGCAGTGTGAGTAACAAACCCCATGTATCAGCAGTGTGAGTAACAAACCCCATGTATCAGCAGTGTGAGTAACAAACCCCATGTATCAACCCACATCAGCAGTGTGAGTAACAAACCCCATGCATCAGCAGTGTGAGTAACAAACCCCATGCATCAGCAGTGTGAGTAACAAACCCCATGCATCAGCAGTGTGAGTAACAAACCCCATGCATCAGCAGTGTGAGTAACAAACCCCATGCATCAGCAGTGTGAGTAACAAACCCCATGCATCAGCAGTGTGAGTAACAAACCCCATGTATCAGCAGTGTGAGTAACAAACCCCATGTATCAGCAGTGTGAGTAACAAACCCCATGTATCAGCAGTGTGAGTAACAAACCCCATGCATCAGCAGTGTGAGTAACAAACCCCATGTATCAGCAGTGTGAGTAACAAACCCCATGTATCAGCAGTGTGAGTAACAAACCCCATGTATCAGCAGTGTGAGTAACAAACCCCATGTATCAGCAGTGTGAGTAACAAACCCCATGTATCAGCAGTGTGAGTAACAAACCCCATGCATCAGCAGTGTGAGTAACAAACCCCATGCATCAGCAGTGTGAGTAACAAACCCCATGCATCAGCAGTGTGAGTAACAAACCCCATGTATCAGCAGTGTGAGTAACAAACCCCATGCATCAGCAGTGTGAGTAACAAACCCCATGTATCAGCAGTGGGAGTAACAAACCCCATGTATCAGCAGTGGGAGTAATACATCCCATGTATCAGCAGTGGGAGTAACACACCCCATGTATCAACAGTGGGAGTAACGCACCCAATGTATCAGCAGTGGGAGTGACATACCCCACGTATCAACAGTGGGAGTGACATACCCCACGTATCAACAGTGGGAGTGACATACCCCACGTATCAACAGTGGGAGTGACATACCCCACGTATCAGCGATGTGATTAACACACCCCATGTATCAGCAGTGGGAGTAACACACCCCATGTATCAACAGCGGGAGTAACGCACCCCATGTATCAGCAGTGGGAGTGACATACCCCACGTATCAACAGTGGGAATGACATACCCCACGTATCAACAGTGGGAGTAACACACCCATGTTTCAGCAGTGTGAGTGACATACCCCACGTATCAACAGTGGGAGTGACATACCCAGGTATCAGCAGTGGGAGTGGCATACCCCCGTATCAACAGTGGGAGTGACATACCCAGGTATCAGCAGTGGGAGTGACATACCCCATGTATCAACAGTGGGAGTAACGCACCCAATGTATCAGCAGTGGGAGTGACATACCCCACGTATCAACAGTGGGAGTGGCATACCCATGTTTCAGCAGTGGGAGTGACATACCCCATGTATCAACAGCGGGAGTAACGCACCCCATGTATCAGCAGTGGGAGTAACGCACCCCATGTATCAGCAGTGGGAGTGACATACCCCACGTATCAACAGTGGGAGTGACATACCCCACGTATCAACAGTGGGAGTAACACACCCATGTTTCAGCAGTGTGAGTGACATACCCCACGTATCAACAGTGGGAGTGACATACCCATGTATCAGCAGTGAGAGTGACATACCCCATGTATCAACAGTGGGAGTAACGCACCCCATATATCAGCAGTGGGAGTGACATACCCCACGTATCAACAGTGGGAGTGACATACCCATATATCAGCAGTGGGAGTGACATACCCCCGTATCAACAGTGGGAGTGACATACCCAGGTATCAGCAGTGGGAGTGACATACCCCATGTATCAACAGTGGGAGTAACGCACCCAATGTATCAGCAGTGGGAGTGACATACCCCACGTATCAACAGTGGGAGTGGCATACCCATGTTTCAGCAGTGGGAGTGACATACCCCATGTATCAACAGCGGGAGTAACGCACCCCATGTATCAGCAGTGGGAGTAACGCACCCCATGTATCAGCAGTGTGGGTGACATACCCCACGTATCAACAGTGGGAGTGACATACCCAGGTTTCAGCAGTGGGAGTGACATACCCCATGTATCAATAGTGGGAGTAACGCACCCCATGTATCAGCAGTGGGAGTGACATACCCCATGTATCAATAGTGGGAATAACGCACCCCATGTTTCAGCAGTGGGAGTGACATACCCCACGTATCAACAGTGGGAGTGACATACCCATGTTTCAGCAGTGGGAGTGACATACCCCACGTATCAACAGTGGGAGTGACATACCCATGTTTCAGCAGTGGGAGTGAGATACCCCACGTATCAACAGTTGGAGTGACATACCCATGTTTCAGCAGTGTGAGTGACATACCCCACGTATCAACAGTGGGAGTGACATACCCATGTTTCAGCAGTGGGAGTGACATACCCTACGTATCAACAGTGGGAGTGACATACCCATGTTTCAGCAGTGGGAGTGACATACCCATGTTTCAGCAGTGGGAGTGACATACCCCACGTATTAGCAGTGGGAGTGACATACCCATGTTTCAGCAGTGTGAGTGACATACCCATGTTTCAACAGTGGGAGTGACATACCCCACGTATTAGCAGTGGGAGTGACATACCCATGTTTCAGCAGTGGGAGTGACATACCCCGCGCATCAACAGTGGGAGTGACATACCCATGCATCAGCAGTGGGCGTAACGCACTCGCCGTGCCGGCAGTGGGGCGTGACGCCGCTGAGCGACAACGTGGCGGACGAGAGGTACCTGTACCAGGTGACCGTGTACACGGGAATGCGCTCGTCGGCCGGCACCCGGTCACCGGTCAGTCTGGTGGTGAACGGAGACGCCGACGACACGGGAGTCCGCCGACTGACCACCGGCCGCAGCCAGGTACCGGGCTCGGCAGCCACTCTCACCACGCCACTGTGTGTCCTGGTCTGGCCCAGCCCACCTACACCTGTCGCACTCCGACGCAGTCTTCCCACGTCTGTCCCGATCCTCCTCAGCCTGTGGCTACGTGTGTCGCCGCCTGACACAGCCTGCCACATAGCCGCCTACGTATGTCCTGGTCTGCCTGTGCCTGCCCGAATCCGTCCTGCCTGGCCCAGTACAAACCCAGCGCCCACTGCAAGTCTGTCCTGCCTGGCCCAGTACAAACCCGGCGCTCACTGCAGATCCGTCCTGCCTGGCCCAGTACAAACCCGGCGCCCACTGCAAGTCTGTCCTGCCTGGCCCAGTCCAAACCCGGCGACCACTGCAGCCTGCAACCACTGCAGCCTGCATGCTTTTTTCCCTGATCTGCCTGGCCGGTATTGTTACACATCGAACTCAGCACTCTTGAAGCAACAGATTATATTATTTGTAATGTTTTATCTGCATGCATTTTCCTTTGATAGCAAATAGCAAGAATACAAATGCCTTCCGCCAAGTAAACCGACTAAATACGAAGCGGTGTGAAGCTGAATACACGTGTGTAATTGTGTGTGGAGTGTGCTGAACCATGTTGTGAGATAACATGACCCGCTGTCTAGTGGGAGTGATGTCAGAGTAGTGGGTTCGGATCCACGCGTCTCCAAGACTTCTCCGCAGATACTCATACCACCTGGAGGATCCTGGAAAGCATTATTCTAGTGATAATGTGCCTCAGATGTAATCATTCTGACATTTCGGCCGGGTCAGGTACAACATGCATAAATAGAAAGTATAAACATCATTTCAATTATGATTGCACCTGAGTACCTTCACCATTGTTCTATGATGGCTGCAGAGTAGCAACACATTGGATTTGTTGTAATAATGTCCACATCGGCAATTTATCGGGCAGTCACGGGCCATCGAGCATTCAGCTCGATTTCACATAGTCTCGCATGGACATTGTATGCTAGATACGAGTACATTTGCGGTGTTTGTATTACTTGTTGCGTAACCTGGTGCGCGTCGTATGCACCAGCTATGTGTATGTCGAAAGGGGAGATTCTGTGTTGTCATCAACTGCTGGCACATTCACTCGCCAACAGCGCAAACAAGTAGCTGCCGAGTAGAGGCCGCTCCAGTCGCTCAGATTGATGTCAGACCATAGGCCGTCAGACAGCGGGACTGTGGTGAGGTTGTGAGGTGCCGTCAGACAGCGGGACTGTGGTGAGGTTGTGAGGTGCCGTCAGACAGCGGGACTGTGGTGAGGTTGTAAGGTGCCGTCAGACAGCGGGACTGTGGTGAGGTTGTGAGGTGCCGCAAACGACTTGGGAGGTGTGAGGTGCCGTCAGACAGCGGGACTGTGGTGAGGTTGTAAGGTGCCGGAGCGCGCTGCCGACAGGCTCTGGGCCGCGGCTCAGTGACGAACTTCCTGATGACCACACCTGGACCGCTGGGCTATCTGAACTTCATCCGCGTGTGGCATGACAACTCCGGCGGCGGCCGCCATGCTGGCTGGTACCTGGACAAGATTGTCATCAAGGACCTGCAAACAGAGCTGGTGTGAGTCACTAGGCATGCTTTGAGGGTGACGAGTTTCGTGAGACCTGGCGTGATGCCATAGTTTTGCCCGTCTTGAATTTGTGGAGGAGTGGACCTCGAGCTATTGCATGACTACGGCTTTTTTCCTAACTTTATCGACACGTAAGCTGATGGAGTGAATGCTAAATATTCGGCTGTGTCGGCACAAAAAAAAACGGAATTGAGAAGAGGAAGGCGAAATCGACCATGGCCCTAAAATGTTTGCCCACCCAGAAATCGATTTTTTTTTTAAACATCGAACTTTTGAGTTTTCAAGGTTTCTTAACACGCGCCCTGGGGGGGGGGGCGAAATCCGCCCACCCCTCATGATTTTCGTAGATAACTCTAGATTTTACCGGCTGATGTACGTCATTGTTTGTGTACCTGCTTAGAAATGAACGGCACGCTGCTTAAAGTAAGAAAATCGAAAATCGACCGAACATTTTTCTAATTAGGGGTCGGTAAACTAAAAAAAATGTATCAGCGCCAGACCACAAATATCGGCGCTGATGCGCTTCCCGCATATTGGCAAAAAGGAAGTGTTCTTGGGAACACTAGCGACTTGTTTGATGTATATTTGTATGCTACATTATTCCAAAGTCATGTCAGGTCACCGAGGTCAAGTCTGGTCAAGTTTATGACAGGTTAACACACGCCCTGGTGGGGTGGATGGCGAAATCCGCCCACCCCTCCGATTTTTGGTGCACAGCTCCATATTGTACTGCCAGATATGCGCCATTTTTTCAGTACTTGCTTAGAAATGACCGGCGCATTGTTTAAATCAAGACAAATTAAAATCGGCCGGAACGTTTTTATGTTATGGGCCGTTAAAGTGTTTTTTTTTTCAACGCAGCGGCAGACCACAAAAATCTGCGCTGATGCACTTCCCGTATATCGGCAAAAGGGAAGTGTTCTTGACAACACAAGCGGTTTGTTTGATGCATATTGTTATGCTATATCATTTCAAAGTCATGTTAGGTCGCCGAGGTCATCATGACAGGCTACTGGAACCAAGCATGGTCAACTGGAATGTTGTCATAAATGGAAATGACTGTCATGCGATTGACGTCACTTTGCATGTTACTCCCTACACATCCTACTGTTTGTCATTGTGTGCTTGAGTGTTTTTATACTTTATTCATGTATTTCACTCCTTTCTTTGCGAAGCCGATTGTGCCGAGCCGCCCAACGGAGCAGTCAGGTGGGCAGCCCGGTTCCGGTAACTGGAGTAGGTAATGGCCTGATAAAGTGCTTCTATATGGGTGACCTGAGGTCAAATGGCGGATCTGGCACATGCATTACATCATTAGTAATGTCAAAAACCTCATTAATGCCAACTTTTGAACATTTAAACACAATCACAACGATCCATACCAATGACAAGCCAAGCCAGGCAAAACCAGAAAATTTTGCTATTTTGACCTAATTTGACCTTGAAGATATTGACCTAATGTCACGACATTTGCACACAACAGAGTTTACAATCGTGCTCATTCACCCTGCGAATTTCTTTGCTCTAGCCTTAATGAGAGCCGAGATCTTTTGGGGGGGGCGGAATCCGCCCCCCCCCCTCCAGTGCGCGTAATTTTCAGAGGCCCTCCAGGGCGCGTGTTAAAGTTATAATTTTCTAATGAGTAGAGAGGACCGATAACCGTTGTTCAAATTCAACTTGATCTCATAAAATGCTTACTTTAGCTAGAATCTTCGATTATAACTAATGAGGAATTATAAAAAACAAAACTAACATAAAAGTAACAAAAAAATGGTAAATGGTGCGCTTTGTTTCGTCCCTAAAGGTAACCAAACGCTGAAAGTCTCCTAAAAATATCTTTATCCGTTAGACCGCGACGACCGGTTGAACTTTTCTGGAGGTGACCTCACTTGACTTGGACTAACTCGTTGACTCTAATGACATGATCTCAATATTTTGAAACAATATGCCAAATTGATGTTGGAAAAGGTATGTCAAATTTTGGCGTGCCACCACACGCGGTTCTTTCATTATCTGCGGAAAACCTTTTGTTGGGGTGAGGCGGGGTCGGATAACATCCCCCCTCCCCGGAGACGGCGCGGGTTAGCTTCACGTACGTGCTTAAGGCTGCCCATGACTTCCCTCAACGTTCTTGAATATATACAAAATATCCAAAGACACCCAGGGTCGCGTTTGTTCAAGATTTAGCAATATATGAGAAGGGGAATGCAACCTAAGACGTATGAAGCCTTGCGATATGCAATTTTTTTGCCTAGCAGAGCACAATTTTCCACCGAACCAAAAAAAGAAGATGGTCAAGGTTCATGTTTTTCAAGAATGGCAGGAAATCAGACATTTCAAACATTTGCTGATTTACCATTCGGAAATTTTGTGACGACAGATGGCATATGAAGCCCGTTGTTTGGCTAGATCAGCTTGTAGTATTTTTGGTGATGCTCTTGCATATATATTTTCACTTTATGAATGATGAAGCAGAATTCTGCGGCGATGTTGCTCAGGTAGCTGAAGCTTGGGGTGTGCACGCGGAAAAAATGAGGGGGACAAATCGCCACTTCAGGAATTGGGGGAACCCATGTCCCCCAGACCCCCAGACATCCATTTGCACCCATGCTGGTGTTAGCAGTATCAGCATTCTTGGTGTCAGCAGTATCAGCAGTACTGGTACTAGGAGTGTCAGAAGTGCTGGCGCTAGCAGTGTCAGCAGTGTTGGTGTTAGCAGTGTACGATCGTTGTGGTGATCGTTTGAAGCAGCCAAGTGCGAACAGCTGTCTTCGTTCTTCAGGTCATTTTTCGTCTGTGAGCGGTGGCTGGCGGTCGATGAAGATGATGGCATGATTGAAAGGATGATTCCACGCTCTGGAAGTGAGGAAATCACATCCTTCTCGCAGCTGTTCTCCAGCACCACCAAGAAAAACCTCACTGACGGCCACCTGTGGTAAGACTCGTGGAGCCGGACTTCATGCTCTCCAGACAAAGCAATCTGCGGATGGATGCATTTGGTTTCTACCACAAAGTGTGCAAGAATTCAAGTAATATGCTGAACAAGTTAATACTGTTTTCTTTTTGCTTTTAAATTGCCATCGATGTTGTTCCTACGATGATAATATTACGAAGACATACATCATACACAAAAGAATGAAGTCAGTTTAGTTTCACTATGTTGTTATACCGCTATGTGTGGTATTGCTATGACTAGAGTGGAAATCATATGTGGCGCGACCACGGGATACGAGGTTACGTTTCCCCACACGTATTCAAATTCGACGCTACACCCATAGCGGTGCATGGATCGATCTAAACTCGCCTTGTCTCATTTCCCTATCGAGAATCAGTGGTGACACCCATGGTGGGAAACAGCACCTCGGCATGATCGGCCATCACTGACCTGTTGCTGACTTTTGGCCTGTAAGAGCAGCGACATCGTCAAGGCTGGCCTACCTTCTCTTCGACAGGGTGTCCATCTTCGTGCGGCCGCAGCGGTCCAACTACACGCGCGTGCAGCGTCTCTCGGTGGTGATGGCCCTCATGTTCCTCACCATGTGTGTCAACGCCATGTTCTACGAGACAGAACCGGCCACCAGCAAGACGATCAGCCTGGGCTTCTTCCAGATCACCACCTTCCAGATCTGGGTGAGATCCTCCAACCAAAGTCGGAAGGTACACAGGAAAGGCAATCTAGCGCATCATGAACGAAAAAGATAAGTGATGATCGTTATGATGTTATGCTTTGGCCCAGGAGGTTGGCATTGCGTGTGACATAGCGATTTCTTGTGATCAGAGGTCACCATATTGTCGTTATTGCTACCGCCATAGCAGCATTGTTGCATTTCACAGTCATCAAGCATGCTTCACCTTTTGTGCCATTCAGCTCGACTCGACTTCTCCTGAAATCTCTCTTACTTGCTCTGTGAGTCCCAGAGGATGATATTTACCACGGTTTGTTGGAAGCATCCATTTGACCGTCCACAGGTCTTCCTGACGACAGCCCTGACAGCTGCCAGGTCTCCCTGATGGGTTCTGGTGACCACCCTGACTATCACCAGGTCTCTGTGACAGGTTCCGGTGACCACTATGACTGTCCCCAAATCTCTATGGTGGGTTCTGGTGATCACCCTGACTATCCCCAGGTCTCTGTTCGATTCTGGTGACTACCCTGACTGTCCTCAGATCTCTGTGATGGGTTTCGGTGACCACCCTGACTGTCCCCAGGTCTCTGTTCGGTTTCGGTGACCACCCTGACTGTCCCCAGGTCTCTCTTCGGTTCTGGTGACCACCCTGACTTCCCCAGGTCTCTGTGACAGGCTCCGGTGACCATCCTGACTATCCCCAGGTCTCCCTGATGGGCTCACTGATCGTACTGCCGCCTTCTCTGGTGATCGACAAGATCTTCCGCTTGTCGCGTCCGAAGCGGACGGCGGCCGAGCGACAGGCCGAGGAGCACATTCAGCGCGTCAGAGAGAGCTTCGGCCGAGTTAAGCAGGCCAAGAAGAAGCGCTCTTTGCCACACTGGTGTATCTACATAGGCTGGCTCTTGGTGCTGACTGCCGCAGCCACCTCAGCCTTCATTGTGTTCTCATATAGGTGAGATATATATACATTTATAAATAAAGAGAGAGAGAGAGAGAGAGAGAGGGGGAGGGGGATAGAGAGAGAAAGAGAGAGAGAGAGAGAGGGAGGCTTGGAGGGATGGAGGATGGAGGATGGAGGCATGGAGGATGGAGGGATGGAGGGAGAAGGAGAGGGGAGGGAGAGGGAGAGGGAGAGGGAGAGGGAGAGGGAGAGGGAGAGGGAGAGGGAGAGGGAGAGGGAGAGGGAGAGGGAGAGGGAGAGGGAGAGGGAGAGGGAGACGGAGACGGAGATAGAGAGACAGAGAGACAGAGAGCCAGAGAGCCAGAGTCTCTCTGTGTCCCTGGGTCTCTCTGTCTCTCTGAGTCTCTCTGTCTATCTGAGTCTCTCTGTGACAGAGGGACAGAGACAGAGAGACAGAGAGACAGAGAGAGAAAGATAAACAGAGACAGAGAGAGAAATATAAACAAAGAGACAGAGAGAGAAAGATAAACAAAGAGACAGAGAGACAGAGAGACAGAGAGACAGATAGAGAAAGATAAACAAAGAGACAGAGAGACAGAGAGACAGAGAGACAGAGAGACAGAGAGACAGAGAGACAGAGAGACAGAGAGACAGAGAGACAGAGAGAGAGACAGAGAGACAGAGAGAGATGGAGAGAGAGAGAGATAACGATATTCTACCGGTGAGCGAAAAGCGCAGAGGCGATCTAGCTACAAGCGTCATGGACAATTTTCACGCCTGCATAAGCAGTCGCGGGTATTGCACTTACGAAGCGACCCGACGACCCTGTGTAGCGTGAACATCCATAGTGATGTGATAACCATCTGTCTGTAGTGTGAGCATCCATAGTGATGTGATAACCTTATGTCTGTAGCGTGAGCATCCATAGTGATGTGATGACCCTCTGTCTGTAGCGTGGACATCCATAGTGATGTGATGACCCTCTATCTGTAGCGTGATCATCCATAGTGATGTGATGACCTTCTTCCTGTTAGCGTTAACTTTCTTGACGACGCGACGCCCACCTACACATGGCGTGAGATTCTCAAATGGACCAGCGTCTACCTGTCCACAGCCTGCAATGGGGCCGCGAGAAGTCTCTCAGCTGGCTGAAGGCCATGTTGCTCTCGGTGGTGCAGTCGGTGTGCTTCATCCAGCCAGCCAAGGTGTTCTTCGTGGCGCTCGTCTTCAGCATCCTCTGCAAGAAGCCAGACACGGAGGCGGTCGATGACGACGGAGCTCTGGAGAACGCGCTGCCGGCTGACGACGAGGAGCTAATCAGCGGCCGTCCTCGGTCAGGTCAGTCGGAGACCAGCCCCATCTGAATCGGCTCAGTCGGAGATCAACCTGTCTCGGGCCGGTCGGGACGCCACCTTACTCGGGTCAATCGGCCTAGTGAACCCAAACATTGACATCGAGCTGAGAATATCCTGACGTGTACTTTGCTGCATTTTGATCCACCAAGTTTTGGGCCGAAACTGTTTTGAACAGAAGATATGGCATGCTGTGTAAGCTTCAGCACTAATTTCATAGAGAGCACATTATTCACGTGCCATGCGTATTATTTCAGGGAGACGTAGGAAGCTGGCGCCTATTCCAATAGACCAGGAAGCATTGGCTAAGGCCCGACAGAAGCGCCTGGAGGAAAACGAGATGCTACTATTAATGAAACAGATCTGCACCTTCATGCTGTTTCTGGTGTTTCTCCTGTTCTTGGCGCAGCAGAACAGAAATCCGAATTCTTTCCTTATCAACAACAATCTGAAGAATATGTTCGTGGATGCGCGATTTAACTCTGTAAGTCAATGTCCTAATGCACTGCATGTCAGTTTTATATATATATATATATATATATATATATATATATATATATATATATATATATATATATATTTATTTATTTATATATATATCGCGAATATAATCCTTTAGTGATACTGGCAATGTAACCTTGATGTAGTAAGATAACTATATTAAATTGTCCTAGACGACATCACGCTGGGATGCTGGACATAGGGTCATTCATTATTAGGAAAGGCTCTTTTGCTTCCCAGCATCACTTGCTGACAAAAAAATGTGCTTGCTAGACAGTAGAACTGCAATTACTGTAACACCGGTGGTCTGTCAGAACTAATAGCAAGCTGAGTTATACTGCAACCTCAAGATCGAATGCTGGCTGCCATGTATTTTAAGCACGATATATGGTTACGTGGCGCTTCCCACATGGCTCATCGACGCCGTCTCATAAAGCCACTGTGTGTTGTTCAGATTCGTCTGCCACGCCATCTGCACAGCTGGCTGCAGCACACCTATCTGGGGGCCATCTTTTGGAACAGTCACTACAACGGTGACGAGCTCAGCGCCGACGAGTGGCCCTTCATGTCTGACATGGTGACTCTACGGCTTGGTCCGGCACGGATACGGCAGGTCCGGGTCAGGGCAGGTAAGCGGCTGGGTGTGCGCGACCCTGATCAAGGCCGGTCAGCATGATCGGATGAGGTCAGCGTGAAGATGGCTCCATGGAAGTGCCCGGAGCCTCTCCAAGTAACAAGAGGCCTCCGAAAATCGCTGTTGCTGGCATGCAGTACGTTCTTGTGAAACCATTAGCAATGCCTCTTGTGATGACTCTTATGATTGCAATATCACCTAACTGAAGTTAATACACTCTCAAACCACAATTATCACCACTATCACTGGCACTGTAAATACCGCCACACCACGACTTCCATCACGAACAAACGAACAAACACGGTTTTCACTCTTGCTGGGATATAACACATTGAGGAAGGCCCTCAGACAGCAGACTCATATTCGTGAGCTGTTGCGTGATGAACACTCGGCCGATGACCAGTTCGTGTTTTTCCACAGATCAGTGTCGAGTTCCCGCCCAGCTTCGCAGTGTGCACGACGAGTGCAACATTGAGTACTCTTGGCTAAAGGAGGACAAGGCGACGTATGGCGTCGGCTGGGCGCCCCAGAATGTTTCCGAACGGCGGCGCCGACAAATACACTCACCCTGGACTTACAAGACCATGATGGAATTGGACGGTAATGATCAGTGCAGAGCTGGAAATACGGGCAAAATCGCCACGCAGCTTCGGGCGTGACAGTCACTTGTTGCGCTGACGTGAACCGCGTGGTTCGCACTGCACATTGTAAAGGTTTCTTTTCGCATCATTTTCATATTTGCTTAAGTTCTGCGTTAAATCGCTCTCTTTGATAATGATTCTGCTATTTAATAACTGATATAGCCGTCAGACGCAACGGAAGGTCGTCAATAATGCCTGGGCGGAGAGACATCCAATGGCGTATCGAGATCTACACCCGCAATCGCTGGACTAACCAATTGCTTTTGTGCATCGAGGAATTTGCTGGCATAGAATTGGATGGAGAATGCAGAGCTCGGACTAGTGTACAATAATGTGGTCTTCTTTTGGGATTTCAACGTTTTGGAGGTCTTACATTGAACCTTTCGTAACTCGGACACTCCTACTCCAGTACTGGCTTGAATCTTGCATATATTAAAAATATATCGAAGTTTGACTCTGAGAAAAAAATATGCCACCAGTGTGCCACTCTTTCGGCACTTCTTCACGGCTTTTACAACCATAATCTTTGAACAAGCAGTTGTCAAGCATTTTACATCGCTTCAAGTCAGTGTGACTACAGAGCCGCCCTTTTGCTATTGCCATCTTGGAACAAGCAGTATCAATGTGTTTCACATCGCTTCAAGTCAGTGCAGCTAGCGAAACGGTCAGCTGACTGAGCCCGGCGCGGACAGGTGCCCCGAACTGGGGTCAACTCAGCACCTACAATGGGGGCGGCTATCACATGGACCTGCTGGGCTCGGCGGAGCAGACGGCGCGGCTGTTCAAGGAGCTGCAGCAGCAGGGCTGGCTGGACAAGTACACGCGCGCCGTGTTTGTCGAGTTCACCGTGGTCAACCCGTACGTGAACCTGTTCAGCCGCGTGTCGCTGCTGGTCGAGTTCAGCAACTCCGGCTCCACCTTCAACTCGTACACCATCACCACCTTCCAGTTGTACAGGTCGGTCGGTGATCTCAGCACGCACTCGATTGCCAGTACATGGTCCAGCTGAGTCTGTGACAGATGGCCTAAACCACTGCCAGTGCGCTGCAGTCTGAAACCGTTTCCATGTTTGCTTTTCAGCTATGTGGGACCCGACGCAATCTGGATCATGGTTTGCGAGGCAGTCGTCGTCTTGTTCATCATATTTTTCTTCATCACCGAAATCAAGAAGCTTCGCAAGGTAGGTTGACTGATCTTGACTGCACAATATACAAATATATCCACCCTTAGGTCCTCTGATGTTTCTCTAGGAAGCCTATGACTTCTAGAGAGGAATCTGAGGATGCCCACACGCTGTACATCTGATATCACAAATAATTCGACACTGCCCAACACACGACCTCCTGCCTCGTTTCAGCAACGGATGCAGTACTTTGGTGAATTTTGGAATACCATAGAATTTGTGAAGATAATACTGGCTATCACAAGTATTGCCATGTACGCGATGAAGAATATCTACGTTCACGTGGCGCTCGGAAATCTGGCTGAGAAGCAAGGTAAGCTGCGCCGAATGGAAGACAGTGGCAGATAGGCAGAAAACAGTCTGGGAATCCAGCTCATAGCTCCTCTACGCGTCAGGACAGCTCTACTAACATATACATTATAGTATGTGTCGTCCATGGGTAGTATTCAACATGAATGGGCATGACCCTCCTACTTCTCGGATAACTCATCCATTGACTCTGTAGAAGTTGCATGAAAGTAGCAACTTCAAAACGACTTTGGCTTGCACAACTTCTTTGACGCTCATGCGAATACTTAGTCATTCTTGCTTATCCATCATAAATGTTTGGAAGCCATGAAGCATACTCAGCACACGATGTGGACATATGAGATACATACTTGCAATGTTTTACTTGGAAGCATGGTTGATAAGTTGTGCACCATGGATTATTTTTGCATCGTACATTTCATAAACATTTATCATGTGAAATGCTCTTGAATAAATACCAGTGAGTATCCATAGTATGACCATTTTTATTTTGTTCAATGCCCCCTTCCAAGATGGAAGTCAGCTTCCCTGTCCGTTTTTATCCAGTTAATTGGATTTCATGACTTCAGCTATAAATTGAGTCATACAATTGGCGTTTTATGAATACTCAAGCAAACCGACGTGCTGCAACAGGATGCTGGAATGTGGAATAGACTAATCATTGGAGAATGATGAGACGACTGAGCCCTTTGGCCCTTGATCAGTGGTGTGAGGCCTGAACCTGCCCAATCTAATTCAAATAGAGTGTGACACCAGGCTACTGCATACAAATTACTGTACATTACATTTTGTGAACGGTCTTAAGTCCACTGACAAAGGATACGATCCCCATGAAATTGCTTCTAAGCTTGGTATCGTTCGTTTCGCGGGCAACATTTCATGAAACCATCAACGAGGGAGATAATCTAATCCATGCATTGGGTACGAGGCCCCATAGCGATATGGAAGGGAAATGTCGTGAAGGCCCATTTAAAATCCTGAAGGAAGAAGTTGGAGAGGATGTGACCATAGTACCCATTGAGATGTCAATCTAAAAGCGCATCAAGCTGACATCCCCTCATTTCTGAGAGTTCCATTTAATAGAAGAATACAAAAAAGCGTCAGTTCTTCACATACGCTTGCAAAGCATATCATAGTAAAGTCAAGCATATACATGAGGCAAATAGCTCGCGCATTACAGGAAGCAATAACAACATAATATCTACCAAGGACAAACGATGTCACAGCAGGCACAAAAGTCAAACGGCGCCACAGCGGTAACAAAGGACAAATCGGCGCCATTACAGGCGAGTTCATCAACATGCAGCGTATGGCGGCGTGGAACGAGACGTTCGTCTTCCTCGTGGCGTTCGTCTGCTTCACCTCGATCTTGGAGATGCTGCACCTGCTGCGCTTCAATGCTAAGATGTCTATGCTGGCTCTGACTCTGCAACGGTCCACCAAGGAGCTGCTGTACTTCTCTATCACCTTCATGATCACCTTCCTGGCGTTCGCACAGTTCGCCTTTCTAGGTGAGAATTCGGCATCCAGCTGGCACGGATAGCTGACAGAAACACTGCACATACACATTGGTAGCAATGCTACATACCGAAACACAGAGTAAGTCTGTATGCAGCGATTTTCTATGATACTTGCACTTGACACACACATCTTCGTGGGGTGCTCACGCGAACTTCCGTGGGTTACCGGGAAGCGACCACAATCCTTTCCCAGTCGGTACAGGGTCTGATGCCCTCTTTCCAATAACTCTTTGATGCCTCGTGTATATCGGCGGCCCCTTTTTCTTGACAAGCCAACGACAACGGTATTCGACTTTGTAATCCCTGGGCCAGCCGAATCGGACGAAGCTCCGCATATTTCTCACTTGGTGGCCAGGCAGAGGCTCCGGGGGTTCCTCTGCGCATATCTTGCCTTCTGGCCGCACTACACCCATGACATCACCCTTCGGCGGTAGGTAGACGATCAGGGCTATACAAACAGCGAAGCTTGTTGCGAAAGACAGCACAATGACCCCCACCGTCAAAACGTTACGAGGTGCTTTCCTCGTTTCCATGGGCTGTCCTTTCTCGGCGTCTGCGTTTCGCGGTGGCCTTATCATCGTGAATAATGCGCTTGAGTTTCTCCTGATGGAATAATCGGTAGATCAGAATTGCGTGGAGAAGGCAAACAATAGCCAACACAATTGTTAACAGGAAATACCCGGCTTGTAGCACTGCTCCTAACCCCACTCGCATTGAAAATGAACACGTGAAGCAGGCGTGAAATATGCTTCTGTATGTCTATGCTTACAGAACTCCAACAAACATTTTTTATTATTATAGGATGCCCATTTTTGTTTGTTTTATAGCACGGGCACGTTTACTTGAGCACCTACATCTTCTGGTAAGCTGGGACCAGTATAATAGTATTGTCATAGGCAAAAGAAAGGAAGTATGCCAAAGCATATCAACTTCGTAAGTTATTTCAGAGTGGGTTTTCCTTTTATGTTGTTTCCCAACACAAAATAATGAAATACATCATGACAAAAATCATTGGGGGCCAACTAAATCCGAAAACAGTACCTATATCATGCTAGGGTGGATCTCAAAGACTAGGTGAGGATTTTCTAAAAATCAGATAACGAGAAAAAACTCATCGGGTTTGGACCGCTAATGTTCGTCCTGTTCGTTTAAAACAATACTTCATGCTCTTAGAATAATAAAATGCTGTCATATGTCATAAAATGCTCTTAGATTTTGCAAGAATACCATTTATGTGCAGAATATCGGTAAATATCGACCTCTTGAAGGGGGGGGGGAGCATGGCGCCGACCTAACCTTGGATCCGCTCCTGACTTCATGGCTTTAGCTTCGGAGTATTCTGACCATCTTATTCCAAACAAACTTCCAATTTAACCTACACTGTTTGGTCAACAGTGATTCTGTCAACACCATTATGGATTAAAGATGCATTGTGCACCACCAACAATTAGGATATAATTCGATGTGGAGGAATGGACGCACGATACAGCTGCTGGCTTTGTTAGACTTTGGAAAACATCGACTTCATGAGATAACACATCTTAGCTTATACCTGGGTTGTTTGTGCGTACTTGTTTAAATGCATGGTAAGGCAAACGATTGGTGAGTGTCACCTGTTGACTACTTCACTATCTTCCAGGGTACTTCCGGGGTACGAGTGTCTAAATGTGTACATTTCCGCTTGGTCTACACTTCCAAATTACCTAAAATGTTATCAGAAGCTTCCATGCTTTAAGTGCCGAACAAACTGATTATAGTTGTATTCAGGCCATCCATGTTTTGACCATAAAACATCTGTAATTTACCAATAAGTGTTTGTTTCAGCATTTGGTACGTCTATGAACCTATACAGCAACTTCATATTCACCGTTGAAAATCTCTGCACACATTTGCTCGGTAAGTTGATTGTGGGAGCTTGATGACATTGCAAGTAATCCATGCATAATGTGAATGGTGTCAACATACTGTGGTGGGTCAGGTCACAGTGCAGAAGTCAAAGTTCTAGGGTCACTATTGAGGTTCACAGATAGCCAGTGAAGGAGAACCCCCGTTTTGTTGTGAATCAATTTGGCTATGCAGGCCTTGCCTGGTACTGTTCCAATTATCTTACGGCGAGTAATCTTGTATTCAGAGCGCAAGAGATCCCCAGCAAGGCTCGAGTTCCCGAAAGTGGAGCACTTCAGGTGTTACTCGATTTGAACCTAGCATCTGGGAGCGATTGGATAAGCACGCTTCACCGCCTGATTATTGGCTTCAGTGGACATCTCTGCTGCAATTAGCATCGTTGTTGGACCTTTCACAACAAATGCGACGTGTTTCCACTCGACATGGGTCTACCATGTGCTGGCTCATGTTAACACATACACCGGAGGGCCTCTCACACAGCACTCATATAGTGGTGGGGACAGATTCCGTCCCACCTCCGAATATCTCGAAACCTACTGGAGCTAGAGGCACATAATTTGGAGAGGAGACTAAAATTGGAGTGAGTTTTCTCCAGTAAACATAATGATGATCCTAGGTCAATTACTTCAGGGTCAAATGAGGTCAAAATATGTCGGCACGACGAAACGCTGCGCTTTCACACCAGCGAAACCTTTGTAACTTTGAATGCTAGGCGACCTGGTGGCAGGTCGGTCGACTTTGCATCTCCACAGTTCCTATACTTACTAATAGAGTAAACACAATTGCATAGGGTGCGCTTATCAATTTCCAACACAGTCGTAATGCTTAATTACAACATCCCTGGCAGTGTATGAAGACAGGAGAGGTGGGCAGATACAGCCCCTCCCCTCTCTCAGGTGCGTGTGTTAACCCTAGTACTATGAAAATGAACTGGTAGATAACTATTGCATCTAAGGTCCTATGAAACTGTTATTCGTATGCCGTACGCGTACGTATGTCATTCGTAACGACATGCATGTCATGTGTATCTCACACCTGTACGGCAGAAACATTACCCGACTACCGTGGTCCTGCTAAAACAATGCTAAAATTAAGTAGTTTCCAGACGTACGAAAGCCATGGTCCACTTTACTTTGATACCCAACATGTTCGTGACTGAATGGCATTGCAAGGGTAGGAAATCGCATCACCTTACTGCTGATATTCGCAATCCTGTCGCATCATGTACTTCATCCGTCCCAACATACTGTCCAACGACCGCACCAAATCACACACAAAAATACTCCTCAGGCGACATCGACTTCGAAACGATGTACAAAGAGCACGGCAGCTTCGGTGTACTCTTCTACCTCTTTTTCGTCCTGGTGATGACGTTCATCGTGCTGAACATGTTCCTGGCAATTCTCGGCGATTCCTTCACCGAGGTCAAGGCCGAGCTGAAGGGCGCCAGAAACCAGTACGAGCTCCTCGACTTCTGCAAGGGCATAGTGATGGTTAGTAGACCAATGGCGTGACTCTGACGTACTTGCATGAATATAGTGGGGCTCGGAAAATGGATCAGCACGTGAGGTTTCCACTGTACTAAATAAGTAGTTCATGAATGATACGTAGCTACGGTTTTACTGTTATTATTGTTATTCTTCATGCGAAGCGAATGCATGTGCAGGTGCTCTTCTTGTGACTCCATTGAATTCACGTATATTCTAGGCTTAGCCGCGGTCATGAAGTAGTACTTTCATCACGTGCTGTTGGCACCGCCGTGCATTTACTTGCACGTTAGCTATATTGTCACTTTATTTTCCCACTTAGGTAGTGCGCTTCATGCCGCAATGAATTATGCAAAATCCCTGTTTGAATTTTGCTTGCAATCTGATCTGTCCCAATGTTTTGTTGTAACACAGAGCCTTGCCGTAGTTGTCCGACCTGATGGTCGGTCGGGCGGGCTGGTTCGAGCTCAGGACTGGGACACGGGGGGGGGGGAGGAAAGCAGAATGGCAACAGCTGATTGCGGTTGAAACGCTTCATCAGGTTCCATATTCTGCCGGTAGGGGTGAACCGATTGAATTGAGAGGTAAACGACCGCCAACAGTTTTGGCATGCTATTCGAATTGTGTACCGGCCGTGTTTTTGAGATTGTTTGTATCCTGACAGGTGTGCTTCGCAAACACATCTTTTGAATTGGTTGTGGGCACGGCGCCGTTCGGCAATTGCCCTTTGACATTCCGAGGTCCACCATGGCGTAAATGCTTCTTTTCCTGGGTTTGTTACTTTTTGGGACTGAGTTCCGTGCTGTTGAGCTGATGGCTTTTGTAATGGTCTCGATTTTACTGGTCTTTGAAGTTGCCAAGTTGAGGTCCACCTGATCCTGTAATTTATCCCAGTCCGCTCTTTTCAAGTTCCAAGATAGTGTAAATAGCTTTGTGTGGTGGATAGCGTCCGCGCTCAGGCTAATTGTGATTGGGTAGTGGTCGCGCAGCCCGGGAACGTCTGAAACTGACCAGTCAAATAGTGAGCTAAGTCGTTGAGAGCAGCACGTTAGGTCAATGCAAGCCTCATCCTCCTAAGGTCAGGCTGTAATGTGTGGCGACTCCGGTATCACGACGTATTAAGTTGTGGTCCGAAATAAACTGGTGAATTTCATGCCCTCTAGTGTCCGTCTGGTCGCTTCCCCCTGGAGCGGTGTTTAGTACATTAACGTTTCCCATAATGATAACTAGTGGAGGAGCCTGAACAGCTCCTGTGAGCTGAAAAGTCGCTCAGCTGCTGTGGTGTGGTGGTTGCAGCTGATGGCGGAATGTATAGTGAGATAACGGTATTTTGGCAATGGGAAATTTTTAGGCTGACTGCTACGCAATTCAGGGAAGTATGTAACATTACTCGACAATGAGGTATGATGTTTGCAATGAGTACGACTGTGCCCCATTTCCTATGTGGGCCGTCCACGTTGTTGACGTGTCAGGTGTAATCTGTGGTTTTGTTCCAAGTGGAGTCAGAATCTCGAATATGATTTTATTTGAGTTGGTAATCGTTTTTGTTGGAAGAATTCAAAGTTTAATTCCACGAACTTGCCTGAAAGGTCACCGTTGTTCCACTGCAGAAAAAAGTTCATTGCCGAACACGTTTAGTGGCTGTTGATGGTCCTATACTGGGGTGGTGTCGGTGTCGAGTTGGGGAGAAAGGTTGAACCGGCAAACGGAGAGAGGTAGAGAGGTGATCCAGGCATGGGTGGTGGCCTGGACCCGGTCGCACGGGCCTTGGGAGATGATTGGATGGAGTGGGGTCGTGATTTGCGTCTGGAGTCGTGGGTTCGACTTGTTTGGCTGGAATGGTATGTTCTGTTTGAGTGCTGGCCTCAGACGAGGTTTTGGAGTGGATTTAGGTGGGTGTGTAGGAGATGGTGGAGATTCGGTTTGGCAGGAGATGGTGGCCGTAGACTTGCGAATGGTCTGGGTGGATGTGGTGGTGGTCTTGGCTCTAGGCCTTGGTTTAGGCAGGCCGTATTTGTGTGGCAGGGGCCGAGGCCTTGGAGGAGGCAGTGGAGGGAGCAGGTTAGTCAGTTGAGAGAAGTAGACGGCTATTGTGGCAAATGGCTATTGGACACAGAGCATTATAGATGAGCAGAGAAACGAGGTACAACGGACCTGGATAAGTGCAATCACTACATCATCATCACCATACATCACCATGGTTAATGGTAGCTAGTTGTACGGATAATAGTTTACTATTATCGGTGGCGTCACATATGACTAGCTTTCTCAGCGGCGCGCGAGATGGCCGATGCGCGCTCAGCAGTGGATGAGTCATCAGCCGGCCGCAAGGGTGCCGGCGGACGCGCCCCGCTACACATGCACTTAATGACTAATGCACTAATCGTTGCAGTGCTGTGCCAATGGAGATTAATCGTCATTCGTCTGGTAGCACAAGCAAGGTTGGGCTTCAAGTCCCATAATAATTGCAAAGCAATGCATAATTTATATTTGATATTGCTGTATTGGGTGTAGATCATAACACTTTCACGCGAGGTATATCACACCCCTAAGACCATTACTACAACAAAGATACAACAAAGGTAGGTAGGCATGGCTTTACGCCACCCGAACTGGCGCCTATTATCAGTGGTGACCGCCGCCCTCATGCTCGGGCGCTTTACGTCACCCGAACTGGTGGCTATTATCAGTGGTGACCGCCGCCCTCATGCTTGGGCGCTTACGTCACCCAAACTGTCGGCTGTAATCAGTACTATACTGTACTACACACTGTTATCCTCCGGCCGCAGGACATGCTTGGAGTGCGGCGAGAGAGGGCTGAGGGGCTCGACCCCACGCAGCCGAGCCCAGACGCAGCCGAACCCGGTGACGAGGACACAAGCCAGAGCTGCGCGGCGCCTGCCGATCGGTGGCAGCGCGGCCGCGTGGCGCCTTCCCCGCCACAGGAGGACTCGGTCGACCTGCCGATCGCGACACCCTCCTTCGTGGCGGCCGACGCAGCCGCTGCTGCCATCTGCTCGCCTCCAGAGGTCGCAGCCGTACATTGTCGGAGCAGCGTGGATGGTGAAGAGCTGATGACAGATTCTCACGTCAGCGATACTGAAGACAGGTGAGTAGGTCATGGATTTGCTATGCAGTATCCTCGCTTTGAATGCTTGAGCACGTTTCTGGTTGGGATGTTTGTTTCGACCTCGCTTTGTTGATTTTCGACGATAATGTGTATTTACTTATCAAGAAAACCGGCTCCACCAGGGTGTTTAATAATTTCAAACTAATTGCGCTTGCGTCCATGGCTTTGATCGTATGCACACGTTTCAGGATCTTCAACGATTCGCTCTCCGCTATTCCGCCGATTCATATGCCTTAGTGAGGGGGAAACTATGTCACTGACCACAGGCCTGACACAGCCCTGATGAGCCTGTTTTCTCGTCAGCGGCGACAGTTGCGGCCAGAGCCAGCCACCAGGGCCGGCGGCGTCTGGTGACAGTCACTTGGCCGAGCACGCCAACACCGTCGCCGCGCAGTTCAACACCCTCAGCACCCGGTCCGCCCAACTGCTCAAGGAGATCTGGCTCTCCTCGAAGCCGCGTGCAACGTAGGTGCTCTGCGGCGTCCCCAGCGGGAGTCCTGGCGATCCGCGCTGATCACACCCTCCTGCTGATCATTCCTGATCACTAACGACGTGATCAATATGCCGGTGACTTGCCGACCTGGATTGACATTGGTACCTGCAATGGCACGGATGCCGCGAGCGAGCCGACCCAGACGACATGGCCTGACTTGGACCACGATCTAGATTGCGCTGCAGGCGTTCACACAGCGGAGGCAGACGCGGCGGGGCTCCGGCGGATCCGGTGGACCGATCCTGGACTGCGACTGTTCTCCAGCTGTGCTGAGCTCGGCAGCGCAAGCAGACCTCTGTTCTGGCGCCGCCCGCGCGCCTAGTCTTGGACGATGCGTCAGACAGAGGCCTGCACGCGTTTCGTCGCAGCTGAGCTTGGTAGACGTAGCGTGTGAACAATACAAATCCAAACAAAAATGATAGCATAGAAGTTAAGGTGTCTGTGATAGTATCGCATGTTATTTGCTCACAACTATGCAGCAATGCCAACGTGCTCTGTGCTCATCAATTGCTAACGTACTGCATAGCGTCTCAGAATGTCCGAAAGCCAAAGACAGCTGCTGATATTCCAACCGGTGAATTCGACAAATACATAATGAACACGGTCAAGCCTGCCTCTTCCGCGTTCAATACCCGCCAGGGTGGTATGGATTATATAAGAAATTTACGGATATTCTGGGTGTACCTCTGAGGGACTGTGTCCTTTGTCTGCTGTTGGACCCCTTGGCAACACAGCTATGTAGCGGATGCTACGGTTACGCTTGGCATTTTCGTCCAGAAACGCTATGGCTAGGAGCATTGTGTATTTATTGTTCCGATCTATTTGCAACCAAGATGGTTGCAAGCAAATGGAATTCATGAATATGGTAATGCATGAATTCAGCATGTACTTATTTGCTTTTTGGTTGACATTTATTTCCATATTCACTCCTTCATTCATTGGAAGGTAAAAAGTGGGCGATATGCACATATATAACTCATGGAATAGGGGAACTAATTCAATTAAACGTTAAGCCAAATGGTCTTGATCAGCTCCTGTCTTGATCAGCTCTTGATCAGTCATGCCGTGCGACAAATAATACACGATAAGCATAACCTTGTCATTGGCCTGGGACGAGTCAAAGATACTATAGTTCCAAAATTATCGAACAATCGAAGTAATTATGATAACCAACATCAAATTCAGATCGTGCTGTTCTCTCGTCAAGAAGCATAACCCACCATCCAGCAAGTTTTAGTCATGGAAAACTTACTTGGCTGAGGCCAGGACAATTTCTAACCTTTTTGCGGCATATTTTTTCTGATGGCATGAGCCGCGAACATATAATAACAATGACATCCAGCAGGTATTCCTGATGTATCGGATCATTTTGGTGCTGCGAGCTGCAAGCTGGAAATAACAAACAAGAGGCTTATATTAAATATGTTCGGTGTATTATAGCGTGGCGCCACCGACATGAAAACCACAGCGATGTCGATATCCCGCCGCACGAACAGCACTCCAGCGTCTCCGACAGCACTCCAGCGTCTCCGACAGCACTCCAGCGTCTCCGACAGCACTCCAGCGTCTCCGACAGCACTTCAGCGTCTCCGACGGCACTCCAGTGTCTCGGACAACACTCCAGCACTAGGTCTGCGGCGACACCGAAGTAAGACCTCGATAAGGCATAACATGAGACAGAGGTGGCAGGGGGCGGCTGGCGTCCAGCCGCACAGACTACAGTCACCATATGCTCGGCCTGGGCGCCTCCGACACCGTGCGAACCCCCAACTGTGTCCAAGTGGTGACCTTACTGAGGTCAGTCTGGCGAGTACAACACACGGGAGAGCCAACGTCCACACACGGACAGGAGAGCCCGCCTCCACCCGGGCAAGTTGCCCCTCCAGCCCCAAGGACAACCGGGTCATGGATATGACTACTAACTGACGTCGGCTCTCCTAAAAGGACTACTAAAAGGACGCCGCCGCCCACACTCCCGGAGGCACATGTCAAAACAACCATCAAATGTCACACAAAATAGCCATCCGCACGTCGCAACACTAGTCCAACATGGCCAAAGACGTCCAGTGACGTCAAGCTGCACATGGCACACATCATTGATATGATATATGTATGTATGTATGTATGTATATATATATATATATATATATATATATATATATATATATATATATATATACATGGATTGTGTCATTGCGACCTAACCTGCCTAACCTAACCCAAAGGCCCAGGCCATATGGTATCGCTTGCCTCTCACCCTGTCGGGAGGGGCGGGCATCGTGGGGAGTCGAACCCCGCAACTCTGACGTGCCAGACGCTCAATTTAACCAACCGATGCGCCACCATTATGTTGAAGCTTACCCATCTAGCATACGGCCATACACTAGATACAAATGGCTTTCGGGCCAGCTTCGGCCATTAACCAATCCTTTGCCTCCACCGGAACCAATTACACAAATTAAGACACATTGTATCAAATTATGGGTTCAGACCGCGGCCAAATGGGATCTCTAACGACATGCTCAGGGTAACCAACGTTGGTTACCCTGAGTCCAGTCCATCCATCTAGTCATGGATGGACATCTAGTCATCTAGTCCATCCATCAACCATCTAGTCATGGTTCGGGAAGGAGGTCAGAGAGGGTCGCGCGCACGTCGCATCACATGTGTGAAAACATGTGAGGTCGCTGACTGAGCCAACATTACAGGGCCTGGACCCGACGCTTCAGGATAAAAAAATGAATTGACACCATTGCCAGATACACGTTTCCTCAAGGTTCGTCAAAACCACGTGCCTTCCCCACTAAATTTGGCTTGGAGTTTTCGCTCGAACGCGTTGAATAGCTATGTCCAGGGGGACGTTCTTGTAGCTCATGCCCCTGTAGGTATGGCGGCGTCACTATCGCCAGTCGGGAACGGGCGTGAGGCGCCCGCGCCATATCAGTTGCCGATCGAGCTATTTATAGGTCAACGGTACACATCAGCTCACAGGCTAAACGGGCGGCAGTCACCGGCACAACAGCACAACAGATAAAAACGACATCGCCCAGATCGGCCTTCACTGAAAACACCCAGCTTAAAAGCAGCGCAGACTGGACAGCCAAGTGAGATAGACCGTGGACAGTCACAACAGGTGGTCACCCGACCGATCGCAGCGACGCTCAGCGACCGCCAAACGAAACATAGCTTTCCGGCTCATCCGGATGGCGGCGCAGTACACTTCCGTTTCCGACCGGTGCTCGTCTGTGCGTGTTGCCCCAAGGTAACAGCACAGAGAGCGTTAACGGCAGCGCTGCGTACCAGCACCAGGAGGGGCCGACGTGCAGCGGCCCAACCCCTACCCACAGCGGACACGTCTTCCTGACCTCTGACGCCGGCCGAAACAGGCGACGTGACTAGCGGCCGACCTGACCACCGCTGCCCAGCCCGCACATGGCAACACACGACCACGGCGGACAGCAGCGCCGCTATTGGACCAGACAGCAGCCGCGGCGCGACTTCTTGCTGCTGGCCACCAGCCACAGCTGGGCGGCCGTCTGTGGCTTCACCAGCGAGCGGGGCACCTCCGCCGTGCCGGCCGCCTGTTTGGTCGGCACGGTGGCCGGCGGCGGCGGCGACTGGTGGCGCGCCGGCGGCGAACTCAGCACCTGCGCCGCCTCTGCGGCCGTCCGCCGCACGCCGTTGGACTGGGCCGGTGGTGGCGGCGGCGCGGCGCCGTCGGCCGCGTCGTTGCCGCTCACGCCGGCGCTCAGCGGCCGCCCAGACTGGATGGCGCGCACGATCTGGTCGGCCTCCCTGCTCAGCTCACCACCGGGCCGAAACGGGTTCTCCCAAGCAGCATCCACGCTGGGGCACAGGAAGCCGATGGTCACGCGAGGCTGACACGGCACAGACAGAGCAGAAAACAGCACAGCACAGCACAGACAGAGCAGAACACAACACAGCACAGACAGAGCAGAAAACAGCACAGCACAGCACAGACAGAGCAGAACACAGCACAGCACAGACAGAGCAGAACACAACACAGCACAGACAGAGCAGAACACAACACACCACAGACAGAACAGAAAACAGCACAGCACAGCACAGACAGAGCAGAACACAACACAGCACAGCACATACAGAGCAGAACACAACACAGCACAGCACAGACAGAGCAGGAAACAGCACAGCACAGCACAGACAAAGCAGAACACAACACAGCACAGACAGAGCAGAACACAACACAGCACAGACAGAGCAGAAAACAGCACAGCACAGCACAGACAGAGCAGAACACAGCACAGCACAGACAGCAGAACACAACACAGCACAGACAGAGCAGAACACAACACAGCACAGACAGAGCAGAACACAACACAGCACAGACAGAGCAGAAAACAGCACAGCACAGCACAGACAGAGCAGAACACAACACAGCACAGCACAGACAGAGCAGAACACAACACAGCACAGCACAGACAGAGCAGAACACAACACAACACGGCACAGACAGAGCAGAAAACAGCACAGCACAGCACAGAGCAGAACACAACACAGCAGACAGAGCAGAAAACAGCACAGCACAGCACAGACAGAGCAGAACACAGCACAGTGCAGCACAGTGACAGCTCAGAAGAGCACAGTACAGCAACGGACGACAGAACACAACACAGCACAGACGGAGCAGAACACAACACAGCACAAACGGAGCAGAACACAACACAACACAGACAGAGCAGAACGCAATACAGCACATACAGAGCAGAACACAACTCAGCAAAAACGAAGCAGAACACAACACAGCACAGACGAAGCAGAACACAACACAGCACAATACAGCACAGTAAAACAACACAGAAAGGAACACTACTACACTGCTGTCAGATTCACCATTGTCAAAACTCATATTTTGGGTACGAAACATTCCACCAAAATGAACAAGTTTCACTCCTTATCACTGCCTCTGAACATATAGTTTTATGTCGTATGTGCTTGTCCAAATTTAACAATCACCACATAGCAATACCGTAAGTACGTTAGACGTTACCCACTTGCAGGAGGCAACAATAAAATATTGGACTATGGCTTCATTGCAGCAATTATAAACACCCAATAAACTTTCCAATGCTTTCCTGTTTTATGGGGAGACATTTTGATGCAATGATAACCAGGTCGGATAAAGGGTACGACACTGAGGGCATGTGCCACCCATATGGGAAGTGGCGTCCCCTCTGGCGGGAAAAGGCGATCCTTTGAAATTGTTTGATCATTGCCCCCACTCGAATTTTTCAACCAAAGTTGCCCATATGAAAGAAAAGGACACCCCTTGGAAAGAAAGTCGCCCTTTCGGGAAGGACCGAGTGCAACCCGCCCCCTCGAATCTTTCAGCCAGAGGCGCCCCTCAAGATGCTTTTGCAGTGACGCCGCTCCAAAGAAATGGCGTCCCTCCAGACAAGTGCCAATCATGACAATTTCCGGATCTAGCCCTGATTACAATATTGCTCTCTCGCGGTATGAAATCCGGCTGGTTATAAAATAGTGCGCATTCACGTGTGGCTTCTCTTGCAAAGTTCACCATTTCCGTTGAACCATTGTGGAGAGTTTGTACAGAACATCAACGTGGTATTGTAAATTTGAAACCAGCGATGAGGGCGCCGTCTGAGTAAGTTACGACTCTTCCTCCTATTCCTTTGATGAAGACTCCCATGGGTTCTCCAACGCCATAATCCCAAAACTTCATCAAAATGCCAAGCCGCCAGGCGGTGCATAGGCTGCCACCACGGCGAAAAACACGGCGCCTTCGTGCTTGTGATCATTAAAACCAGCACGGGCAGCGGTGTCCAAAACTAAAACATGGTCCACAGTGGGTCGGGTTTTCCGGAAACCGCACTGGGCATTTGAGAAGTCCTGTTGCTCTACAAACCATGTTAGAGGGATATTTACGAGTTACCAACAATTTACATAGCGACGATATAAAGGAGATTGGTCTGTAGTGGAGTGCTTCCAGACCATATTTCCCAGGCTTCAAGATCGGGATCACTGTGGCCTCGCGCCAAGTGCATGGGAAGCTTCCCTTTCCCGAAATGTCAATGAATGATGCCAGGAGTATATCAACAGCACATGAAGGAAGACACATCAGCATGTCGTTGTGTATGGCGTCCAGTCCCTCAGATACACTTCTGAGCATATTAATTGCGTGTTCAGTTCCGCCAAAGTAAATGGTTGGTTATATGGGTGTTGGATCATGGTAGAAAGTCGATAGGAGTTGCCTCGCATCTACGTTTATGTTGTAGAAATATAGGGTTGGCTCTGCTATCTTGGCTCCGCTCCGCTAGGGCATTGGCGATCTCGTTGGCCACGTCTAGTGGGTGAGGGATAATTCTACCTTCAATCGTCAACACAGGTAGTGGACTGGGGGAAAGCTGACCGGAAATACGTTTTATTCGAGCCCACACCTGCGAAGTGGGAGTACCTACATACATTCTCCATGATATTACCTTCGCTGCCCTTATCGTGCCCCTGGCGACCTGGCCTGTTTGAATGCTAGCATGTTCGCGGTAGGACTGTGGTTCCTGAACAACTTGAGGGCTGCATTGGGCGCGCGGATAGCCGTCGCGCTTTCGTCGGTCCACCAGGGGACCAGGGTGCGATGCGGTGTACCAGAAGTGAGTGGAATGCATACATGAAGGAGTCGTGCTGTAAAATCATCGATGTGTGTGCAATTATTTTCAGTGGCACGAGTAAGAACTGCATGTACATCTGATTCAAACCGAGTCCAGTCTGTTGTCATAAGATTTCAGGGCGACGGCCGCGTGCCTAAAACTGTGCCTCTTCGAAAGGTTAGCCACACCGGAAAGTGGTCACTCCCGTGGCAGTCGTCGCCGACTGACCATTCAACTCCCTGGGTCAGTTGAGGGCTGGCGAAGCTCAATCCCAATGCTGACGTCCGGCCTGATAGCATAGTAAGGTGGGTGTGTGCACCTGACTTTAACACACATCATGGAGGGGGGGGGGGGGCAAAATCCATTCATCTCTTCAGTTTTTCGTAAATAAGTCTAGATTGTACCAATCGATATACGCCATTGTTTGCGTACCTTCCTCAAAATGACCAGCGCGTCGTTTAAAGCAGGAAAAACGGAAATTGGCCGCAAATTTTTCGAGTTCGGGTAGTTCAAGTCAAAACATTTCGTAGCGCCAGACCACAAAAATCGGCGCTGATGCGCTTCCCGTATATTGGGAAAAGGCAAGTGTTCTTGGCAACACAAAAGACTTGCTTGATGTATATTATCATGCTACATGGTTTCAAGTACTCCAGATTTAATAGAAGTCGTTATCTTAGGCGGCGGAATCCACCCCCTCCAGTGCGCGTAATTTTCAGATGCCCTCTAGGGCGCGTGTTAAGAGGCAGAGTGATCCTTGTAGGATTAAGGTTTCGAGGATTCGACCGCGTGTGTTGATGTTCATGCATCACCAAGCAAGGTCAAGTCGAGTGAAGTTCATGACAGGTTAATGGAACCAAACTTGGTCAACTGGAATGCTGTCATAAATGCAAATGACTGTTTTGCGATTTATGTAACAACCGGAACTAGGCGCTAAGCTGGGCAAGCAGTTGCGCAGTGCTAGTAGGTTGCTGCTGCCCATTGTTAGTCGGAGTACTACGTGTTTTCTGTGCGTATGAAATCATCGGATAGCTATCTAAGTATGCCTCATAGGCATGCCTAAAAGCCAGATTTATCGTGCACTTCAGAGACAATATCTTCTCCTTATGATAGGCTGAGTATGACCGGTCAGATGTTGTGTGAGGCACATGTCCTCTCCCACAGTTCACACACCATAAACTGTCCGATTCGCACTTGTCGAGGATGTGGTACGCCGATCCACATCGGCCGTAAGCAGGGCGACCGCGGCTATGCTGGGTCATATCATATCGCTGGCATCTGTAGCACTTCATGAGGATTGGGACAAAATCGAACTCCACCTCGCTCCCTTCATCCAGTAATTTGTCACAGCGCGTCACAGTTGTAAGGCGGTCACATTCTCGCTTGCGTTAAAAGAGCGAGGGAGATGACAGTTTTTTTTAACCTCGGTTAATCGATCTGAAAAGCAAGATGTGCAGAGTGCATATTCTTGGCGTAGAGGGAGAACTCGAGTGTCAAAAGTGTTGATATAATTTAGGTGCGTTGTCCGGGTGAGTCATGCGTATCGCAGTCGCAACTGAGCCCTGGCTTACATCAGGGGGCATGGCACGTGGTCTGATCCTCGTGTGAGGTTCCAGGGAGTGGGTTACGTTAGGTTAGGTTAGATTAGGTTAGGTTAGGTTAGGTTAGGTTAGGTTAGGTTAGGTTAGGTTACGCTACGCCCCACCCCACTGAGGCCTTACTTGGGGACGCCTGCACCCTATAAGCGCGAGGACGCCAGACGTCCGCAGAGCTATACGGGGCAGGCGGCGCGTTCGCCCGGCCGCCCACCCCTTGACCCCAGTCGGCCGGGCCGGCAGACACTGGGACGAATCCCAGACCCTCGGCCCGAGGCGACCAGCCACTTGACCCGTATGGGGCCTACGGGCCCGCTCACCCCTCCGGGATATCGTGACGAACGAGGCGTGTTGATCCCACGTCACAACTGGCACCGTGCGACGGGGGACCTCAGCCTCCAGGACTCAGTCAACCCCGTGGGCGAGCCGAGGGGGCGCAACTACTCCGATAAAACTGAGCTGGAGGGCAGGGGAAGGGGTCTATCTGCTCATAGTAGGTATAGTTAGTGTTGCAGGGCCAGGTGAATGACATGGATTTTTAGATGAGATGGGTATTGGAATTCCAGCATACTACAATGATTCAGAAGTTTCAAATTACGCGCATTTATATTTCGGGTATAACCCTTGATCACACACATGCAAGCAAGTGTCATTGTACGACACATTGAAAAATCTCCAGAGTATGTATCCTCATAAGTGAATGTTATACAAGAACACGGCGAAGGACGGCGAGGTCACCCGTGACGTACACTCGAGGACACCCGTGACGTACACTCGAGGATACGTGTGATGTACACTCGAGGACACCCATGAGGTACACTCGAGGACACCCGTGACGTACACTCGAGGTCACCCGTGAGGTACACTCGAGGTCACCCGTGAGGTACACTCGAGGTCACCCGTGACGTACACTCGAGGATACGTGTGATGTACACTCGAGGACACCTGTGAGGTACACTCGAGGACACCCGTGAGGTACACTCGAGGATACATGTGATGTACACTCGAGGTCACCCGTGAGGTACACTCGAGGTCACCCGTGAGGTACACTCGACAGTCGGCTGAGGTGACGTCATCGAGACCAGCCGGCGGCGACTCCAGACGCCTTGGGTCTTGATGCCTTGGGTTTGGACGAGGACATTGTAACCGAACGACTGGGTTCCAAGTCTAGGATGTCTTGATCAGGCTGGCTGCACGCATTTGCAACGACTATGCAATCGCCGAGGTCGACATCCAATCTTTACACGATCACACAACTCACGCCCGTAGGCATCCTAGCAGAACGATGCATCTAGCAAGGGCGAACGAATCAAGCAGTACGGCTTTTTGACACGTCGACACCAGATGTTGGTTATTGAGCGTCTGCAACGAGGGAAACGAGCGAGAACGGAACACAGTTATAAGGCATAACAGCATCCGCAATGTCCTCAACGGGCAATGCCCAGCGAGTCGATGAGCGGGAGTGTGTGTGGCCAGAGCTCCGACATAGCTCCAGCCATAGCTCGGGCAAATGGTACTGGCACCGGCGCTGTCGACGAAGCTCAACAGGCGTGAAGAGCAATAGCTGGAACATCAGTGTTGATGGTCAATAGTAGCTGACCAATCTGCGACCGCAAATAGCTGGCGCTGGCTCGAGCTGGTAAACAGCTGCAATATGAGCACATACAGTCGACCGGAGTGGCGTCAGCCTAGCTCGTGACGTACAGACGGCAGTGATATTCCATGTGTAGCACTGCTCCCGGAAAGATAATTGACCCATTAACGACAATGGATTATTCGAGCTTGGACGCCTCGATCCCGCTGGCTTTGCTGGGTGTGCATTTGGACTTTACGACGTATCAGCTGCGATGATTGTGTGAACATTGTGTGAACGTTGGTAAGGCTCGTGCGGCCAAAAAGCACCCACCCATCGGGCGTTACAAGCGCTCGCAATGCATGGTAATCAACTGCATTCAAAGAACTAGTGATGACGTAGGCTGGCAGTTACGACCATGGAACACCCTATAGCTAGAGACCTGAGTACACAGTGGCTGGGTCAATGTCGATACAGATACCCGCGAACCCAGGCGGTGGATGGTAGCCGAACCCTGACGGGCGGCCGGCCCAATGCTGGCACGGAGGTCTATTCTGGAGCAGCATCGCACAGGTCATTACGGCTCAACCTTACGACGTGGGCGGCTCGGCCAACCGATGCCACGCACGTGGTCGACCCGGTCAGCAGGGCTAAAAAATTGTATCGTTCTGTCGTCGTGGACGACAACCACGAACGGGGACTTTTGGCGACCACATTTCCATATCATTAGAAATATTATATGTGAAATCATATAAATGGTACCTACTATACATAAAATTGACTACGTCACGATATCCGTGTCATGGTACGCAGGATTGAAACGAATCGGATTGGACCGGGACTGGAAATGTCCCTTCCGTGCAGACCTCTAGAAATGTTAAACCGTGCAGACCTCTACCACCCACCGCCACGCTACCATTTCTTCATTCCCATCGTACGCTTTTGGGTTTCTAGTATCTAGTACGCTCAGCGGGAAAAAAATGACTCAACGGCAACAAAGTATCGTCGAGACAACCATTCCATCGTTCAGACGACCGCCGACGATAAAATTGTCTCCCGTTTAGCGCAGAGCCAATGGCATGCCTTCTGGTCGCCGGTGGTTGTCCTCCGTCCCGGTTCCACTTGATGCTCGATGGCAGCGTTACAGAAGTACCCATCTATGGTATATTCAGCGGCTTTGGAGGCAAGCGACTAGACCACTGGTACTAAAACAACACTAGACCTACGTTAAGTAATGAATAATTTATAACATTAGCTGATTTTTTTAAACAATTTAAATTTGAATCCTTTTTTTCATCTAGGATGTACAATATTTTTAATTTCATTAAAATCGTGGGAAAGAATCTAGAAGAATGTCATTCTTTTACGCGAATTCCCTCGCGTTCAAATCCTTCCATTTCCCTTTTAAACGCGACGATGTGCGTCGAAGAGTGAAATAGGTAATTGATCACGGTTCTTTGTAACTGATGAGTGGCGAATGAGTGCGGCAAGATAAAACTACCAAGTTCGAATTCTCTGGAGTGTTAATCAAACAATTGTTTTCATTTTTGGACTTATATGAGACCAAATGAAGTGGTTCGGTCTGAAACAGACTCCAGACACAGACTATTCAGGGCCAGGGTGTAAGGGTGACAAAGAGAGTAAGGTTATCCTGTAGATGTGGACATTGCGATTGGAAAGGTACTGCGCAGAGCATTTACAAACATTCAAAAGTCAAGCACCCAGGTCTACCAGTGTTAAGAGTACTGCAAGATAGCCATTTTGGCCCTGGCAGGCGATTTGATTGGACTTGCAAGCCAGCACTGGATCATCAACCATCAAGCTCAGGTGAAAATCTTGGTATATGAATTACATTTGAGTAAAATATAGTCACCTAAAGGTAATTAGAAAATATATTTTGGTGTGTAGGTACCTACTCAGCAGGCATTGCACTGCAGTTGGTGGCAATTCATACAATATAGGGATGGCGAATTTTAGCCACCTGGTGGTTTAAACCATGGTTTAAACTGGCTGGCATAAATTAATTTAAGCCATTCTGGCTTAAATTATACTTCTGGTATGGCTGGAAGGCAGTGATTGACATTAGTTAGGGAAGCATCAATTATGATTCCAAAATGTGCTACACTCGTACTACACAAGTATGGACACCAGCAGCACCAAAATCATGCATTGTAAGTTTCATTTGCCTCAGTTTGCAAATTCAGCACTGGGATGACCATTAAATTTAGTGCTGGGATAACATAAGCATGCAAAATATCCTATCAGCCACATGAGTTCCCTAATGCCTTGTAGCATTTTGGAGGTCATAGGCACCAGCACTGAATTCAAATTGGGCTTTTAAAATGTGAGAAATGCAAACAAAGCTAGATACCTACCTACCTAGGTCAAACTTTCATTGTTTAGGTAACAAATGTGCTAGTTCCTCCAAGGAAGTAGTGGTAGGTGTGCCCCAAAAACCAATGGTTTATATCAGGCTGGATATATTGGGCTATGATGGACCTAAATACAGACAAAATGTCTTGTGACTAACAAGTTAACCATAGTTTGAATTTTCAACCCAGGTTTGCAACTATTGCCATATATTGACACATGCATCCAGCGGCACAACCTGAGGGGGGCTAAAGTCGCTATAGCACCCTCCAGAAGCAAGAGAGGGGGCCCTTATGGGTGTCCTGAGAGAGAGGATATAGCCCCTTTGGCCCCCCTCTGGTTGTGCCACTGCATACATCACAACACAGCACACACAATCCCAGTGTCCTGAAATTCATAATTTTAAATGGAAATCAGTTTTTTGTGTTTACCTCACTTGAGATGGTGTGAACTAACCAGTATGGTTCGCAAGCCCCTGTTTTTAGTTATATTGCTTCAATACCAGAGAAGGAATGCTTTTATTGCTTTAATACCAGATAATAAACACAAACCAAAGGGTTTTTCTTCCTAACTACCTGGTTTTTGCTCAGTGCTTACATAATTCCCACCTGTCTCAAAACGAATTTCAGAACCATGCACAATCCCTTGTCTCCAATTCCATCAGTGTTTCCATCCTTGTCTCCAAACATGAAATAATGTGCTACCATACCATGCCGTAGAAGGTGTGCAATAGTTGAAAATGTGGGCAAAATGTGCGATAGGTGGATAACAGATTGCTTACTGTTAGTTATGAATATAGTCCCATTGGCACTGCTGCTGCTGGTCACTGCTTCTAAAAATCATGTAGTAATATATGAAAATAAATGGGTCAATGGATCAGCTGATGAAGTGCCTGTTATGATGTCGTGTATGGGATAGATATTTACCAAATTTGTTTGAGCAAATCAATGCCTACAAATTGATCTAAAATCTACAGCAATTCTTCTGCCTCAAGTAGATAATTTACATAACTGAGACTGGCATTTTATTCAATTCCATGTTATAAATCCATTACGTGGCAAAAGTCAAACCACCTAGGTGCTGCATATATCTTTTCTATCAAACAATCTATGTGTATTTATCACAGGTGACTCAAAAGTTTCACCATCTAGTTTTTCTTTCAGACACTGTGCTCAAGACTGAGCCACCAACCTTCAATCTGGACAACCCTACTTCAGCTGAAGTAGAGGATGATCCTGATGTCCCTAAGCCAGCAGGCAATGGGGTGGACCCAATGGAACCAGAAGGTATGTGTCTGTTTTGTATTTCACATTAGGGTATTCAGGATAGCTGGGTAGCTCAATTGGTCAGGCATTAAGCTTACAATGAGCATATGTTACATGTTCAAATGCCAAAGAACCCTGATGTGGTTTAGTCTCCTATGTTTTGTCATTGTTGTTTCACTGTTCACATAGCCATAGAGGTGTTTAATTCATTATTTGGAATTTAAACTCCATTACATGCTATACCTACTATAAGAGGTAAGTTAGGCCCAAAGCAGTGCTTAGAACCTTACTCCAGAAAATGTCATTAAAGTATCCTGGGCTATGGCTGCGAAGGTTTGGATCAATCATGGTTGCAAACTGCAATGAGACCCCCAACTTATGTAATTATTGTTTCATATGCCTGGAACCACTGAGCTTTCCACTGCATGGTAATTATTATTTGCTGGCACAAGAAATACTGAATAATTTATTTAAAGCACTCAGCTAATTCAGTATTACAGAAATGTGACCTAGATAGCTCAATTAAAACATGAAACATTTAAAACATGATAGCTCAGCTTAACCCGTGACCCACTGGGGTCCTCAGCCGAACGCGCCCCACTGGGGGGGGGGGGTGGGGAATATTACCCCCAGTCTAACTCGGCTCCTATGGGGAGTAGGAGGAAAAATCCTATACCGTTAGATAGCCCGTGACAGGATCTTTTAAAGATATGTCAGTAATTTGTCAGGTCAGGTCAATATTAAGGTCACTCAAGGCCCTCTAAGGTCAAATTTGGCTAAATCCAGGATCTGCCCCCATATACCCCAATATATCGCTGGACCTATGATAGCTAAGAAGAAACGGACACCGCCACAAGGCTCTTGAAAAATACTTTCGGTTTGGTGCGATCAGATTTTGGCTCAGGTCAATAGTTTAGCCTCCAGAGGTCATCAAAGGTCAAAACCGGCGATTATGGGAAAAACGTTTTTCGTGAATAACTTTTGATATAATTATGATAAAGCGACAATTCACACGCCATCGTGCTTGTCTCATCGAAAGGCGTTCAACAATATATGGCATGACCTGGTTAGGCCAAATTTCAAATTTGGCTTGAAGTCAAGGTCATCGGTTGACCTGGGTATCTCATGTTGTATATCGTTGAAAGCGTCTTCACGAGACAAACACAATGACGATGATTCCACGCCTGTATCGTTACTCTGTGAAAAGTTATCAGCAAAAACGTGTTGCTGACCTCAGGTGACCTTGTAGGGACCACTAAGCAAAAATGTAAACTGGATCATCAATACTAGTGCAGGGTAACATGATCTTGGGAAAATTGGCCCATTCCTCTGAAAAATAACAATTTTGTATATTGCCCGTAGGTTTATGATGGGGAGAAGCAGAAATGACCCGACCTTAGGTCACTGATACCAAAATTCCGAAATAGCAGAATTCTAGTCCCTAGTGGCCTCATGTCATACTATGAGTTTTAAATCAATCGATTGCTTATTCTGTGAGTGGCGCTACTTCGAATACTGAGTTCACTTGACGTGACCTGGAGCCGTGACCCGAGATGACCTGGGGTAAACAAAATCAGAAGAGTTGCGCAAAAGATTAGGTATGAGGCGGGCACAAAAATGGTGGCCCTCCGTGCCGCTGTTTTACGGTCGTTTCGGAAAAACATTGCCTAGACCTCCCAAAATGTAAGTTTGAGGTGAGGTCACTTGACATGACCCTGTGACCTGACTTTATAAGGCTCCGACACCAAAATTTGACAGAATGTGTGGAAATGATGGGGGGAAAAGGTGTTAAGTTTGGCAACGCTGCGCGCCGCCGTTTTTCCGTTATCGCGAAAATCCCGGAGGGGTGGCCGATTTTGCCCCCTCCCAGTGGGGCGCGAGTTAAAATGTTTATAGTGGCCTGTTTGATGGAATCATGCCCATGGAATAAGGGTATAAATTTATGAGTAAAATCAGGATAGGTTCAGCACTTATTTGTATTTTCTGACACCCCTTAACCAGGGTCGGATCCAAGGAGGGCGCGCCCCCACCCCTTAGGCCTCCAAGGGGGTCTTGAAAGTGCTGCCCTGGATATCACTTTCCACCCCTTCCCTCCAGGAAAGAGAGGTTCGTCCAGGTGCTGCGCCTAAAATCATCGCTTCCCACTCGCCTACCCCCCTGAAGGAGAGGTTGGCCATCATAATTTGGCGGATAATATGCAAACAGCATTCGTCGGGGGACACATCTGAGCCAGCTAGAGAGCCCAGTGAGTGGGCCCTTTTGGAGCTGAACTTGAGCCCTTTTGGGAGCTACACACCCCCCTCTCAGATCATTCCTGGCGGCGTGCCTGAAATGGTGGGCCCCTGTACTGCAGTGGGCCCCATCCCTGATTGACCCCTGCAGTTTGGACCCCCCGTCCCGAAGAGCGATATCCAGTCCTACCCACGGCCGACAGTTTGACCTCCCCGAAACGAAATCCTGTGCGCGCACCTGCCTCAGATAGCCTCTGGTGACCTCTAATAGACATATGGCTCCTAGTAAATGATTTTGTATCATAATTATGTCCTTGAATCGGAAACGTTGTTCATTTCAACGATATTTTACATTCCAAGGCAACAAAAAACTTTCTATGCTTCGCTCTAGTCTATAAAAAAAGGATTGGTCAATCGGTATTCTATGCTATTTGCAACCAGCAAGCCTATTAGGGTGCATTGGATGTTTTTGTGTGCATACTGCCTGGATATGAATTAAACCCTTTTCGGCCCAGCATATCCGTATAATATAGGAATACAAAAACAGCTCAGGCTGGTTTAGTTCTGCTAAAGAATTCCACTTAATGACCTCCAGCGTGGCTGCGGTGAGTAGTGTTTTACCAGTTCTAAGAAAAATACATGCTATTGGTATCGTGTTATTTCGCGGAAACATTTCATACGTTCGTGAAACATATAACTGCATGGATCGGGCTGTCCTGTGGCGCTAGTTTCATTGGTATATAATGCCAAGTATGCGAGCTGTAGCGAAAAAGGGTGTGGTATAAACTTAAGAAACGCCCGGTATATGATGTAGATACATTGAGAATATTTTCCTCATACTGTGTAGTTGCCGATTAGAAAGTAAGTGCCGAGCACGGGGAAGGACGTGTATTGGCAGTGTCCGGCGACCCAGCCACGAGCACCGGCCACGCGTCCCCTCGACCAACTGCCGGCAGTCACCCCCGCGCGCCGCCGACCTAGCCGCCCCAACCACAGACCGCGCTGCAGAAACCGCCGACGGCCGTGACCACGTGACAGTGACCACGTGACCACGTGACGCGCCGAGTGCCACGTGACACCGGCGCCACCGGCGCCGGCGGCCCTGCGTGGCGCAGGGCCAGCTACAGCACCAGCTCACTACACCTCCACCTGATTATCAATAATCATCATCGTCGTCCGGTATACACGATTCACTTGGTACACCGCAGCCATACAATTCGACTGGCGCCCGCCTCACACGCATACTTCGCCGGGGCGCGGCTCGCCAATCCCGCGCGTCCTCAGTGACCACACATTCAGCGCTCGGGTGGTCATACACCGCATCGTCCTCAAAATCCTCCGCCCTGCCCGCGCCGTCTGCGAGGTCTGCACTCAATTCTGCCGCCGCCCACGCATCCGGCGGTGCCGGTGGCGGCCGCTCCGCCTCCGGCTCTACCGCCCCACCCGCACTGGGCGACACCTTACGCGGCTGCTCCATCACCTCCTCCGGTGGGGCAAAGTCCCCAGACTCGCTCGCGCTCCCGTCTGGTTCGGCGTCCTCACTCCCGAATCGCCGCCGGACACACCGCACGTGCCACGGGGTACCGTCGACCTCCACCAGCGGTGTCGGGAGCAGCCGCGTCACCACACCTCGCCGCGACACATCCGTGCACCGCGTCGGCTGACCTCGGCGTCGTATCCACACGGTGTCACCGACTTGGAACATCGCGCGCGCACGCTCAGAGCCGTCGTGCGCCACGGGCATCGTCCGGCTGGGCCCCTGCACATCGGCGGCCACCGGCAAGTCCCGGCCAGCGCGCTTGAAGAGCCCGGCCGCCGGAGCGCTGGAGGGTCGTACACCGTCGCGAGGCGTAGCATTGTAACGGTGTACCGCTTCACCGATGGTGCAGTCCTGGCGGGCTGCCATCACCTTAATTGTCCGATGATGGCGCTCGACAATGCCGTTACCTCCCGCCTCGTGCACGGCCCGAAAGCGCAGCCGGACCCCCAGCGCGCCGCGAACGCAGCCATCCGACGACCCCGGAATTCTGTCGCGTTGTCCAACAGCAACTCAGCCGGCGCGCCCCGTTCCAGGAAGATGGTTTCCAGCTGGCCCGTGACCTCGGCTGCGTCGGAACGGCGCAGCAGCCGCCACATCCCGTACCGGGAAGGACCACAGTCGATCACCGTCAGGTACGACCGGCCCCGGTAGTGGGTAACGTCGATGGCTAGGCGTTCCCACGTCAGCGGCACGCTCAGTGACCCGCGCCGCCAGCGCGCAGGTGCCGGGTCGATGGACTGGCACACATCGCACTGCTGGATCACCGCTCGCACCGCTGACCGGGTGGCACGCGCGTCCTCGCTCCGACGCACATACCAGAGCGTCCGGCGGACCCCCTGGTGCCCGGTGTTCTCGTGCACCTCACGTATCCGGGCGGGGTCGGCGTCTGGTCGCGGGGCCACGGCTGCCGCGACGGCGCCTGGTGGCGCGTCAGTTGATGAGTCCGGCAGTCGAAGCCACTCTTTTGGCACACGGGTGAGTGCGTCCGCCGGGTTGTCCGCGGATTTTACCAGGCGGACCGTCATCTTCAGGCGAAACTCCTCCACTAGCTGTCGAATGACGTCGATCCTCCGGCGGATAAGCATCTCCCCGTGCGCCTTAGTCCGCAGGCGAGAGCGGCCGCTCAGGGCGTCATCGATCCACTTGTGAACCGTGGCCGAGTCGGTACGAAGGTCGATGGTGGTAATCCCCCACGCAACCGCCATGTTGACACCGCTGAGCGCCGCGTCCAGCTCGGCCATGTTGATGTGCATGGCCGCCTTCGACTCCGGCCGTAGCCAGCTCGCGTCCTCCACGGCGCCACTGACCGGATCCTCCAGGATGACCCCGGCAGCAAGGGAACTGGCGTCCGTCCACACCACCAACTTGTCCCCCTTCAACTGCCAGGGGCCTCGTGCCGGGTCGGCCCCCCTTACCCGCACCGCGACACAGTCGACCTGCTCGCGCAGCCCGGCGTCCATTGTCGGGTCGTCCCAGCCTGTCGTCAGGGCGTTGACGCGCCGCTTTAACCACGCGGCCGCCGGACGCAGCCACCCCACCACCGGCAGGTGGGACACCAGGTGGCCGCACCACGCGAACAACGCTCGACGTGTCAGCACCTCCGGGGGCGCGGCCACCGGGTTGTCGCGGCGCCAGCACAGTTCTCCGTCTTCCGCGCGCACCCGCAGCCCGAGCAGTCGCGCTCCCTCGGCCGCCCGCTCCGGCGGCTTACAGACCAGACCGTACCGGGCGAAGTGCTCCACGACGTGGTCTGCGCTGACAATGTCCTCGTCTACCAGTAGATCGTCCACGTAGGGCAGCACCCCCGGTTCACCGCGGCATCCTGGAGCAGGACGGCCCGCACCACGGCCTTCATGACGAGCGGCGCGACGTTCAGCCCAAAGCCGACGCGAGTCAGGCAATACCTCTGGCCTCGCACCTCCACCGTCTGATACGGCCACAGCCGCCGGTCCAACCGGAGCTGAAGGTACGCCTTCCGCAGGTCCACCACCGCGACGTGAGCGCCGTGCCGTCGCCAGCGGCGAAGCTGGGCAGCACAAACGTCCGCGTCCGCGGTGTGTGCGGTAATGTGGCCATTCAACTCACGGTAGTCCAAGACGGGGCGCACCTTGTCCCGATTCGGCTGCCGGACCGCCATCAGAGGGAGCAGGCCACGGGCCGGGCCATCCACTCGCTCGTCATACGGCTGCAGCCACCCTCCCGGATCCACAGCTCCAATTCAGCGTCGTACGCCGGCCGAACCGCCGGCGGTACCGCATACTCCGCGACTCGGTTCCGCAGGCTCTCGGGACCGTTCCCGTCTGCCCACACCCATGCCACGGTCCATTCGCCCGTCCGCGCGGCGAATCGCGCCGTGAAGTCCGCTGCATCCACGGCCAAGTCCCGACGGTCGACCTCAACTGCCGCCGCACAGACCCGCACGTCTGTCGGTGTCCGCAGGCTGATGCCACCCAGGGCCGTGATGCCCGACATCCCCAGAACCATGTCCACACCCAGCGGGCGGTCTGGCACAACCAGCGCCGCGAGCATCACTCGCCTGCCCTGGTATTCCACCTTGACCGTGACCGACCCACTGCACCGTAACGTTCCCCCGTTCACGGTTCTCATTTCCACCGTCCGTGGCGTCCACCGCCGACAGCAACCTCGGTACACGAGCGTGTCAGTGCATCCGGAGTCCACCAACACGCGTCGCTCGCTGCCGTCCACTTGCATCCGGGCGACCGGAAGTGCGCGATCTACTGATCCGGAGACGGCGCTCGCGCTGACGCGTCCCCCGATGCGTTTGGGCAGGCTGCGGCGAGATGACCCTCCCTCCCGCATGTCCAGCAGCGTCGCGGTAGTCGTGGCCGCCGCGCTTCCTGACGAGACGGCGGGGGCGCGGGCCGCGACGCTGCTGCCGCAGCCAGCACCTCGTGATGGTCATCGCTCAGGATGTCCCGGGCCAAGCGGACGAGACTCGGCAGCGCCATCCGCTGTGCTCGCGTACCTGCCTTTAGCTGGATCCGTACCGGTGCTGGCAGCCCCGATATGAATTTGGCATCCAGGATGGACTCGGGGAGCCTCTCGTCCGAGACCAGCGCTATGAGGCGGCGCAGGTCCGCCAAGTAGGCGTCCACGGACTCCCTGGTCGCAGTTCTCGGTCCTGGAAGGCGGCGTACGCGGCGTGCCGGTTTAACGCGAACGCGTCGTATAACGCGTCGCGGACAGCCGCCATGGAGTCCTGCGCCTTGTCGGGTAACTGCTCCCAGACAGCGAAGGCTGCCCCAGTCAGCCGTTCCGGGATGACGTCCACGAAGTTGACGCCGCGTCGTCGGCACAGTTTCTCTGCCCGCGTAAACCACTCGGCCACATTCACTGTCCCGCTGAACTCGGGTATGTGGCGCGTGTCGAAATTACGCGGGCCTGCCACACCCAGGGTCCCCGACACCTCCGCGAAGTTCACCAATCCACTTGCGCCCGACGTCGCCTCCCGCGGCTCTCCCTCTTCATCCCCGTGCCCCGGCATCGTATTCGCAACGTATGGCCGAAATAGCTTGTAGTTGCCGATTAGAAAGTAAGTGCCGAGCACGGGGAAGGACGTGTATTGGCAGTGTCCGGCGACCCAGCCACGAGCACCGGCCACGCGTCCCCTCGACCAACTGCCGGCAGTCACCCCCGCGCGCCGCCGACCTAGCCGCCCCAACCACAGACCGCGCTGCAGAAACCGCCGACGGCCGTGACCACGTGACAGTGACCACGTGACCACGTGACGCGCCGAGTGCCACGTGACACCGGCGCCACCGGCGCCGGCGGCCCTGCGTGGCGCAGGGCCAGCTACAGCACCAGCTCACTACATACTGCTGGGGATCTACCAATTGCATTAAACCCATGGAAATTGGCAGTAGCATTATGTCAACAAATGCTCTTTGATCTTGCCATTTTAGATTCATACACTTTCATTTTACTTCTGAGACAACTGAGGGGGACAGGGGTGCATGATTCTGGTACAGTAGCATGCGCATATTAAAAAAAAAAACACCCGCAAAAATCGCGTTCTAAGCCATTTTTTTCAATTACCTCCTGATATGAACGTTACGTTTCCGAATATATCGTGTTCCACACTTTTCCTTGCATGTTACTGTTAATTCTTTTACGAAGAATCTTTTGCGAATTGTGGTCTTCCTTTCCATCCTGGGCTGCTGCATCGTGCGTTTGCAGGTATTGAACAGGGGGCGGTTTTAGCACGTGATCCTATGGTGGCCAGCCCATAAGCTCTAACATCGACGGACAAAACTGTGAACGTCTGCTGAAATGACATTGGCCCTTTTCATCTCACAATCCACAGAGAAACGTTTATGTTTATACGTAATTCAGATTTTCAGTTTCCAGCACCCAACTGGCCGCGAGAAATAATGCACAAACGCCGCGATTTTCGATCCGATTTCTAATACCGGCCGTTTGTCAGATTGCCAAGTATATTTGACTCCCCACTCTGTCCAAGTCATGTTAACAATCGCCCAGCCCGAGGCATTGAGCGAGGTCACAAGAACGCCAGCCCTCCTACCTACCAGCCCTACCCCTACGCCAGCCCCCCTTGCCTACCTTTTCTACTGACGCTGCTCTTGTGTGTATGGTTGCACGGTACGACAACACAGTCTTACCTTGGTGAGTGTCAACACAGTCTTACGAAATGGAGCTTGGTGTACCGTGGCGCCGAGCGCAGCCTCCCTTGCGCTGTCGTAGCTCGATAAACCAGCAAACCAACGACCGAGTTAGTGACAATTGGGTCGAAATTCATGAAGTTTTATAATGCTGCTCATAGACCGCGGGGTGGTTGATGTTGCAGAAACTAATTTTACATCATCAAACGTTTCTCTGTGTATTGTTCGTGAAAAATGTCGCTATTATGCTTCTTTCGGCAGATATTCACGGATTTTTGCACCGATGTCAGGGCGTCCGAGCCGGTCTCCATAGGGTCACGTGTTAAATCCGCTTCGCATTGAAGACGTGGAAACGCACGATGCAGCAAACCAGGACGGAAAGGAAACCACTTTTTTATTACTTTTTTCAATAAAAAGGCAGTTCCCTTTTCACTTTTTAAGCAATAACTTTAGGCATACAACTATTCTGAACATGCTCCAGGGGCTCTCGTATTTGCTGCTGTACTGTTCTTTAGCAGAAAAGCTAAGTAGGAGAACAACACTATACGCTGAGCTTATTCTGAAAAATAATCGATATTAAATTATAAAAATGTTTTGCATTACAGGTGTCAGCACATCGCTGGAACGGAGACTGGCCCGAATGGAGCAGAGCCTATTCGAAATCAGGCAGACGTTAACCAACGAGCCAAGAGAACAGCACAATAAGACAAGTGACACTGACGCGCTCATTAATGCTGCACGTGACATGGGAACGCTTCTTGATGCCGTATCGGAGCACCACATCATCGCAGTACCATCTCGTGATCTTCTCGTGTGCGAGCTATGTGTTCCAACTTTCGATCTTGCAGTGGATTTACATGCCAGCAAGCCCAACGCTCATGGCATATGCCACTACACTTTCTCTGCCGGTACAGATTTCCCTAGACCAGCTGCTATCCCTAAGCCCTTCAGCCGGTTGAAAGAGTCGCTGAAACACCACGTGTGCTCTAAAAAGCACAAAGAGACCGTGAAGAAGGCCTCTCAAGAGATGGAGCGGGAGGCGGTCCGTGCGAGGAGTGCTTGCCGAAACTCATTGCTTGCAGCGTACCACGTCCTGAAGCACTCAATGGCCCAAACTATGTACGAGAAGACAATCGTGCTCTGCGATATGACAGGCTCAACAATGGGCGATCTCTGCCATTCGGCCACCCAAATGCAGCGGTTCAGGGATGCATTCAGTACTACTATCCTGGAGTGTGTGGCCCGTCATGTTGACAGAGCACCTTGCGTAAGTCTTGTCGCGGACAAAGTAACTGTCCAGCATATAACTGTGGACATAACTGGCATCATAACCATTGTGCCGGACGCACCATGTGACGAGCTCATCCAGAGTTTTGTGATCGGAGCGCCCGTGGTGGACCAGCATGATGGTAGTTCTCTGGCAAAGGAGTGGGTGGACACCGTCAAGCCACTCAACATCATGGATACCACCAAGCTCGCCGCCATCTGTACAGATGGTCAATACCATGGAGCCGACGTCCCCAGAAAGTTTGTCAGAAAGCTGCAGTCCGAACACCCTGACTATGCGATGCGCTCTAAGCATCCATGTGTTCCATTCCTTTGGGATGGCGCGCATCTTCTGGACCTCGCGGAGCACAGTGCCAGGAATGAGCCATCGTGTCGGTGGGTGCAGGAGGTGATCGACCAGATCAGCCGCATCGTGAAACGGTTCTCATATGGAAAAGGGCGTGAAACGTTCCTGGCGGCGAGTAAGGGTATTGGGGTGGAGCCACGAGGCCTGCTGCTATGGTCCGAGACTCGCTTCTCGCCATATGCTGCCAACGTCATAGAGGCATTTACGGTAAACATACCGGTGCTGAAGGCCGCCATGGAGAACCAGCTACGAGAGATTGGCACTACGGCGAGTAACCGGTCATGTCAGCCAATAGATCTACAGAAGGACCTCGAACTGCTGAAGGGTAATGCTCTTAAATAAATTGTATTAATAATTTGTATGTTTTTGGGTGGGAACCGATAAAAAGTTACTGAAAAAAAAGTACTGATAAAAGGAAAATATCTGTCATACATGCTTTGTACGCTTCATTGATCGCAACAAGTATGCAAAGCTGTCAGTTTAATTTTTTTATCAATAATGTTTTCCCACAGATATATTGAATAGGCAAAACTGGGGTATTAACACGCCTTCGCATAGTATGTGTGCGTATGCGCTTGCACGCTGGCGCGCGCGTGGCTTGTTTTAGTCTAGTTGACTCATTTTAACTATGGAGTTCTTCGCACGTTTTACATAGACTAAGCAATTGATATCAACGTGATGCTGCTGTTTTGTTAACGTCAGAAGCAGCCTACGTGTTCTATCACAATTATACTACTTGCAGATGATGAGATGACGGATTGTGCCAAAAAATACAGCGTTTATTTTCAGGTTTTAAGGGTATATAATGCCTTCCTTCGTGAACGAGCAAATATGGTAGGTAGTTCGTTCCGAAATAAAATATGTTTATTTGTTGATCATGGACTGCGCAATGCGCTTTGAGAACCCGCAGAAGAATGGATTATCTAATGGAGCAATCTAGCATGAGTTCATTTCCATATTTTAATCTCCAAACTGTTTAATTCCTCTTTTGTTTTTGTTTTTACAGATTCATGTTTCCATGCTCGGCTGGCGGCGCTGCAGGACCTGTATTCCGTGCTCTCAAAGACAAGCAAGAGTCTCCAAAACCTGCAGCATCTGCCATGGGAACGCCAAGAAAAGTACCAGGCTATGGTCGAGGACTTCGGACCGAAACGGAGAAGACTCGAGAAACATCGCAGTGGTCCCACTCTGAGGACATCACTGGACATCCAATGTGTCCTGGACGAAGGGGACAGCGAGGAAATGGTGGAATCCTGGTCCAGCTATTCAAAATACGCCTCCAATCTTCAACAACACCAGGTGAATAAAAAAGCGTCGTGCTTAGAAGTGATAAGATACTGATGAACAGTGACCAAGAAAAAGGCTAACAAATTAAGTGGTCGTGAAATTATTTTCAACCTTCTTTTTTGTTATATGGACAATTTACCTGTGTTTCCATAATTCAGTCTGCTGTACTACAGCAGAATATAAAACTGTTTTTGGCACAGAAGACTGTTTCGTATAGCAATTCATGATGAGCTCCCGAATTGGTAAAATACTAATTCGCGAATGAGAATTGTATTCATTCCATGTACGATATTGTAAATTACATAATAATGTATCGTCTCAATTTTTCGTGGTCTTTATTTGACCAGAAAAATGTAGTGTGTTGAGTGTTGGACGAGGCTACACAGAGATGTTAACCTTTGACAGGTCAAGGAAATCTCCACATTCACCCGAGCTCTCGAATACCACTGCGCCAGTCGGGAGCACGGTGTGGATGCTAGAGGGCAGACGCGGGGCTGCAACAACCTGCAGCTGAAGGAGAACATGCAGCACATCAGGCAAGCAGCGGATCTCCAGCAGATGCAAAACTCGTCCACATCATCCGTCGTCGCAGAGGTAGCACATGCGTTGGCTATTCTATAACGGGAGTCATTGATTCCCAAAGATCCCATCCCATCGGAGTCAATCGAAGCCACTTTCCGTGCGCTGAAACGCCTGAACACTGGATTCAACCAGAAGTTGTTCAAGGACCTATGGTGCCAAAAAGACCCGCTGTTCATGCCATACCTCTCGATCGTGGTGAGGTTGTGGCTAATTTGCCCAGCGGAAAGCGTTGTAGAGAGTATGGCATCTGCAGTAAAAAAATGTGTTTGGCATGACCTCATCGCGGGTACTGAGCCACAAAAACGCCGAAAAAGAGCTTGTGATCCGTTGGAACGGACCAAGCGTGCCACATGCGGACTGGCTGATCGGGGCTGTGTTAAAGAAACACCCTCACCTGGACAACTTCGTGCGCGCTACTCTGTCTCAACAGGTAGAGGGGAAAGTGATCGCCCGTCACAAGCGAGATAAGTGTGGAAAATCGTACATCTTTTCTGACTAAAATGAGTAGAAACTACACACAGCGTTGTTCCTTGTTATGATTAACTGTAAATATTGTTTAACATACTTGTTTATACCAACTATGAGGTACTCACTGAAAGCACATACCTCTCTGGATTGTTAATTTATGTTGTCCTGCTACATTAGGGCCGATCTTGTGGAATGCCATTGATGCCGTTGAGTTTTTTGACGCTGGCGAGAAAACTTCGCCGCATATGCAGCATACTTGGTGGGCACACATACGTATCCAGTTGTTGTACTTAAGATTGACCTGCGTGTTGGTGAGCGAACATCATGTTTTTTTTCGGTGTTTCTCGTGTTTACAAACTTGATTGCAGTCAAGGATGTGTTAAATAATATACCTATTTTGATGTAATATTTGTTTGGACAATAACGACGCCAAATTGCCGGAAAGGAAATTGGCTCCAAGATATTCTGTATAAAGGTAATCGACGCAATTTGTTATAGGTCCAGGAAATCACAACCTCTTCGAGCTATCATCACCCACTTTGGGTTAGGCCAACCTCGTGATTACCCCGTATCAAATTCAGAATGCCTCATAGCCAAAGTTCATTTTCAAGGTTGAGAACGTGTAGTATTTCCTGCCGATATATGTGCACAGGTTTTTGGCAAATGTACACAGTACTCTCCATACTCGGGGTTTGACGAAACCCCGCTATAACCCCACCCGCAGCCCTCTCCACAAGCTGGCGCATTACCTCAGGTTGGGAACCCCTGTTCCGGGTCACGTAGCATAATGCTATCGTTTGCACAAAAGGTGACAACCACCAAGCCTATTCCGGATTTGGACGACAACCACGAAACCATTTTTTTTAGCCCTGCCGGTCAGATTGGTGTGGGTGCTGGTGGACCACTACCAACACCGACACACATCGACCCCCGTGTGCAGCGGTAGCGGAGTCCACAGCAAGGCCAGCGGTAGAGGACTCCGCAATAGGGCCAGCGGTAGCGGAGTCCACAGTAGGGCCAGCAGTAGCGGAGTCCACAGTAGGGCCAGCAGTAGCGGAGTCCACAGTAGGACCAGAAGTAGCGGAGTCCACAGTAGGACCAGAAGTAGCGGAGTACACAGTAGGACCAGCAGTAGCGGAGTACACAGTAGGACCAGAAGTAGCGGAGTCCACAGTAGGACCAGCAGTAGCGGAGTCCACAGTAGGACCAGCAGTAGCGGAGTCCACAGTAGGACCAGCAGTAGCCGAGCCCACAGCAGGGACCGCGGTAACCGAGCTCACAGCAGAGCCCGCGGTAGCTGAGCTCGCAGCAGGGCCCACAGCAGGACCCACGAACGACGGTGACAAGGCGTAGCTGGCAGTCGGCACGCACACCACCGCGGCGGACTGTGTATGCTCAGAAGGGAGGAGAGGGCCTGGAGCACTCACTCCAAGCGGCAGGTGTGTTCAGCACGCATCACGCCCGCATGCGATCTCAGACGCCACAACGCATCACCACCACAGACCCAGGTCAACTGGATGGAACACCCCCATGGTGTGTCATCGCCTGAGAGGAGAGACCACTTCGATGATGGTGATTGGAAGCGGTGGCCGAGAAACGTCACAAGTAACAGACAGACAGTGCCATCTGGGGATGAGGGAGAGGTCGCCTCGGGTGAATATCCTGGGACCTGGATCAAGCCACACCTGTAGCTGCACCCACCTGGACACGGTGCATATGCTGGGCATGCGGCCGGCGTGGATGGTGACACGACCCGGTGTCGACGGAGAGCGGCGCCCGCTGGTGTCACTCACGTCCGAGCTGCTGACACGGAGCGGGCGTGTGCTCTCGTAGTAGGTGACGCGTACGCGGGAGGCGGTCTTCTGCGCTGACCCGTTCTGATGCCTGCGGGCAAAGACATCCAGGTACACCCGCAGGGACGCACCGGTGTCCGGGCATCCCCTCCGGGTCGCTGAACCAGGGCTGGAAACACTGCCGTATCCCAGATGATTGTCACCCGAAACATTAAACCGTCCCGTCTTGGGGGGTCTTCAACGGCCCCTCTCAGGCTTTTCGCGGATAGTAGACGAACGGCACGTGGCATCGCGCCTAAATTTGGAATACCCTTTCCTACATCAATTTGACATGCTGATTCAATTTTTTAGGTCAGGTCATCTAGGGTCAACGAGTTAGTCAAGGTCAAGTGAGGTCACCTCCAAAAAAGCTCCACCAGTCGTCACACTTGAACGGATACAGATATTTTAATGAAACTTTCAGCGTTTGCTTATCTTTACGGATGCAACAAAACCTACGAGTGGATTTAAAAAAAAAATTTTTTGACATAAATTGTGCGTATTTGCCAAATTGCAGTTGAAATACAGGATTCTGGCCAGAGTAAGCATTTTTATATGAGGGCAAGTTGACTTCTAACAACGTTTCTCGGTCTGCTCTACCCATTGGAAAAGGAAAATTAAAGAAAACGTGAAAACTCCAAATTTTGAAATTTCAAAAAAATACGACTTCTATTTTTGTGGCGACAAAACAATTATGGCCCTGGTCGGTTTCTCTGTCCTTTTCTCATCCCAAATCAATTTTGTTTTTTCATATGTCCCGCAAAATGAACTTCCAAAAGTAAAAAACATCATGTAAGTCGTGAAAATCCGTGAAAATCTAGCCCCCCTGGTAACGTCACTTTCGGGGGAAAAATGTTTTGGAGGGTGGACCCGGACCATACTCGTCGAGCGCTTTCCGATGACACCTCTTTCGCTTTCGTGCGGTGCTTAGTTTGGATTTTTGTGAGGGGATCTTCAACCCCCCCCCGTCGAGACGGTATGTGAGGATTTGACCGGAAAGACGGCGCGGGTTAAGATGACCCCTCCCCCACAAATTTGACTTGTTGGCAAATGATTGTATGTATTTGTTCGTACCTGGCGGCCGGTTCATTGCTGTTGAATACACATCTACTCTAATATGGTTTCAATTTTGATTCATCGACTTGAATTTTGATTCAACTATTAACTTCTTATTAATATTTTTACTAGAGAACATTTAGTATATTATGTATGTAATTTATGGTAAGTTAATACCCTGCCAGCGATGGTCACGCACGCACGCACGCACGCACGCACGCACGCACGCACGCACGCACGCACGCACGCACGCACGCACACACACACACACACACACACACACACACACACACACACACACACACACACACATATATATATATATATATATATATATATATATATATATATATATATATATATATATATATATGTGTGTGTGTGTGTGTGTGTGTGTGTACGTGTGTGTACGTGTGTGTGCGTATGTGTGCACATATTGTATAAACAAGCAAACATATCCGTTGCTGGGCGTTATAAGATAGCACCAAGAGTTTGCACTTGAAGAGCAAACGTTTCACGGGCCGTAAATATCACGCTAGTCAGAGTGGCAACACGAAGATAGGCTACCGATTATCTTCAACTTTCAGAAAATGAGGAGTTACCTGCTTCGCTTAGGACGACTCGTCCCTGGCGAATGGGACCACCACATGGACACGCCGCGGCTGGTGATTATCCCTGTCTAGTGGGACCATCATATGGACACGCTGCGGCTGGTGATTATCCCTGTCTAGTGGGACCATCATATGGACACGCTGCGGCTGGTGATTATCCCTGTCTAGTGGGACCATCATATGGACACGCCGGGGCTGGTGATTATACCTGTATAATGGGACATCATATGGACACACTGCGGCTGGTGATTATCCCTGTCTAATGGGACCATCATATGGACACGCCGCGGCTGGTGATTATCCCTGTCTAGTGGGACCATCATATGGACACGCCGGGGCTGGTGATTATACCTGTATAATGGGACATCATATGGACACACTGCGGCTGGTGATTATCCCTGTCTAATGGGACCATCATATGGACACGCTGCGGCTGGTGATTATCCCTGTCTAGTGGGACCATCATATGGACACGCTGCGGCTGGTGATTATCCCCCCGTACCCCACATTAGTCGATGGACCATCATATGGACACGCTGCGGCTGGTGATTATCCCTGTCTAGTGGGACCATCATATGGACACGCTGCGGCTGGTGATTATCCCTGTCTAGTGGGACCATCATATGGACACGCTGCGGCTGGTGATTATCCCTGTCTAGTGGGACCATCATATGGACACGCTGCGGCTGGTGATTATCCCTGTCTAGTGGGACCATCATATGGACACGCTGCGGCTGGTGATTATCCCTGTCTAGTGGGACCATCATATGGACACGCTGCGGCTGGTGATTATCCTGTCTAGTGGGACCATCATATGGACACGCTGCGGCTGGTGATTATCCTGTCTAGTGGGACCATCATATGGACACGCCGCGGCTGGTGATTATCCCTGTCTAGTGGGACCATCATATGGACACGCCGCGATACCCTTCAGACCACAAGACACGCTGCGGCTGGTGATTATCCCTGTCTAGTGGACCATCATAGACACGCGCGGCTGGTGATTATCCCTGTCTAGTGACCAAGCCGCGGCGATTACTTCTTATTTCTTTAGTGGACCATCATATGGACACGCTGCGGCTGGTGATTATCCCTGTCTAGTGGGACCATCATATGGACACGCTGCGGCTGGTGATTATCCCTGTCTAGTGGGACCATCATATGGACACGCTGCGGCTGGTGATTATCCTTGTCTAGTGGGACCATCATATGGACACGCTGCGGCTGGTGATTATCCTTGTCTAGTGGGACCATCATATGGACACGCCGCGGCTGGTGATTATCCCTGTCTGATGGGGCCATCATATGGACACGCTGCGACTGGTGATTATCCCTGTCTAGTGGGACCATCATATGGACACGCCGCGGCTGGTGATTATCCCTGTCTAGTGGGACCATCATATGGACACGCTGCGGCTGGTGATTATCCCTGTCTAGTGGGACCATCATATGGACACGCTGCGGCTGGTGATTATCCCTGTCTAGTGGGACCATCATATGGACACGCCGCGGCTGGTGATTATCCTGTCTGTTGGGACATGATATGGGGACGCCACGACTGGTGTTTACCGCAGCGGAGATCGCGATCGGCACAGCAGGTCCAACAGCGCCCACCCAGGAACAACTGCTACCACCACCGGATGAGTCTAGTCCGTGCGCCATGCGTGCAGTATTGATCGGTGTCGAGACAGGGCCCTCGCTGCTGTGGAGAGTCCAGGTCAGACCAGCTCCGTCAAACATCCCGGACATGGCACGGGGAGGTCAGGTCTGAGGTAGAGGTCACATACCTGAGCGCGAAATCACAGACTTGAAGCAAAGGTCATGGATGTGAGGATGAGAGGTCACATATCTGATATGGAAGTCACGGTTCTCATGCATGGGTCACGGGTCTAAGGCAGTGGTAGCAGACCTGCGACGGAGAGCACAGGGATCCAAGATATCGCAGTATCCTGGGACATGACGTCTCTACCTCAGACCTGACGGGAAGGTGCACGCTACACTCTGACTGCCCCGGATGGCCCAAACCCAGCACAGATTTTGCGCTGCGGATGATGATGCAGACATGCAGACAGAGAACAGGTACCAGTGGTGGTACGCAACGTGCTCTTTGCATAGGTCGCTTTCTGCGGTAAGAATACAACATCTGTAGCTGCATGATTGAATGGTCTACATTTGTGTAGTTCCTAAAATAGCGTATATAGATACGTTGCTATCACACAAAGGAGGCGCAATGCTCGTATATTTTCTCTGACTACACCCGTCACGCGTATTTTGCGAGTACGCAATATTAGATCAATAACAATATCATTAAGCATACATCTTAGCCATCGGTATGCTAAGCTTGCCTATAAATAGCAACTCAAACAAATGTGGATATTTTCACCAAATTGGTGCAAGAACCATATCTGAATAACTATTTTCATTCGTGTCTTCGTGTTCGAATTGGACACTTTGGGACATGTGTTGCACCCGCCTATACTTAAAAGGTCTTGGACAGTTCTCCACACTTATGGGATCGTGATGCCTTAGGGATGCATCACGAAAGTAAGCAATGCAGCTTAATTCATAAAGTAACGCACACTACAACACTATTCCACCACTAAAGTGCCTAACACCGCTTCGTGTAACTCACCCACTACTGCGTTCTCGAGTATGATCTGACCTGAGCGCTAGCAGTGGTGCACGTGCTAATTAGCGGATGTGTATCGGCTAACAGGCCAGTCGGTCGGAATTACGCCTAGTCCGTCATTGAGCTGGCTTTTTTGCGTTGAGATTACGGTAGGTGTGAACAGTCCTTTAACCACACGCCGTCGTGAGGGGGTCGTTGACGACCCCTCCATAATGTTTTCTGCGGATAATGAAAGAACGGCGCGTGGCAGTGCGCCGAAATATAACATTCCTTTTTCCACATCAATTTGGGATGTTGTGTCAAAATTTTAAGTCAGATCATCTGGGGCCAACGAGTTAGTTAAGGTCAAGTGAGGTCACCTCCAAAAACGTTCAACTGGTCGTCACGCTTTAACGGATAAGGATATTTTAAATGAAACCTTCAGCGCTTACTTATCTTTAGGGACGCAACAAAACGTACGAGGAGAATTTTCGATTTTCCCCCGTTTTTAATACTTACTAATTTTGCATATTTGCCCATTAGAGTTCAAATGGGAGATTCTAGCTAAAGTAAGCATTTGTATTAGTGCAAATTGACGTGGAACGTTTGTCGGTCCGCTCTAGCCACTTTACAAAAGGGTAAATTAAGGAAAACTTGAAAAATGAAAATTTTGAACTAAAAAAGTATATATAACTTATATTTTTGAGTGGAAATAAGATGTCCCTGGTCGATATCGCTTTCCTTTTCTGATTCCAAATTTTTTCTTCAAATCTCCCTCAAAATGAACCCCTCAGAGCCACAAACATAATCTAAGTGTGAAACTCCAGGGCTCCTAGTGACGTCACTTTTGGGGGGAAACCATCGGGAGGTAGTGTCTGGCCCTACTCGTCGAGCGCTTTCCGATGACACCTATTCCGTCTTCGTGCGACGCTCAGTTTGGAGAATATATGGGGTCTCTACCGACCCCGCTCGTGGTGGTATGGACTTGGAAGCGACACACTGCCTGCCATTGCCTTAGCACTGAAAGATCGGTTTTAAATTCATTTGAGAAATAATGAAAATTCTGATGAGTACATATTGTACCCACTGTCCAAGTGCATATATGTGGCGAATTTTGGTTTGCTATGTTGAATACTTTGTGCTATATTTCCGACTAGTGTTAACATGCAAAATAGCCTATCTGGGGGGAAATATCTGTCAACGACCAACCTGATGTGCTCCAAAAGATGAGGTCGACTGGAAGATATCGTCATCACATAATGAGACCAAAAATTTCACACTCGAAGCACTATTAGATCACCGAACGCGACACACCCCATGGCTAAAGTTTCAAGCAGAAGGCAGTTGTGAATTGCTGCGCATCCCCGAAAACCGTAGGACCGTGTGGCTGATTGCGCTGTACTGAAAGTCGAGAGCTTAATGGAGTGATAATGATGGATAAAATGGTGATATAGTGTTGCAGATGATTAGTAAATTAGCGCTTAATTATTCTGTGCTCGGTGGCGTGCGAAACGTGTGTGAAAATGTTCGAGAAAGTGGCGAAAAATCAACAAACGTTGGCGTTCGAAGTCGGCTTTCGATAGCTGTCAGCTGATGCACTATTGGCCGTTGCAGACGATTCCGTGCGTTACAAAAGATGCGACATGGTCGATAATCATGTCGATACGGTCGACAACCGAGCGATGGATGGCACCGGAAAAATGAAGCGTCAGGGCGAGGGGGTTAAACTTGCAAAGCATAATTATAGGTAACGTCATTTACAATGGAGCATATTGGTAGTGAATTATCGCAGAGGGAGTGTGACGAAAAGTTAGGATACCCGAAAAAGTTGGTGCATCCGGCATTGGGCCACCCGGCGTGGTACTAGGAGACTGATGCCTGTCTGGCCGAGTGCTTGGTGGGCGGCCATTGTTGGGTGGGCCCACCACCGGGCCGCTAACACGCTGTCGAATATACGCAGCGGACGTATAGTACGGGGGATGAGGTGGGGATTCACGAGGTGCAGGCGCAATACTTAAGGCGTCATAGTCCCGGAAGGGTCTCCAATACCTTTTGTAAACATATACCCGGAGGAGCGTACAAAGCGAGGTAGGACATGTCAAGTATGGCAGAGAATTAGTATCTTACCGCGGCGAAATCCAGTAAGGACGTATCTGAGGTGTGGTCGTTGCCATGATGGAATCAGGTGGGGAGTCGAGTCCCTCAATTTACATCAAATTTAGCATTGGGCTTATGGTGCTGCATGCCGAAATCAATTGACCAAAAGGCCTTTTAACCCCTCTATATGCGGCAGTGCCCCTGATATAGGAGGCAAGGAGGGGCACAATCGTTTCTTTTTTTAAAGATAGACAGGACCATAGGGAGCATGTGAGAGGCAGACATTCCCTTTATGGGGGCATCTGTGAACCTCCGTACCAGCTCAGCAACATGGGTGAAACTTCCAGAAGACGATTTGGGGGACGCAATGCCTGGAGGCGACAAAGGCCTTCAGTCGAGAGGCCCCATTAGCGCCGCACGTTAAAATATGGATCGGGGGAGGTGGGCTCACGCCAGTCGTAAGCGGGGGTTGACCCATCCCCAAAGTATGTAAAATTTCACTCTAGTTCAGAGGTTACATTCGGCGGATGGACTGGAAAGCGGTGAGACACGGGGTGCTAAAAGCGGTCAGGCATGTATTGGCGGCATTCCCTAACAATGCGTTCAGAACTACATCTGGATGCTTCAAAACGCTCCTATGTAAGGAGGCTTACATTTTTTCAACACCAGATTTTTAATATTTTCCTGCCAGTACAGGCCGCCAGAAACCCAACCAGATCCCGGCCACCTTCCGACTCAATTATTTGTACGAAAAGTAAAAGCAAACGCGAGTGGCGCCGGCGCCAAGATCAGAAGGCGGCTCCGGTAACAACATCCGGGGCAAACCCGAGTAATGGTTAGGCACCTTCAGCTGGCAGACAGGGGTCCAAACACCAGCTGGACCACCTCCGGCAGAAGTGTCATCGGCCCGTGAGGTCGATGCCCCGGATCTCGAGCAGTCATCACCCAATCCAGAACGTTCTAGAACGCCATGAAGGCCCAGGCGGCTTGACGACGCGAGTGGGCTGGGGGAAGAATAATCCACGAATCAAAAGCGCGAGCTCACCCCGAAGCCCTGGGAGTGGGTACAGGAAAAAAAGAGGCGGAACAATAGCAAGTTCAAGAGAACAGAACAGGACAGACAGGAGAGAGAGAGAGAGAGAGAGACGCAGACGGGACTCGGAGATGCGCGGCGGTGGACGCCGGACCGACGCCTTAGGGGCGTCCAGCGGTGGTCAGATGGCTGAGTTTTCGGATGGAGGAGAGGAAGTACTCAGCCGAGGCCACTCGCCACTCACAATCGCAATGTGAGTGCTGCTCGGCATCCTGGAGCCCATCCATCACGACCACCGTCCCCACGTAACCAACCCCACCGGCGCTGGCGTCTTCCGCGTAAGGGGGGGGGGGGCGTGTGTGTGTTGGCCAAAATTGTGCGTGTGTTTAAATAGAAATAGTCGTCCCAATGTTGAAGTGTACGTATAATGTCTTCTTTTTTTTATTTTCTGTATTAGCGTAGCATAAATTTAAATGTCGATTGTGTCCAATATGGCGGGAGTTGGAGTCCCCTGGACTCCAAATAAATACCTGGATGCGACTTCGCCTCTCTAATCTGACCTATGATAAACATTGTCAAACTCGCTTCCTGATTCGGTACCGAATAATAGGCAAGACAAATTAAATGTGATACCGTTTGTGAGCACACAACTGATGTCATTACCAACGAAAAACATGGGTAGTGGTCTGGACCTAAATGCAGCTGTCTGGAAATTATGGCACTTCTGAAGAGGCATACCTTGGTCGGAGGGCATTCGTTGAAAATCCCCTGCAATGATGTGCCGTCGTCTCACTCTCAGTCTCTGTCTCTTTATTTCAGTCTAAATCTCCTTCTGCTTCTATCATTGCATTGATCTCACTCTCGGGCCAACACTTGGTCCCAGTTTAGCTGTCCGTCCCTGGCATGGTCACCATCTCGGTCTCTGCCTTATGAGTCCGGTCCAAGCATCGGTCTTTTTGTGGTTCTTTTCCCCCGGAAGAATGTATGACAAATGGGGGATGGCCGCAAGAAGAATTTGACGACCCACGTAGATATAGCGAGAAAGACAGCCCGCCAGCTGCCCTCCTATGGGCGATGTGTCCTCGGGCGTCGACCGTGATAAGCTATTGATCCTCAAAGTGTGGGGGGGGGGGATGACGAAAGGGCGCAATGACGAAACTCTCCTGATTGTTACTCTTGGGCATCATTCAAGGGGCAACTGTTAACTGGGCTCATGTATCTCTTGACCGCAAAATCCCGCTGGCCTCTGCGATCCAGGGGTGCAGGTGAGGGGGCGAACATGGTATCCATGTAGGAGGGGCCGATACAGGGGCCACCACATTGCGTTCGCCGGAAGTCTGGCGCCGGACTATAGGGTAGAGGCAAAACACTGCCCGGTAATTTGTCCACCCCCGAGCTCTGCACGTGGGCACGGTTGGTGCAGAGATTCGAGGGACATGATGGACGGGTTTGGCATGCCATAAGACCCCAGGCTAAAGAGGTAGGGCCGACTAGGATATAGAGACGACCAGGTACGTACCCAACGTGGTAGGGATCCGTGCCCGCCATGGGATACGTCAGACCCGGTCGCACGTCTTCAACGTGTAAGGCCCGGCGTGGCGTCGATTATAAGGTTAGGTAAGTTGGCCATTGATACCTGAGTTCAGTCATACGACAGCACCGAAGCCCAGGGAAATGTTCACCGCCAAGTTTTGCCAAGCCTTAAGAGCAGTAACGACAACAGATACAAATTACCCAATCAGGAGAGTCGCATCAGCAATTTACAAGTAGGTCTCGGAGCGGGTAATTAATATGCGTTCGGGACTAACCAAGCCCCCAGTGAAATCGAATACGACTCGCTAAGTGCTTGCGTAACACTGGAAGAGGAAATTGTGGGCGAACTCGTTTTTCGTATTCTTAGGTACCGAATGATCGTGCGGAATGAAAGGAGCGAGTGACTTGCATGAATGCTTAAAGGGGTAGTTTTAAGGACCAGTGGAGTTGGTTCAAATTCAACGCAAGTATTCAGCGGTCAGAAACATCACTGCCAAAATTGTACTGGATGTTACTCGGGCCATGCTTGCATCTGGCTGCCCCAGAACGTCGAGGCTGTGCGTGTGCGGGGGGGGGGTGAGTGAATGGTCGATGTGCTGTGTTGTCTTGGGGTACACGGGTGGGTCCAGTAAATGGACGAGTGCCGGCGGCGGTGGCAGTGCCCATGTCGTGTACCCGAATCATAACCATCCGACAGTGTCACGTCACACTCAAAACCCACAACCCCTCCTCGCCACGTGACCAACCGGGCTCACTCACGGGCGCATGTGATGTGGATGGGAGCCTGATCTCACTAAAAACAAATTCGTGTAGTGGTGGCGACGGGCTGCAGAAGGGTTGCAAGGATGTCGGAGCGGTTGCAGAAGTTGTGGGTGACGGGGATGACCCCCCGGCAACCAGCCGGCCCAGCGGCGACCAGCCACAGTCGCCGGCCGGCAACCACCAGCTGGCCCGGCGACGACCAGCCGCAGTCGTCGGCCGGCAACCACCAGCCGGCCCGGCGGCGACCAGCCACAGCCGGCCCGGCGGCGACCAGCCACAGTCGCCCGCCGGCAACCACCAGCCGCCCCGGCGACGACCAGCCACAGCCGGCCCGGCGGCGACCAGCCACAGCCGCCCGCCGGCAACCACTAGCCGGCCCGGCGGCGACCAGCCACAGCCGCCCGCCGGCAACCAACCAGCCGGCCCGGAGGCGGCGAGCCGCAGTCGCCCGCCGGCAACGATGAAGGATCACAATCGAAGTTCGTGGAGCAAAGAGACTTGGCATATCGTTCTTTCAAATCAATGATCATAGGCCTCATGAGCAACAATGAAATGGCATACGCCACACCTGTTTCATAGCAATACCAGAGCCGGTAGCAGTGTCAAGTGCAGCGAGGACGGGCCATCGTAAGAAGCGCAGCTTGTCTGCCCCTGGCCACAGCGGCAGCACCAAAACATGCCAACAGGACAGTGGGACCGGGCGATACAACGGCAGAGTCAAGTTCCGCAAGCATGGGCCGACACAGAGAGCGCCGCCAACCCGTCAGTGGTCACAGTGGCAGCAGCAAAACACGCCAACAAAACGGCAGGATCTGGCGGCATGAAGCCAATGCGAAGTGCTGCCAGTACGGGCAACACAGAAGGCGCCGCCAGTCCGCCCCTGGTCACGGTGGCAACAACAAACACGGTTACAAAGGGCAGAACCGAGCGACACGACACGACACACAACAGAGACGGTGACACATGGCCGGCTGTGTCAGGGTGGACATCCTATCGCTGCCTGGTGACATAATAGCGGACCTGCCTAGATGCCCGCCCTTGCGCTCTGCCGAGCAGAGTTCTTGCGCAACCAGGCGATGCGCACATGCAGCCTAACTCGAGTCAGCCTCCGTCTCACACAACTAGCCATACTCCTAGCTTCGGCTGCCGGCTACTAATGACGCCCACCCCGCGTCTCACGATGCTGGTGTCGCCTGTGCAGGTTGGGTCCATGATGAAGGAGGCATCATAATTTAACTGGTTTGGCATCGCCCTCTACCACGTATGTGGCATGCAGCGCCCGCCGCGATTGATGGTGATTAACCAAGAGCTGGACACAACGGCCAGGAGCGCCTCCGGTGCTTCAAATGTCGGACAGCCAAGCGCTATATTGACGCCTCATTTTGTACGCGACGAAGCCGGCAACGACGGCAAGACCGTCCTGCTCCAGTCCCGGTTTGCTGATGCTGGTCGTGTTAAAATTCACGTGAATCGAAGTGGCATCAAACTAATTGAACTGGTTCTTTATTTATCTATACAAAGATAAGATATGAAGATGACGTAAGCAGCATATGAAGGCTCCATATTTGATGGCGGTGGCCAAGTTCTATCGGTGACTCAGCAGGAGAAGGGCTTTGGTGTTATTCTGACACAAAATGTTGGGCACCAGAACAGACGAAAGAATCCAGGAAGAAGGCATTGAGAATGCTTGTGAAAATATATAAGAATGAATCACGCATAAGTGAGGAAGTCAGAAAGCTTTACTGTGCATGTCAGGTCACATTTCGAATACTGTGTCCAAGCTTTGCCTCCTAGTTATGAAAAAGATTGTTGGCTTTTAGAGAGTACAAAATATGATTACAAAAATGGTTAATGACATAAGCAGCCTGGCATATGAAGAAAGATTGAAGAAATTGAACATGTTTTCACTTAGATATAGAAAGTTGAGAGGAGCACTCATGGAGGTCTTTAAATTTGTTCATGGCCAGGAGAATGGATATATTAGGTAAACATTTGAATCTATAAGAAATGATGCCATTAAAGGTCATCAATTCAAAATTAAAGTTAACTACAGCAGGACAAAATTAAGACAGTCTTTCTTCACCAACACAGTAATAGAACCCTGGAACCAGCTGCCAATAATATTGCCAGTAGCAGCACAATGAACATCTTTAAAAACACCATAGGCAATTATTACAAGAATAGAGGGTTTGCTTTTCAGTATTCCAGGGAGGGCTGATCCACGGATTTGGTGAGCAACTGGTTGAGTATTCAGAGTGCAACCAAGAAGGGCCCTTCTGGCTCAGTCACACTGATCCTTTGTGTCTTGATGTCTTGTATGCTCCAAAATGCAGCAAGCATACCAGACAAGCATGATGCAACACTCCATGCCATGCAGATCTGAGAGGTGGGCTACTTCATGGAATGACACCAGGAAAGGCAGGTGTTGACACTGACGTTATTTTCAGCCGCATCTGTGGTCAGAATCATAATCACCAGTGGTAAAGTGGTTGGAACAAATGGATGGGCTGGCTGGATGAACTCCGTCAGCTCCTTTTGACCAGGTCTTCTATGCATTTTCATCTCTTGGAAACATAAGCATGTTGGTTGACAATCTCTTCTTTCCATATGTTTCTTCCAGATGTTTAAAAAATAAACCATAGGATACTGACACTGAATTTTGTGCCACCTTCTCCATCTCAATCGTGATACATAAGAAAAGCAGCATTACAGCAGTTTAAAGTAACCAACGGAACAAGTTTTACAAGTATTTTACCTCCATGAAACATACAAGGGGATTATGCTTAGTTAGGTTAAGCAAGGTTAGGGATTTGTTGTAGGCTATACAAAAATATCTGGGTGGGGTGATTCTTCTTGTAATTTAGTTTTTCTTCAAAACAGTTTGGGAAAGGTTAGGCTTTTTTTTAATTTGAACATTTTTTAGAACAAAAATTGTTTTGAAATTTTCAGTTTTCACAAAAAAATATTTTGCTTTGTTGCATAGATGGCTGGGCTAAGTTAGATTATGTTACATCATTTTTTTCTGGATTTGAAGCATCACCTTTTATGCTATATTACGAAACTCAGACAATTTTTGGGTGGTATGCTGTCTCCCAACCGAACAGCATGCCTTTGCAGAGAAATCAAGTGATCTCATCATGGTGAGCACATTCATAAGCATTGTATTAGGAAACGAAATTCCTTGAAATCATAAATTACCTGAAACTGAAATTTTACCGGTTAAGCGGAATCAGCATATTCCGTACTAGATACCAAATACGGAATACACCTGAATTCCCATCACTAATTAACGACAGCAAAAGTTACTTATAGCATTGCAACTACACATAAGACACACCACAACAGAACACTATACAAGAAAACCACAACTAAAACGCACGTACATCGAACACAAGGTGTGACAGACATAAAAGCAAGCATAAAACAACCTACGAGGGAGCTATGTAAACAACTCCGCTATTTATGACCCAACTGCGCCATCTAAGAATTTGAGAAAATGCGTGCCTCTAAAACGCTGCATTCGTGATGGTCGTCGCCTAATTCGCAGCCTAACTGAGGATGATAAAATAACAGCTCAACACGATTCCAAAAGCACAGACGTGATATTATAGGATTTAGAAAGTGAGCTGAATTGAAAATATTTCCATTTTAAAATGCATGAAACCATTAAAATGGCCCAAAAGTGGTACCCCAGATGACGCCATTTGTACCATTCGAGCCGACACACAGGAAGGCGTGGGGATGACAGGGGCCTGGTACAGGGTAGGGTAGGAGCACACCACATTGTGATGTGGAGGGGAATGGGAATATCCAATTTTGACGCGCGAAGAATCGTGCAGGTTGAAACATTCCTACCGGAGTTGACCAAGTTATTTCATATTCCCGTTATTTATTAGACTCGCAGAGTAAAACGTCATCGGCCTGATGATAGCAGCCACGCCTCCCTCAGTTAACTGACCCATTTTATTAGCATTTCTTTGCAGACTTTTAGGCGAGCGGCGCACGTCTGGCTGTTTAAATGACGTTAAAAGCTGGAAAAAACCACAGAAAATTGTCCAATTCTTTGATTCATTTGTTTTTCTTACATGTATGGCACTGCTATTCTCCATGGCATCTAGGCTTAGGAAAGCGACAGCCATATGAAGAACTGTGCAGTCAATGAGCGTTTCGGACTTGTAGAGTTTGTGAGGTGTGGAGGTTACGAGTGCTTCGGAGTTGTGGAGGGTGTGAGCTGTAGAGGTTGAGCGCTTCGGACTTGTGGAGGTTGTGAGCTGTGGAGGTTGTTATACGATGTCGGACTGTAGCCCTGGTAACTGCGGGGAGTGGCACCTTGGACCGCGTGACAGTGGACCGTCTGAGTGTGGACCCGTCTGGCAGCGGACCTTCCGACAGTGGATGCATCGTTGTGAAGCATCTTAGCTGTGGGCTGTGCGTTCGTGAAATATCTGGTTGTGAACCTGTCTGATAGTGAGTCGTGCAACTGCGGACCGTGTAACTTTTAACGACACAAGCGTATGCGGCGCAGGTGTGGACCGCCTAATTGTGGGCCCTGTACTCTTAGACAGTGCTACTGTGTAATGTCTAACTGGATCATGCGACATTGGGCCGTCTGGATGTATAATCGTCTGACACTAGACCGTGTAACTGTTGGCCGTGAGGCCGTAGACGGTGTGACTGGACTGTGCACCGTCCTGCTGACTGACCGTGCGATTGCTGACACCGGTGTTGAAGTGATGCATGTGCTCGGATGTCGGGAGACAGGCCGCCGCATTGGCCATTGGTACACATCGTAGGCTGCGCTGAGTGCCGGCTCGTAGTCGTAGATGAGCGTCTCCACCATGGAGCCCTTACTGCTGCCGAACGACACCCTGAAACAGAGGTCTTATGGCTTCAAGGCGGAGACGTGACGATCAGAGGCGCAGCCAAAGGGTGAGGGTGGTTGTCTGCCCCCTACCAACCAAAAATGCACTAGATCAAACAAGAAACTGATATTTTCACCAAGGAAAATCGAAAATTAACACGGAAAACGTTCTCAGTTTCTTAACACTTTTTGTGGTCGCCCCTTACGCAAACCCCGGATGCGCCACTGGTCACGATGACAAGACGTGACCCCCTCCCCGACTACGAAAGTTCACCGTGGGAAAGGAGCGGTATTCTGACACAGAGAGGTCACAAGATTAAGAAATGACTTCCAGACAAAGAAAGGTCATAGCGACACTCCCTATGTTTGGTTTAGTACCATCTTGAAATTGATGATTATGCTCCCAGTAATACCAGGAATAGCAGCTTGAAGCTCCCAGCACCGTGAAAGCACCACCTGTCGTATATGACCACTTGTTATATATAAAGGATTTCGAAAAAATATCCACCGAGGACTTGACCTGGCCTGAACCAATGAGTGCTTACATTTTTGTTTGTGTTTGTTTGTGTTTGTGTTTGGTATCACATAATATACCTTGCTTACCCTCCTACAAAAACCGGCTCATTCACAGCAATCTGTAGTTGTTGCCACTCGACAAAAACATAGCGCAGTAAGTAGCGAATCTAGACGTCAATGAAAACGATATACATCCTTTCCCGCTTATCTTCTTATTATGGCTACTTTTGCCGGCCTTTCGACGCTTACAAGGAAAATGCATTCGATTATAATGCAACTATTTCTTTTGATATAATTCGACATCGATCATTCCATGAAAAGTGATGAATTGAAGTGAAGTGATTGAAGTGGCCACAGAAAGGTATTCCCTGTTTCGCATGACCCTGTGCTGCAGCAAATGGCGCAGTAATAAATCCGCCTGGCACAAATGTGTGACAGATTAAGATGACGATTGAGGTTTGGAGGAAATGCGGCCAGAAAAGCCAAGGAGAATTCTGTGCAAACCAAACTTAACTGTATTTATGTTAGCATAACATAAAACTAAGCTTTCTAGTCTGGCATGCACTACTCGTAGGTGGATTCAACTATTTATCTAGCAGGTGCGGTCTACCGATACGCGTCACACCCCCCACACCGACCCATCACGGACTTCTTCATAAATTGGTGGACAGGGGTAATTGAGCGCCCCGAATCCAATGGTGATACTCCCATTTCGATCTGACCAACAGCACGTGCGTTATAGCCAGAAGCATTTTTTGATGGTCACGATGCAGGGTTAACTTTGAATGGCCATAACTTCTGTTATAATCAACATAATTGCATAAACAAATGTATCGCTGGATTCATTATAGACCAACGATCACGTTCCAGTGCTTTATTTTAAAATTTGACAATTTCTTTTTTGGGTCACGTGGCCTTAGGTCACGTGACACATGTCATATGAAGCTCATGGCAAATATCCAGTTTTAACAAATGTATGCTATTGTGTGGTTTGTTGCTTTTGACTACAAAAGAAATTGCAGATATGTTTTTCCTAGATTTTGTATTAAAAATCACGAGTATGGAGCGATGACGTCATCAATGACACCCGATTGTGGGCCACTCAGGGCTGAAGTCAGTTTGATTCGTGATCTCGTAGTCTTGCAACCTCCGATGACCTCGGGTGACCTTATCTGATCTGCATTTTCCTTCCATGAATTTTACTGACCTTTGGTGACCTCCTAGGGGTCATTTAAGCAAAGACTTGACCTTTAACATTTATTGACGGGAGAAGGGAGGTTATAGTTCTTTATGCTGAATTCAAATAAAGTGGCATATTCAATCGTTTGAGCAACGCTAACAGCCAAGTCCAATAAACGTCCGCATTCCATATATTTAGTCATCAGTAACAGATCGTTATGGCTGGAAGGACAACGGTAGATCTCGCCCATATTTTTGGTGGTGTTCGTGTATGTGGGTATATAGGAAAACACACTGGTCTGTATACAGACAGGTTTAGTGACAGGTGCAATGTATTGTTCTATGAATACATGCTTCACTGGAGTGGTTACCTAGACATTTATCCATCATTTAACGGCAGACATTAACGTGGCGCCCGACAGTTCGGCCACACTGTTTCGCACAACACAAAGGCACACACATGGTGGTAGTATTTACCGGCACGAAGCAGTGCAGAGACTGTGTTCCCTGGACCGTCAGAGCTTTGGCGAAGCGGGTCTTTAGATCATGAGCTCTGGATTCAATATCGACTTGGCTAACGAACAAAGAGATAATTGATGTTTGGAATTTTTCGGCCAGGCAGGTGTACACTTCTGAGGCTGTCGTGATCTGATGTGTGCGCGGACGGCAAAGACTTTCTCTCGCAGTCACCCGTTTCATTGTGCCGCCGATGCCGTCACACGCCCCCTTCCCATGAGCTGTTCCAAAGAACTGCCAGTCACATTTTAACCCAGTCTGTCTCGTGTTGGTAGATGTTAATAAAGGTGAAACGATTTTTGTATTGTCACGCGCAACCATCAGAAAAGTAATGAATTTTAGACAGATTGGGGATCCGAGTCTTCAGTTCCGGGATTAGTCTTTTTCTCAAAAAGGCATGCACAGCAATCGCGTTATGTTTTACCGAGTTTGACACGACGCAAAAGCTCTGATGGACCGTAACATCGTCCTCTCGCCAATAGGAGATGAATGGGTGTATGGTGTATTGTCCCGCATCCCAATGGTAACTCTGAACCTCGTCCTGGATAACAAAAGTAAAATTTTACGAAAAATATCCTACACCCACTCCTTTCCCAGGAGGAAGTGATTCTCTGAGGAATGCAAGTGTTTTGCTCTGGTTAGCCGACACGTAATGATGTTTGGTCAGTTTTACGACCGCACTGCTTAAACTCTGTAGAAATTCACCTCGAGTCTGAACAACGTAAGTAGATTGCACCGATCCATGCTGATCCATTGCTTAAACCGATCTTCTTCATCACTGTCCGCATCATCAACCCCTGAATCATGCACCATACACCCATTCATCTCCTATTGGCGAGAGGACGATGTTACGGTCCATCAGAGGTTTTCCGTCGTGTCAAACTCGGCAAAACATAACGCGACTGCTGTTCATGCCTTTTTGAGAAAACAAAACTAATCCCGGAACTGAAGACTCGAATCCCCAATCTGTCTAAAATTCATTACTTTTCTGATGGTTGCGCGGGACAATACAAAAATCATTTCACCTTTATTAACATCTGCCAGCACGAGACAGACTTTGGATTAAAATGTGACTGGCAGTTCTTTGGAACCGCTCATGGGAAGGGGGCGTGTGACGGCATCGGCGGCACAATGAAACTGGCGACTGCGAGAGAAAGTCTCTGCCGTCCGCGCACACATCAATCAGATCACGACAGCCTCAGAAGTGCACACCTTCCTGGCCGAAAAATTCCAAACATAAATTTTTTTTTTTTTCGCTAGCCAAGTCGATATCGAATCCACAGCTCATGATCTAAAGACCCGCTTCGCCAAAGCTCTGACGGTCCAGGGAACACAGTCTCTGTACTGCTTCGTGCCGGTAAATACTACCACCATGAGTGTGGCCAAACTGTCGGGCGAACAGGGGCGCAACGTCAATGTCTGCCGTTGAATGATGGATAAGTGTCTAGGTAGCCACTCCAGTGAAGCATGTATTCATAGAAAAATACATTGCCCCTGTCACTAAACCTGTCTGTATACAGACCAGCGTCTGTATACAGACCACCACCAAAAATATGGGCGAGATGTACCGTTGTCTATCCAGCCATAACGATCTGTTACTAATGACTAAATATCTGGAATGCGGACGTTTATTGGGCTTGACTATTAGCGTTGCTCAAACGATTGAATATGCCACTTAATTCGAATTCAGCATCCCAAAAATTACTGTAATCTTCCCTCTCCCGTCAATAAATGCTAAAGGTCAAATATCTGCTTAAATGACACCTAGGAGGTCACCAAAGGTCAGTGAAGTTCATGGAAGTAAAAGGCAGATCAGATAAGGTCACCCGACGTCATCGGAAGTTGCAAGGCTACGAAATCACGAATCAAACTGACTTCAACCCTGTTTGGCCTACAATCGGGTGCCATTGATGACGTCATCGCTCCATACTCTGATTTTTAATACAAAATCTGGAAAAAAACATATCTCCAATTTCTTTCGTAGTCAAAGACAACATACTACACAACAATATAAAAATTTTAAAAACTGGATATTTTCTATGCGCTCGATATGATATGTGTCACGTGACCTATGGTCACGTGACAAAAAAAAAGAAATGGTCAAATTTAAAAACAAAGCACTGGAACGTGATCTTTGGTATATTATGAACCGAGCGATATATTTGTTTATGCAATTATATTGATTATGACAGAAGTTATGACCATTTAAAGTTAACCCTGCATCGTGACCATCAAAAAATGCTTGAGGCTAGAACGCGAGTGCTGTTGGTCAGATCGAAATGGGAGTGTCACCATTGGATTCGTGGCGCTCAATTACCCCTGTCCACCAATTTATGAAGAAATCCGAGATGGGTCGGTGTGGGGGGTGTGACGCGTATCGGTGGACCGCACCAGCAGCATCTTACAAATAATATTATCCTTTGAAAAGATGCAAACAACTCTACTTGGACGAGAAGTTTGTGATAACCAATGTATCCAACTGTCTGACTGCATTTTAAGCATTGTGAAATTGAAATCTCATCGCCTAAATATCGAGCTCTCATACCTTTCGTACGTCGCTGTTTCTTAGGACAGTGCTTAAAAAGGATTGAGGAAGAAAGAGACACTTCGGTGAAAGGTTTAGGAAAAACGTGCTTGGAAAGTGTTCCGGAGATTGAGAAATGAGTAGAATACGATATTTTTAAGGCTAAAGAAAATACAAATTTGAATAAGATTCGTCAAGATTAAATTTCACCACAAGGTTCGTAAGATGTACTGACGAGACCGCTAGTGTGCAAATACTCCACATGTTGATAGCCCACATTATGACCCGCATGCATGTATGTGAGCGCGAAATATCGACTATGCCGCTGAAATGGAGCAAGGAAGAACGCTTTAGTCTGAATATGATCTATAATTTGTTCAGTAATATACGACCTTCAATTACTAATTAATATGTCAAATTACAACACACCCTATAAGCTAATCTTGCTTCTGTGGTGCGTATCCATCAATATCCATCTATGGTGCGTATTATTGTGGTTTAATGTGCTCACAATATGTTGTGCATACATTTAACTTAGCAAAGCAAAACCATGGGGTAGGCTAGCTTTTATTGCGAAAATATACTCAATTTATGTCGGACAAATTTTTTTTTCTTTAAAAAAAACAAGACCAGGTTGGGTTTCGTAACATTTTTATTCTTGAACACACAAATTGTCCCTGTATTGAAGACAAATTTAAAAGGGGTAGGGTAAAACAGGCCAGGCTATTTTAGGTATTAAACAATAGTAGTACGTTATTTTGCTCTCCGACTAAAAATAAGCATTTCTGAGGGGAATCAGTGATCACATCATCCTACTCATGCTAATAAACATGGTATTGCAACATGCTGTTCTCCAAATCCAATGACTCATTGAAAATGAAATTCACCAAAATAAATTGAATTCCCTTGTACAATAAGAAGTGTCATACAAATAATAAGGGCGGAGTGTCATAGGTCATATTTTGCATTAGTTTCAAGTAATTTATTTTAAAAACCTTTTGGTCAATGGAACAAGTTCTGCTTATGACATGGGCCCGGACACAAATAAATAGAACCCATGGAAGTGGCCAGAAGAAATTATTAAAATAATGGCTGATATTGAAAGAACCAAAACATTTTTTCATGATAAGGATTACAGAAGTCTGCAGTGCGGCAAAATGGCTGAAATAATATGTTAGACTCAGAAACGAGAAAAGAGTCAAACTGAGAAACTGAGAAAAGTTTTACTTCAGTTAGGTATGACCAGGGTTGGGTTTATGTATTGGAATTCTGGTATTGCCGAGGAAAATTGTTGCATTACAGGTTGGTGTGGAGCAGAGGACTTTGAGGACTTTTCTTTTAATCTGAATCCTGGATTACGAGAGTAAAGCTGTGAAGCATTCCAAGTTGGAGAATGAAGTGATTTGTTTCTGGCATCAAAAAACTATCTTCGCACTTTTCACGGTCATGCTCCGTGATTCCATGTTCTGATGATCATGACCAAACATCAAGGAGATCGCAGTCATTGTCGGACTCAATTCCTCTTTTGGAAAAAATGAGGGTGGAAGACTTCCTGGATAAGAAATATTTTGGGCGGCCAACATTAAAAACAAGACCATGTTTCCAAAACTTGTCCTGACTCTCAGAGACGAAACGCCACCAACGCAAACGTACACAAGTTCAGCTTCAACAGCGCCTTGGCACTTATTAGGTAGACACGTACACACTGAAACCAGCTTTGAAAAAAAACTGCGCCGGAAAACGGAACTATTGCGTCGGTTTCCATCTCTGGACGGTGACAGGATACTGTCCGGCCCCGTCTTCCGATTGAGATTCCCGGAAGTGACTCATAGTAACGGTTGTGGGCATCGACGATTGCAACACAATTATTTGTGATGGGCAAAATCCGAAGGACCTGTGAGCATCACAAAGAAGGGCTATCCGCACGTACAACTTTATCCGCGAATTGTCATTCGACAGTGGTGTGGAGACAGTGGAAAACAGAGCTTTTTTCACGGACTGAAACATGTGCAGCCCGTGTTACGATGACTGCGCCCGCACACTCTGCGGCCACTGATCGTGAATTGGAAAATTGTAGCCGGTACATGGGGCCATGATGTGAAGGTGACGGCAAGTCGCTAAGTTTGCCGTTCCCGAGAACCAGACCAAATCGTGAAAAACGCGCAAAAACGTTGCTTCCGCTTACCACACTCCCTCACGTGCACGTGGCGCGTGACTCAGAAACTGTTGCCACGACGATGTTGACAATTGTCTTGGCAATACTGAGGTGTTCGTTTGGTGCCAATCGGTTCATTGGTTATTGAGATATTGCGGTCTGAATCGGGTCGATGGGGAGCGCTAAAATTGGTGAATATCCGAACGCAAAATCTGAGTTTTACATGCTATTCTTTTGGGCGACCGGTCATTCACCGGACACCCGCTCTCTCATGATCCCAGTGACGCGCACGCGCAACATTTTGACCCGACCGCAACGAAATTATGCCCGACGGATAGCCAACATTCTGAGCTTTCACGTGATGTCAGCCATATCTCGTATGTGAGGCGTGCCAGTTTTTTCGCCTCTGACAATCAGAGGCGAAAAAACTGGCACGCCAAAAAACTGGCAACAAGAAAGCTGCAAAATTGCTTATTTATCACGACTGACGAGCTGCTCATTTATGTTAATGATGTCATGGCGGTTGTAATAATGACCTTAACCCGCCCCTGGTTTCTCCTGTCAGATCCTCACACCCTGTTCTTGGGGAGCGGGTTCGTTAGGGACCCCATCTAACCTCCTAATTATGCGTCGCACGAAAACGAAATAGATGTCATCGAAAAGCGCTCGACGAGTAGGGCCAGACACAACCTCTAAAAAATGTTCACCCAAGAAGTGACGTCACTAGGGTGCCTAGGCTTTCACGACTTACATCATGTCTGTGGCTCTGGGTGTTTATTTTGAGTGGAATTTCAAAAAAAAAAATCAGAAAAGGAAAGCGAAATCGACCAGGACGATACAATTTGTCGCCGCCCAAAAATGAAAATAAAAATATTAAGTTCAAAATTTTTGAGTTTTCAGGTTTTCTTTAATTTTCCTTTTCGGTGGCCATATGGCCACCGAAAAGGTCCGTCCGCAGTTTCGGTCCGCTCTACCCTCCGTCCGTGGGTACCACACCTTGTTGGAATAGGGACATGGAAACCACACCTTGTTTTCTGAACTGATCTGGAGAAGTCCTCTTTCCAGCCAGCTACAAACAAAGCATATTCCGAAACAAATTCAAGACGTCAAATATAATTCAGAAATACCTATGCCTGCCGAATTTACAAAAATAAGCAAGCTATGGACAAAGACGTGCATGCGTGGTACCCATATACCAGCTGACGGAAATACGCCGTCGTAAAGCAATTAAAACACTCCGAAGCGACTTCCGCATCCTAGTCCTCTCCCGAACGACTTTTATCCCCCAGTTCACTCGGGAGAAACTTCAGCCTATCAGTCCTCTCCAAAACGACTTCTTCCTCCCAGTCGGAATTAATAAACAATATCCTCCGATCTCTGGCGAATAAGTGGTGGTAACACTTGAGGTATAATCACCACCTTACAGAAATGTCCTACGGCCCTCTTCTTATCACACCAAGAGGTGCGTCACGTTTAGTCTGGCACATGTGGCACAACGATCTGCCGCAGGAAGTGCCGCAGCATTCGGAACAACATCAGTGGTACATCATCTCGGTAGCAGAAGCCAGCCAGCCACATGCAGCGGCGACGCCGCAGGCCAGGGTAGGGTTACCCGGCTTCAAGGCTTCAATCATCGCTGAGCATGGGAAGGCACCCAGTTGGACGAGAAGGTGCCGTCATGCATGGTCGCCTGTCGAGAGTCCGACTGGCCGGATCACTACCCGATATACACCGGGATCACTGCCCGGTGTCTGAGTGCGCCATCACTGCTAAGTGTCTGAGGGCGCCATCACTGCTGAGTGTCTGAGGGCGCCATCACTGCTGAGTGTCTGAGGGCGCCATCACTGCTGAGTGTCTGAGAGACGGCATTACTGCCCGGTGTCTGAGGACGCCATCACTGCCGAGTGCCTGAGAGGCGGGATCACTGCCGGGTGTCTGAGAGGCGGGATCACTGCAGGGTGTCTGCGGGGCGGCATCACTGGCGCGTGTCGGCGGGGCGGCATCCCTGGCGGGTGTCGGCGGGGCGGCATCACTGGCGGGTGTCGGCGGGGCGGCATCACTGGCGGGTGTCGGCGGGGCGGCATCACTGGCGGGTGTCGGCGGGGCGGCATCACTGGCGGGTGTCGGCGGGGCGGCATCACTGGCGGGTGTCGGCGGGGCGGCATCACTGGTGGGTGTCAGTGGGGCGGCATCACTGGCGGGTGTCGGCGGGGCGGCATTACTGGCGGGTGTCGGCGGGGCGGCATCACTGGCGGGTGTCGGCGGGGCGGCATTACTGGCGGGTGTCGGCGGGGCGGCATTACTGGCGGGTGTCGGCGGGGCGGCATCCCTGGCGGGTGTCGGCGGGGCGGCATCACTGGCGGGTGTCGGCGGGGCGGCATTACTGCAGGGTGTCGGCGGGGCGGCATCACTGGCGGGTGTCGGCGGGGCCGCATCGCTGGCGAGCGCCTGATGGTCGAACTGTCCCCGGTATGGCACAATACTATGGACACAGCTTGTTATGGATGTTCGTAGGGAATGCTGGAAAAACTAAGCGATCAGAACGGTGTGCAAATGAACATGCAAAAATATATGCAAATATAGATATCGCAGCATATACATACACCCAGGATATACATACATGCATCTTCCGTCTATGCTGATATATATATATATATATATATATATATATATATATATATATATATATATATATATATATATATATATATATATATATATATATATATATATATATATATATATATATATATATATATATATATATATATATATATATATATATATATATATATATATATATATATATATATATATATATATATATATATATATATATATATAATATATATATATATATATATATATATATATATATATATATATATATATATATATATATATATATATATATATATATATATATATATATATATATATATATATATATATATATATATATATATATATATATATATATATATATATATATATATATATGTATATGACACGAAGTGGACTTCCTCGAGCTTTCGACTCCATTACGTAGTAACCATGGCGCACTCTAGGAATCATCGCAAGGTGGGCATTGTAAATTCCTATTACTGTTTGTGACCACGCTATATCTAAATACGATCACGGCTATCGTTGTTATCAGTTCACTGTATTTCAGTAGGGTTAAAAATTGCATCACGTTCACATTTGAATTATTTACACATAACGTGGCCACCCCACCAAAAGACTTCCGAGGCGCAGTTGGTATGTTCCACGGCAGCTCGACGATAAAAAAATTTACGATTTTTGGGGGGAGGGGCAGCTGCAACATTCGGGACTTGGCGCGAACTCTTGGGCCATCAGCGTGATTTTCAAGGCCTGAGACGCGAACTTTTTGAGTCCAATGTAATTATTTGTGTCCCGATATCAATTACTTGAATTCCTAACGTGAGTTTTAGCAACCTCGACATTTTTTGGAGTCCAATGCGCTTTGGAGGCTTTTGACATCGTTGTGTGGGCTCAAGATTTCCACGTCCGGATTGTATTTCTTTCCCCCGGCTTAGTTTGTATCCCAATAAGACTGTTGGGGGACGGTACAACCTGTCGTGCCCATAACGTCATTTTCATAGTCCTGCCGTAACTTTTTGATACCCCAGGCTCAGCGTGATTTTCAGGGGCCCCGGCCGGATCTTTTGGGGACCTTGAAAATCACGTACCCGGCACAATACCTTCCATTCAATAGGTTTTTTTTCAAACTATATACCTCCTCACACGTTTTATGTGTTTTGTCTCATTTCCTGGAACCTCTTTACCGGTTTTGGATGTTACCTCGTGCGGCCTAGCCTCCTCCACATTCAATGGTTCTCCTCTCTCGTTTTGGAGGGTCTCCTCCTACATCCTGGGACCCCTTTAACATGGCATGGGGCTTCCTCTCATGCTCCAGGGGCATTCTCTGCCAAATTAGGGACCTCCTGCCTCGCCCCGTGGATCTCCTCCTTTGTCCTGGCAAAACCTTGCACGTATTGAGTGATCTTCAATGTTGAAAACCTCAACTCCTTCCTTACCTGCTATCACTCCCTTCTTAAGAGCTCATTAAGTCATTTCCTGGGAACTACTTCCGGTCTTTGTGGCCTCATTTGGCTCTAAACACCTCCTACTCCGTCTTGAGGGACTCCTTTCGAGTCCGGCAGGGGCCATCTTTCCTCTTCTGGAAGCCTTGTTTTTTCACCTTAGGGGCCTCCTCTCACATCTGGAGAGGAGGCTGCTGATGCTGCCCTGCTCTCCGTTTTGGTTCGATATTTGCCCATCTCAAGAGTGGCGTCTTATCTCCTGGTGAACTCCTCTCCGAAGTGCCTCCTCTTCCAAATTACAAGCAACCTTTCCTATCTCAGTGGCCTTATCATTTCCTGGGGACCTTCTTTCCCTCCTGGGAGCCATCTCTCCTATGGAATGGCCATTCTCTCCTATTCTAGGGGCCTCTTCGTTCATCATGGTGTCTCATTTCCTATCTTGTGTCGTCCTTTTCCGGATTTGGTGCCTCCTTCCGTGTTTCTGCATCATCCTTTTCATCTTTGTGGAACTTACCCGTTTTTGGTCCTGCTTAACCCATCTCATATCTACTGCTTTCTCTTCCGTCTTAGGGCTTCCCCATTCCTGTGGCCTCCTTCCCATATTGGGCCTCCTTGCAATCCTGGGGTCCTCCGTGTCAATTGTGGCACTCTATCGATTCTAGGGCCTCCTTCACGTCTGCATCATGGTGTTAGCTCATTCTCCTATCTTGTGTCGTCCCAAACTTCCTCTTAGGGTCTTCCTCTTCCAAAATATGGGATTCATCTGGCTGCCTCGGTGACCTTCCGTGCGGAAACCTTCTTACCCATCTTGGGGCTCCCTCTTGCATCCGGAGAAATATCTCCTATCATTCCTTATTTTGTATTGTAGGGGCCCCTATTCCATCTGCGGAGGCCCCGCTTTCCAACTTAAGAATATCCTGCCACCGATCGGAAGCATTTCTGTCTAACCTGGGTGGCTTCTTGCCCATCTCGGTGGCATCCTTTTCATCTCGGGGCCTCCTCCCAATATCTGTCCTACGTCATCTGATAGGGACCTGATTAGATTTTCCGGGGGCCTCGTTGCCAGTCGTGGGGCCTCCTCGACAGCTTGATCTTCTGTTTCTTCGGCCTCCTTGTTCATCTTTTTTCCTGTGCATTTCCGAATAAGGGCCTCCTCAAATTTCAGCGGGCGGTTCCTCGATGTCGCAGCAGGGGGAGCGACTGCCCCGCTGCCTCCCTCCCCCCCCCCGGTGTAGTTGTCTGGCTGCGTCAGCTGTGGCTTGTATTATTTTTGTCGTTACTCTACGTTCTGAGCGTTCCTCTTCGTTTAGAAACGCAGATAAATGTCTACTGTCTCTGTCTCTGTCTCTGTCTCTGTCTCTGTCTCTGTCTCTGTCTCTGTCTCTGTCTCTGTCTCTGTCTCTGTCTCTGTCTCTGTCTCTGTCTCTGTCTCTGTCTCTGTCTCTGTCTCTGTCTCTGTCTCTGTCTCTGTCTCTGTCTCTGTCTCTGTCTCTGTCTCTGTCTCTGTCTCTGTCTCTGTCTCTGTCTCTGTCTCTGTCTCTGTCTCTGTCTCTGTCTCTGTCTCTGTCTCTGTCTCTGTCTCTGTCTCTCTCTCTCTCTCTCTCTCTCTCTCTCTCTCTCTCTCTCTCTCTCTCTCTCTCTCTCTCTCTCTCTCTCTCTCTCTCTCTCTCTCTCTCTCTCGACTCGAATAACACTTGTCGGAGCGGGCGACAGTTCAACAGACGTTCGTTCTGGGTATCGATCCACGCCGTGGTCTACAAGGCAGGGTGTCAAAACACGGCGACGGCAGACTCCGACGAGCAGTGGGTCGGCCTTGACCGTCCACGCCGCCGTGTGGTGCCCCCCCCCCCAGACCTCACTCGGGGTCTGGGACTTCAGTGACCACTTTCGGACACAACCACGACGGCACTGCCAGATATTTTTAGGTTTTCTAGAGAAGCTCATGATGCTTCAACATTGCCAATGCTGACTAAGAACATTATTGTGGTTTGCTGGGCTTCCAATTTCGCATATATAGGTGGTGCCATTGCTTATGACATTGGCCATGCAATGGTCACGCGCGTCACACATGGACCACACGCGTCACACATGGACCACACGCGTCACACGTGAACCACACGCGTCACACATGGACCACACGCGTCACACATGGACCACACGCGTCACACATGGACCACACGTGTCACACATGGACCACACGCGTCATACGCGGACCACACGCGTCACACATAGAGCATGAACAGCACGCGCGTCACACATAAACCACACGCGTCACATATGGACAACAAGGGCGTCATGCATAGTCCACACACGTCACAATGGATCATACTTACATGGACTATGTGCGTCACACATGGACCACGTGTGTCGCACATGGGACCACACATGTTACACATCGACCACGCACCTCTCACATGGACTGCGTGAGTCACACATGGACCAGGCACGTCACATATGGAACACGTGGGTCGCACACGGACCATGCGGGTCACCTACTCTCCTATCTGTGCAATATACAATTGTTATTAATCTCAATTACTTGTCATTAAGGCTATTTGATCATCATGGTCGGCCCGCCCTCTTGGGCGCCCAAGGAACCAACCAACAAACCAACTTATCACTGGTCGGCACAATTTTTTATGTCCACAACAATAGCCTTGTCCTTGTCCATTTGCTGATTCATGACTAGCCGAGTGTAAATAATTCGAGGTGTTGTATGCCCTCCAACTATTAAGTTCGATAGCAATGGGGGCAAGGCGGATGACAGCACGCAGTGGTAAAACAACAGGAAATATAACGTGTACTCCAAATGATAAAGTGCAGTCATCAACGTCACTAGTCGCACGGTCATTTGACATGTGACAATTGCTTAATTTATCAATCTTGACCAACCATTGGAGGAAGCAAGGTTCCAGCAGCAAGGCAGATATTACAACATCCATTTTCAGGAACAATAAAGCGAGAAGCAAACAAAAAGTAGCAAGAGCGACCGCATAGTATTTAAAAAAAGTATTTCTAGAACATCCACATCAACACTGTCAAACGGTGGTACTGAAAAAAGCTCGACATGTGCAAATTAATGGCGGATGAAATAATGAAGAACTGTAATGTGGTAGTCAAATTGGATCTCTTGTCTTGAGCAATTCATGAAGCTCGGTATATAATTTGCATTTACGTTCATAAACTGTCATTCCATACACACAATGTTTCAAAGGACAATGCTAATCGAAATCCGTGCTCGAGTTGCGCTATTTATATAACTTTCAAACCTGATGATCGGGGTCATATTGCAGGTCTTTCGCCACTTTACATCATTGAAAACACCGGTGGCCGTCCCGTCTATGCGAGATTAACTTAGCATACACGCTGGCTTGTGAACTTTGTAAGATACAGCAATGCACCTAGGCTGAGAAAGGTCAACATACGCAATTTTAACGGATGTAGCTTTCAAACTATATGTCGCACATCACTTAATGTTCATTGTCAGCGATGCCATGTCATGTTGAGACGATTCATATGTGGTACAGGTTGCCTGTTGGCTATTGTCATTAGTTCTCGAGATAACAAAATAGCTTTAACAAGATAAATATTTGAGCTTCGTGCGCGACCTCTATAACAAGTCAAAGCTAAAAAATATTGGTGTCAAATGGTTTCCAGATTACTCAAATAATGGGATAAACCTGTTCAAGCAATGACTTTTCGGACTTTTCGGAACTTGAACATGTCTAATGTCAGGGGCGGTCCGCCCACTAAGGCACTGAAGGCAGTGCCTCACCTGAGTAGGGCCGACAAATATTTGTTTTGTGTTATGTTCGCACATGGCGATACTGTTATCCACTGAAAAATCACAAACTTAAAAGTGGACATAGAGCATTCATTCGTGGTTCGTAATTATCGTGAAAATCGAAGTAAGATTTATATATTAAAAGTGGAACAGCTCTATCACTCAGATAAAATACGTTTGCGTAAGTAAGATAAAATACTTCGCCAAATGTCGCTATATTTTGCGCTTTCGTTGCATACGAAGCGGAGGGTATACAGCCTTCGCGAGATAAACTAAAACGTTTCTGTGGAGTGCATTGTACCGTCAGAGGAAATTGTTCGCAAGTTCACTTTCGGGCTAAATCGGAATAGATTTCACACAAAAAGATTCCATTAATTCCTAAAATTGCGCGACATTGTGGAGTAGGAGCAAGTTTCTTACCTGTATTGATGGGTAGGAGAGGTGAGAAATTTCTGCTCAACTAAGGGCGGTCAGGAATGATGGGCTAAGACTGGGCCGTGATGTGGTCCCTAGCTATCACCCTCAAACAGAGACTGCTTTGGAACATAATTGTTCTGTGGTACACAATGTATGCAAAACTAGAAACATTGCTGCCAAGTTTGAGGAGTTAGAATCTTGTGAAAAATGTTCAAACACATTTGAAAATTAGTTTTCATTTGGCACCGCTGAGCAACTCAATACCAGCTCCGGATCTTCCAATGCATCAAATTTGTACTGATATGATGAACTGGTCCCAATTCAAAACCAGGCTTAGTCTGACCAATTGTTTGATCTGATCTTTGGGCTCATAATATTGTTCATGTTCTTCATAGTTGGTGGGCAAGACCACGCCTGGAGACCACGGGCTTGTACGGCGTCTGGATCCCCTGGTTTGGTACCCTGCTAATGGTGGTTTGCCATTTTCATATTTATTGTACAAATATCCCTTGGAAGTATGAACTTGGATTCCTGGATTTGTAAGAGATCTCCAGTCTTGCAAGTGACAAGGATGTTTGGTAAGGAGAGTGGAAGTAGATGGTGGCTCTAAATGTGATGAACTATGTCTAAATTAAATAATCGCCTGACGAATGTAGAATTTTGTTGATTTCTTTTTCAAATGACAATGCCCCATATTGTGTTCGTGGGTCTGAACCCCTCAACGAACGTAAATTTGCACATTATTATACACTTGTATCCTTAGTGTATGAACCGATGCATTTCCGGGGCTAGGAATTGCATAGTTTTTGTTCGACGACAAAATTGATTCAGTTTTTCTTTAATTCTTCTCTTTGGTGTGCTATGCTTCTGTAGAGTGGTCATATGTAGCCATACCCATTTTAGGAAGCATTGATTATGATTCATGGAAGATAATTTTATATTATTGTGCTTTAGGGTACTCAGAGGACATGTTTTGCACATGTTACCTCCAGAAAGCAAACAAGGGTGTTAGGCCTGGCTAAGTTAGGTGTTTTTCATTTGGAAGGTTTGATTTTTTCAATTAAAAAGCAATCGGTTGAATTGGGTTTTCATGTTGCCAATTTGAGAAGATAAAAACAATTTTCAATCTGTTGTAGGAAATCATGTTCTTTTTAATTCATGTTAGACTTGGTTGGGAAATAGGTATCTTGCACATAGCAGCCTTGCAAATAGGACTATCATCAATCATGAAAATTTCACTGATAAATTAATTCAACGTTCATTTTCTTCTTTGACACTAAGAAACAACTAACGAGTGATGCTTTGGAAAGGCCGGGTGAATCCCTTAGTTTTCTGGGAATTTCTTTATCTTTTGGCTTTGAAATGATATTTAATTCATTTTTGAATAACATTTCATAGCATATTTGTCTTACTCTACAAACTGAGGCGAATTGCAATGGAACTATTGAAAATGTTTGCCAACTTGATGGATGTCAAGAAGATTGTTTGCAAGAAGTTATCCTCGGTAACTTCGCTTTTGGTGTGTGTAATGCATTGTTAGATATCTCCCCAATTGCATCGGTGGTCATATGCGCAATCGAAATGTCTCGAATAAATATTGCGGAAGTCCGAAGGGGTGCAGTGGTTACTCTGCCTCACCCGATTTCGGTACCTCTGACTGCCCCTGAGTAGCCATATGCACGAGCGAAATGCCTCGGAAGTGTTCCTAACGTCCGGAGGTAACTTTTTCTTTGGGGGGACAACAACTTCCGAACTTTGAGAACCGAAAATTATGGCCAAAATCCAACGAATGTTGTTTAGGCTAGGTATGGAGGGGGTGCAGTGGTAACTGCCTCATCCGATTTCGGTACCTCGGACCGCCCCTGCCTAATGTGCAGTTAGTTAGTTAGTAGGGCTTTAGGGTGCATTGACTATTGGTCATGTAGCGCCAATAACAATATAATGTATTTACACATCGATATATCGCACATGCTAGCTAGTTAAGCTTGCAGAATATTAGTCAACATGACGAATCGTACATATAATAATGTTTGGCAACATTCAACATTTTCAACGTGGTGCACATATTCCTGAAAATGATATTTCAGCGAGGTAGTCAAAAAGTCCCCCGATCGAACAATATCCGAGTCGTTGCCTAAAACTTCACTGAGCGACAAGGACTGAAGACGCCCAGTGACGTTTACGCTCCTCCTCATAGCCGGGACAGGACAGCAGGACATGCCGCACAGATAAGCGGGCGTGACATTTGGAGCAGCGTGGTATATCGTTACCAGTTAGTAAACCAGAGTGAGTGACATATGCATTTCCAATTCTCAACCGACATAGTGCTACTTCATCTCGCCTATTCTTACGCGAACACGAACTCCATTTGCCGAGGCCAGTCTTGATCGCTTTCAATTTGTGTTCGGGTATTGCGGGCGAAGAACCTTGCCACTTTGTGAGCACAGAGTCAGAAATGGTTCGGAGGTGGTCACGGGGAGGGAATGGTAGAGTTTGTGAGCATGAAGCTAGCGATGCACGTTTTGCAGCAGCATCAGCTAGGTCATTTCCAGGGATCCCCACGTGACTCGAGATCCAGCATAGCACCACTTTTTTCACCTGTCTGGTACACATTGGTAAGACGAGTTAAACCGTCCCGTAAAATGTGGCTTGACGAATTGTGTGATCAATTACGGGCACTGAAATACATTCAGTCCGTCGAACCCCTGGAGCCGGATACCGTTCTCAGAAAGAAGTCGTTGCATTATCACTCCGTATGGGACGGCTCTCGTTGGGTGTTCGTTTGAGAGCAGCGTTAGTATCCGGTGGGAAAATATATGGGCGTAAGCTGGGTGGTCCGGATATTGCCGTAACTTGCAGGCATATTGCATGCCAAGCTGTTCGAGCCGCAGAGAGAGTGGAAACTCGTGAACTTCCGCAAGGAGACTCGCCGTTGGAGAAGTACGAAATTCCCCGGTAATAATACGAAGGGCAGCGTGGTGGACTGCATCCAGGATGCGTTTACTCGCCAAACAAGTTCCGTCATAAATAAAACAAGCTTAGTCAAGCTTTGAAAGAACAAGCGATCGGTATAGCGGGAGCAGCGATGCCCGGTCTAATCTGCCTAATGTGCAGGTGTAATAAATGGTATGCTGTTTATTTTAGGCATTGGTATGTTCGGTACGTTATTAGGTGCTCCCTGAACCGTGAGTGTGGTCTCTGAAAGTCAGTGAAGTCAACAACATGCCTGTGCAGTACCTCCATCCTCAGTGTGATCCCTTGACCGTCAATGCGGTATCTGCCAGTGAGTGTAGTTTTCAGCATGTCCGTGTAGAACCTGGATCATCAGTTCGTGGTCTGGACCACCAGTGCGGTATATGGCCGTTGATGTAATCTCTGAAATGTATGTGTTTTCTTGAGTGTCAATGCGTTTGCTTAACCTTCAGTATAGCCTCTGGAGTATTTGATGGTGTTTTGTCTGTAATGTATCCTGGCTGTTACACGAACCTTCCCATGGACCAACTGCTGAGCCGTTCTCAAATCGTGGACTTCAGGTTGCTGATTAGCAATTGCCAGACATGGACGTGTCGTTAGACGATCACCTGGGCAAGCCTTTCACCCCCAAGGTCGCGTGCTCGGACCTCGAGCGTTCAATAACCACCCACTGCTGATGTCACGTAGGCAAACACAGCACGCGCTCGGGTCCTGTCACTGTCAGGTCGGCCAGATTGGTGGCGCCAGCAGAGCCGTCTGACACCGCGCGTGACCGGACACGCACCTTTGGTGACGGCTCACGGTCACGCATCTGCCACCGACTCGGTCAAATCACGAAAGGCCTGCTCGCTCGCTCGTTGGCTTGACAGATTTTAGAGCCAGGTTATGTCCGTGCGTTGAATGTCCTTGCAGATGAATTGCCGTCTACGGCAGACTCATGGGTCTCCGACAGTGAAGTATAGCCCGTTTCACGACGACTAATGAGCATCGGGATGCAATGTCAATGACTTCGTCTAGTATGAAATGCATATCATTTAAATATATTTACGTTATTTGTAGATATGAAGTATTCCGGAAGTTATAGCTATAAAGAAATGATTTCAATATAAAACTCAGCAAGCATATTCAAATTGTGGCTCTGTTTGAAACAAGCGCTGAACAATACCATCTTCGACATCATCATATTAATGGTCGGGCCAGTATTTGGCCTGGTGTATGTATCTGGACGCCGCAGATTCCAAGGCCGACACTCGGTGGCACATGCCACAGCTGTGCGAGTGTACACGGACCGCCGTCTGTGCTGAAAGTCGATCGCGCCTGACACCACGACGGTGGTCCAACAGCCGGGCCGACTTTCGGAACACGGATCGCACTTCGCTGTCTGTACCACGACACCGAGCCACTCAACAAACAGCCGTATGGCTGCGGTCGGTGGTCACATCTGACCGGTCAGACTGTGGCTGCGGTCGGCAGTCACGTCTGACCGGTCAGACTGTGGCTGCGGTCGGCAGTCACGTCTGACCGGTCAGACTGTGGCTGCGGTCGGTGGTCACATCTGACCGGTCAGACTGTGGCTGGTCGGCGGCCCAGGCATATGGAGCGGCTCGCCTCTCAAATAGCCTCTCAAAAGCTGTAGAAAGCGCCGCTGGCGAGTACTGGCTGCCAACACTGTCACTGCCAACACTGTCACTGCCAGCACTGTCACTGCCAACACTGTCACTACCAACACTATCACTGTCAACACTGTCACTGCCAACACTGTCACTGCCAACACTGTCACTGCCAACACGTCACTGCCAACACTGTCACTGCCAACACTGTCACTGCCAACACTGTCACTGCCAACACCGTCACGCCAACACCTCACGCCAACACCGTCAGCCACACGCCACTGCCAACACTGTCACTGCCAACACTGTCACTGCCAACACTGTCACTGCCAACACTGTCACTGCCAACACTGTCACTGCCAACACTGTCACTGCCAACACTGTCACTGCCAACACTGTCACTGCCAACACTGTCACTGCCAACACTGTCACTGCCAACACTGTCACTGCCAACACTGTCACTGCCAACACTGTCACTGCCAACACTGTCACTGCCAACACTGTCACTGCCAACACTGTCACTGCCAACACTGTCACTGCCAACACTGTCACTGCCAACACTGTCACTGCCAACACTGTCACTGCCAACACTGCCACTGCCAACACTGCCACTGCCAACACTGTCACTGCCAACACTGTCACTGCCAACACTGTCACTGCCAACACTGTCACTGCCAACACCGTCACTGCCAACACTGTCACTGCCAACACTGTCACTGCCAACACTGTCACTGCCAACACCGCCACTGCTAACACTGGCACTGCCAACACTGCCACTGCCAACACAGTCACTGCCAACACTGTCACTGCCAACACTGTCACTGCCAACACTGTCACTGCCAACACCGTCACTGCCAACACAGTCACTGCCAACACTGCCACTGCCAACACTGGCACTGCCAACACTGTCACTGCCAACACTGTCACTGCCAACACAGCCACTGCCAGCACTGCCACTGCCAACACTGTCACTGCCAACGCTGTCACTGCCAACGCTGTCACTGCCAACACTGTCACTGCCAACGCTGACATTGTTACTGGTGGCTCGAGGGCTGCATAAACATGTCAGTTATAACTAAATCAGCTTAACACGCGCGCAACTATAGGGTCGGCATTCGAAAATGCGACACTGTGGAACGGCATATTCTGCCTGCTGCTTAGCGTGAAAAGACAGACCAATTTCGCTCCGTTTGGCGGTAAATCCCAGAGTTAAACAAGGTGAGCTCCCTTACTGAGGATGTCAGGATCTGATTGACAGGAAAATGAAGCTGAAGGTAGTTAACCACGATCAAGTATAACATTAACTAGTAAATAATAGGCGTTTAGTTGTGGGTAAATCCAGTTTCCACAGAAAGTGGTCCAAATGAAATGGCTTGCAAAAGCCACTTTGTTGGTATTTTACGGGCTTGGGCGGTAACTTCCAGTCCAGAAAACTGAATTCGCTAATGTCCCTAGTGGCCTGGTAATGCATTTAGAGTCCACTAGGCGCGCAAAACGGAGGTCATTTGGTCCTTGTCTTTCCTCTTTCTAATTTAATTTCCTGAATGTTTTGCTAAATTGTGTTTTACGGTCGTGCAATTGCTTCCGGACATAGCTGTTGAGAAATACCACCTATAGCCTGCTGTGCAGGCTAAATTCTCCAGCTGGGATGTGTTTTTAGCAATGGGTAGGGACACATCAATAAAATACACGCTAAACCAAGGTTTGAAGTAATATTGTTCCGTGTTTCCGGAAGAAAAGTATCCGTTGAGCGTAAGCGCAGGGTGGGGAGCTGTTCACTTAGTTCTTCAAGCTCAATTTTAAGTGGGTACGTTTTCACACTAGAATGACACAATGCAACAGTGGGAGCACTGGGACACCTGTCAAACAACTATGCTCCGAAAGCACCACTGCTTTATACCACGGTATGATAGTGGCAATTGGAATATTTGTTTTCCACGCCAATGAACAATGCTAACTTCTAATGAAGCTGCTTTCCCGTTTTCATATCCGGAACGCCGACATTTGGCAAACACATACAAATCCGAGAAAAATTGACCAGCTGTATTTATGTTGAATTTGATGTATGGGGCGATGCACCTCCTCCTCCCGGGCGTCTGCCAGAGCCACATCCACATCACTGATGACGTCGCATACGCCACATGCCTTTCGAAATTGTCACCGAGTCATCTGCCGCCAGAGAGAATCTGCCCCAATAGTGACATGGCTGGATGGAGGAAGACCACTAGGTGAGATGCACCGAGTTTCCACGAATGACTCACCTCGTAAGCGGTTCAAACTCAGCACGGTCGACGCGCCCGAAGCTAGCGCTGACGCGCACTGCCGCCGCGCGTCGCCATCGTCGCGGCCCGCATTTTCACAGAAGCGGGTCGGCCGTTGCTGGTGGCGTGGGCCGCCTCGTATTGATTGCCCTGTTTCAATGCGATTGCGATCGTATGCATACGTCGCCCCGCCCCGCGCTCTCGCGTATGCTGTCACGTGACGAAATACAGCGCAATCCTCCAGTTTGAGGATTGCGTAATGAGATGTGCCATTAGGCGACAGGTTCGACCACGATGTCATGGGACCCAACACCACGAGGCAGGCCGCATGATTGACCTCACGCGATGCCATGCGTCACTATCTTTTCGGTTGAACCGTTGAAATGTAGGAGCTCGTCGACCACATATGATTTTAAACAGTAGTGCACTCTCAATCTCATGCGATGCATCTCTGGCAGAGATTGGAGTGCAGACCGGGCTATTCTAAGCGAAATATGCTTTACCCGATTCATTCAACCCTGAAATGCAATGTGTTTATCTTAGACCATATATCCCTCTCCTCGCATATCACATCACTTCAACGCAGACAAAATCACACACTACGCCTCATCAGAGGGGCATACCCCCTCCCCTCCACACACACACACACACACGAAACACCAGTCTCCGGGCCCAGGCTAGCATCCCCAGCCTCCAACATCGGACAACACTAGAAATCGTTGCAGATGTCACTTTCAGACTTCGGCACAGTGCAACAATTTCGTCTATGTTTCACCGCATGACCCCCACTCTCCCCCGGTCGGCGCATCTATAACAAACAAATATGATATTGTTCTTCATTGCACCCAGATCAATATTCTAACACTGAAATGCCCGGATGTCATCCCGATAAATTTCCTCCTGCTCCTACTTTGCGTATAACCACTTTCGTCACGCACACTATTCGGAGATGCACACACTACCTGGAGGCACATATACTACCTTCTACGCACACTAGTGGGAGATACATACACTACCCGCTACGCATACTGCTTGGAGATACGCACACTACCCATAACTCACACTAATCAGACATACGCACACTACCCGTTACGCATACCACTCGGAGATACGCACACTGCCCGTTAAGCACACTACTGTATGATACGCATTCTATTAGAAGTCATTGAACACTCCATTTGAACTTAAGCGCCATCAATTGCAAGCAATTAGAGCTCTCCATCTGAAGTCGAATGCAACCATGCTTCCGCTATCGTATGGCACACGCACTTATAGGTCACCTTCCAATAAGTAGGCTGGAACTTTTGTAAAAATGGATGCTTGCCACATTTATGGCGCTCATTTTCTTACCTTCAGATTTTCCAAGCGGCTTGGCTTTTCTTCCGTCAGGTTCTTCCCAAGTTTTTAACTTTAACATGTACATACACATTCGAGGTTCAGCCTGAACGTGCCAATTTCGCCCTGGACGCCTGGGCCTCTGTGTAGCATTGTTCAGGTCACGAGTGTTCAGCGGAATTTGTCTGGAGGCTGTGATGCTGTCCACGTTCCAAATGTGGTCTCACGTGTCATGCATGTATATATACCAAGTATGTGCTGTGCGTACCTTGTATCTACGCCACTTGCTTTGTTTGCCGCCCAGCGTCTCTCTCACCTTTCCTATCTTGTTTGCCCGATACCGGACGCCCGCAAAAGCCGGCTCGACGTAGCTTTTCTTGACGTCTGCGCTAGACTACTTCTAGTAGATGGATCTCGTTAGAGGTGTTCATTTTTTAAGAAAACAAAATGGGTGAGGGGTTCAAGTACTCATGCAATCTGACAACCTCCCCAATTAACAAATAACTCCTCAGGTTTCTGCTATTTTATTTTCAAATCCAAAATATTTTGCACTATTTTTATTTTTTGGGAAAAAGCTGAAAAATATTCTTACTTAACAAACAAAAATATGGGGTGGGGTGAATTGAACGCTAAGAAATAGTACAGCCCCACAACAACATATACGTATACAATATATATATATATATATATATATACATATATATATATATATATATATATATATACACATATATATATAAATTGACACCTAAACCTCCTGATCAACCTTATACATTGATGTAGTTCCCGCGCTCGTCAATACTTGTTCACCGCCACATCCGACACCAAACAATGGAGTATGCAGAATAGATCACAAAGACCAGCAGTCATACTATTTACTCATGATAACAAAAATGAAAATGCTTTCCGTACCCAATCTGATAGCCAAGGGAACGGCACACTGGACACGTGTCTTTCCGGTCACAGCCAATGACGTCCGGAAACACCAGCCCAGGAGATCCTCAGAAGGACCATCGTCGGTCTGAAATGGATGTGTCGGTTTAAATGACTTCTTTTCTGGGTTCGGAAATAAATAAGGTATACAGCTTCAAAACATGACAATAATGGTGATCAAAGTAGTTTTAGGATCGGTGGGATCCAGGGTCGGTCGGTCCGAAGCGCTGACATGGTGTGAGGCAGTCACCACTGCACCCCCACCCCGCCAAAAAAAAAATATTCGCCGGATTTCGGCCACCCTATTTTTCGGTTATCAAAATTCTGAAGTTATTTGTCCCCTCCCCAAACAAAACGGAAAATAATCTTCGGGTGTTAGAAACACGTTCGAGACATTTCGGTCGTGCATATGACCACTAGGTTGGTGTGGAAAAAAACAAATTTTAGAATAAAAAGATGCTCTACCCATACTGTAATGTTCCATTGAATTCTGATGAAGGCCCACTTTTTATTTTTCAAAAATGTAGTGAGATTGCGTGTGAGGTGGCACTGGTACTGCCCCCAGGATGCCGGCAGACGAGTCATCCAGTGCGGCGACTTCGTGACCGGGCGGGCCGGCCGGATAGGTGGCGTGGTGGTGCGTGTGCTGGATGGACCAATCAGCGATCGGGGTGACGGAAACGCGGGAGCGGTGTCGAGTTGACCTGGGAGGGTGTGGGCTGTGCGGGGGCCAGTCTGATTACCGCCAAGCGCTGAGGAATACACGGTCCTGGCATCAGCTTCTTTTCGTGAACTATAAAAAATTGAATTCTTGCTAGTCAGAGAGGCACATTTATTTTCGTGCTTTTGACCTTTTTTGTTTATATATAAGCCGATATGTACGGCGGACTGTCGCAGGCAAAATATTTTTTTCCTTAACACATTGTGTCCTAAATGCGAGTTGCAATAATTTTTGATGTTGCATACAACTTTTTTGGGGTGAAAATTTTAACTAAACGCTTGAACATTATTCCGTATTATGCGAAGTTTTGGTCGAAAATGAATAAAAACACTTCGCGGAAAATTGTATTATTTGCAATGAAAAGCCCGGTTTAAAAAGTGCGTTACACCCTTCCCATGGATGGAAGAAACGAGTGTGTGTCTCCTCCTCCCAACTTTCCAAATGTCCCAACACTCTAGATACTCCCTGTGACCTTGACATTTTCATCTACGGGAAACATGACTTGTTTGATTTGGCCACTCATCTTACATATCCTAATATATTGTTCTTTTCCAAGATTTCCGTGCACTTCTGATCACGGCAACTCGACAGAGTAGCCAAACTCAAATGGAAGAGTATCTGGGAAGGGCAGGAGAGTTCATTTCCAATGAGCTGCCAACACTGAGATCAGTTATGAGGTAAGGATTGCACTTGCAGAAGAAGCGTCTTATTGCAAGCGCAGAACCGCAGAAATTACCCAGTAAAGGAGATATCACGTGAGATCATTGACCCATTGCTGGCCCAGTGGCAAAAGGCGAACATTCTGTTCGCGGCCACCTGTCACCCTGCAGAGATATGCACTACAGAAGAAGATCGTGTTGGCTTGGTCAATTGTCTCTGACGTAGTACACTTGCTAGCGTCGGAAAAGGCCACGACAGAAATGTTGGAGAAGCTTGACCGTCTGTTCGACATTTGTCGGTGTATGTGTACAATGAAGCGATGTGTCGATGTGGAAGACTGCGCTGGCTGCAACATGAGGGTTCGTGTGGCATGCAGCTGCCCAAGAGGGATGAAAATACCGAAAGTCGAGCTTATGTTCATGCTTTCTCAGAGGGAGAAGTCGGGCGACAAATCTAGTATGTGTATGGGGGGAAAAGATGTGAAAGCGACCAGACACCACATGAAGTCGGCCGCCAGGACAGAGAAGTCCCGTCAATTCCTGCTGCAGAATGTGGCAACAGCTGCATCGACATCACTGACAGCATCAACATCCCAGGAGAGTCAACTTCAAGGGAATACTTCAGAATCTGAAGAAGAACCGGCCAATTCTGAGCTTGAGTACGACGATAGCAGCAATACAAAGACACGGAGGGAGCCAATCAACTCACTGAAGCTAAACCAGACAGCCTTGGCCTCACTCAGGTATGGCATCAGCAACAGAGCAAGGGCAGCTGTAGCGGTGCTCATTGATGCGAAAGTCATCAGCAAGGACCACAACACTGAATTCGTGGTGGACAAGAGCAAAATAGAACGGGCCAAGGACAGGGTAATTGTAACAGAGTTGCTAGACACGTACTGTTTTAATCGTATAATATCTAACTGTGGGTGTTGTGACCCCGTAAATCAGCCGACCTACCATGCCCGGCACATGTCACGCCCGTACATGTCCGTCCGGCGCCGGCGACGCGGTCACCGGCCCTCGTCGGAACCGAGTCAGCGTTTTCGGGCCAACGCCCGGCTCCTGCGACCTGTACCGGCCTTCCGGCCGTGTCTGAGCCAGGGCTGTGGCCAGACCCCCGCGGAGAGACGTGTCTGGACTGTCGAGCCGCGCGGACCTGTCGTTGTCGGTCGCGTGCGAAATACAGTTGTTAATTTAACAACTGTATTTCGGCCTCCAAATTGAGAACTGAAAGTGATTGCTGTCGGCCTGGAACATTATTGCGAGTGTCTCTATATATTCACTATACTTTCTGCACAATATATAGTGCAGAGAACATATAATTTTTGGCATTCGGAGTTATCGCGACGCGCGGGTCCTCTAGTCTATCACGAGCCAAGAAGAAGGACCTTCACTACATAATGAAGCAACTGCACGTGGAAGCTTATCGAATATACTGTGAAAATCGAATGGAGTGTATTTTATTCGAAGGTCATAAGGACTCGACCAAGACTGTTCTTTCAGTAGAAGGGTCAGCCAAGTTGTTTCCGACCGAGATCAGGGAAGAGCACATTTCTGTGTGCAGCGAGCCTGGCTCAGAATACTTGTTTCATTTCATGCCAGAACCAGCTGACGCATCTACCTCTGCAGCAATGCAGGTTGCTGTCGGTCTGGTTGAGTGAATGAAGCTGTACGGCATCGGCACGACGATCTGCGCCATCGGTGGATACAGCACCAACCTCAACACTGGATGGAAGGGCGGCACCATCACGCTGGTGGAGACTCTTCTGAGTCGCAAGCTAACTTGGCTCATCTGTTCGCTGCACACCGGGGAGCTGCCCCTGCGGCACCTGATCGCACAGCTCGACGGTCCCACAAGCTCAGATCACACGTTCAGCGGCCCAATCGGCAAAGCTCTGAATGGTGTGACTGAGGTTCCCATGAAAAAGTTTTCCCCCATCGCCCTCAGTGAGAAGCTAATAGACTTGAGCTCTGAAGTTGTGAAGGACTTGACAAGCGACCAGCGGTACGCGTACTCAATCACCAAGGCTATCAAGAATGGACAGCTGCCACAGGACCTGGAGCACAAAGTGATCGGAGTGATAAGCCACAGCCGTTGGCTGACCACTGCAAACCCGCTAATGCGCCTATACGTGAGTCAGCATGGCTTGACAGGAAAGAACAAGAAGAACTTGAACCTCATCGTAGGCACATAGTCCCCGTGCACGTTCCGTGCTGGTTCCGCAACAAGGTGCAGTGGGTCTGGACCAACGGTCCGCGAAACCTGCTCGCCCAGCTCCAGCTGCTGAAGCAACAGCCGAAGGTAGTGCGGGACATCGTGCAGCCATACATCCAGAGCTCGGGCTAGTACGACCACAGCGAGAACCTGCTGCAAACCCTGCTGTGCAGCGCTGACAACGACGAGCGGGTCTTCGCTGTCCAGCAGGTGCTGAAACTGAGGAAGGGCAGCGATCAGGGCGACTCAGGCGTCAGACCGCGGAAAACGCCCACGCTGAACTCGGCTGCCACATCCCTGGTGGGCCTGATCAGCTGGGAGGAGGACGTCCATGAGCCGGTGCTGACCTGCAGCTTCACCACAGAGGCACTGAAGGCTCTCATCGAAGAGCCGATGAAGGTGCCTCAGTGGCCTGTTCACACTCAATCTATCGAGCGGATCGTGAAGGTGGTGATCAGGGCCTGGTCCAAGGTGTTCGGTGCCGAGCCCAGGGACGGGTTTATTCGGGTTGGTGTAAAATACCGCTAGGTGCTCCCGAACATGGACACTAAGGACGCTATGGTGAAAGCACTGCAGAGCACTCGGTGAATGATAGGACCAAACGTAGGCTACCAGTGGCCTTTGACGAACGGTTAATGCACAGAGACTAGTCAGAGCAAGGCTCAAGCTCCTGCTTACTTGGAGTTATTATTCAGGTGTCATTCGTCTTCATTGGCTGGTCGTTAGTATCGTGGCACTGATTGTTTAAAGAAGTCATTGAAATGTTGTTTGTAATCTTTTTAACGGAATTAAGTTCACGTAGATAATTCAGCTAATGTTGCATTGTAACAACATATCGTCTTCTAATTCAGTTGAACGGAACATTCAGGGAAGTGCATCAGACAAGTTGTAATTAATGAATACAATATAACGGAGTTAAACATTGCGTAACGTTCCTTCCGACCGTCGTCGACTGTGCGTGATGTGGAACTATGCTACCATTCTACGCGAGAGCATACAAGTAAATGTGGAATTCTCCCGATAAGGTATTTATACGCGTTTTCTCAGTTAAACATTTTGCCATTTGTATGACCCTTTGGTTACTCCAACTTGTCATTGCGAGTAATACAATTCCTACCTCTCCCGCCAAGTCATCTATCATGAATTGCTCCTTTTGTCGAATTTCCGCTACATTTGCCCATCATAACGCATTCATTTGAAGCGCTCCATTCCCAAATTTCGAAAAAATATTTTGAAGACAGATCGCTTATCCAACATCTATAACGAATATAATTACAATTTAGCACGCTGTTTATCCAAGAAAAAATCACTGCTACGGCCCACGGTGCATAGGTGTAGAACCATATACTAGGTGAAATGTAAAAAAAGAACGAAAACAAAAAGTGGCTGTCAGACCACCAAAAATTCGAAATTTTTCAAAACTATAAACTGGCTCTTCATCAGAATTCAATGGACCATCAAAGTGTGCGTAGAGCACTTTTATATTCTAAAATTCGTGTTTATCACTCCAACCTAATGACCATTCAGGGACGGTCCGAGGTGCCTAAATAGGGTGAGTTAGAGTAACTACTGCACCCCCCGCAAAGCACCGAATTTCGGTCACCATATTTATCCGTATTCACGGGACTCACCTGGGCTTTCCGAAGCAGCATTGGTCTTAGTTGTTTCTTGATGACAAAGTTGTATCTGTCTGTCTGTCGGCCAATATGATCATGGGCGGCCAATATGATCATGAATGAACATTGCCAAGAATGAACATTGGTCACTTGGTGTTGCCAAGTGACCTTTAGCCATGTGAGGAGCATCGCTAAGAACCATTCTTTCGAGCTTTCACCATTAATTTTAAAGTTTAGTCTAACTGCATTCAGATAGTTCCTGACGTGGTGATAACAATTGAACCGATTCTTGTCTTAAGTGCAACTGCATCTCTTGTTTTTGAAGAATGTGATTCATTGATATTTTGAGCTTCTAGCCCAAATATTTGATGGTCTGTTGTTTTCAATAATTACCATTCCAGACATTAGGAGGCTCATGTGCGACCTGTGCGTCTGAGTGATGGAGTGTAAAATGAATGCAGTGAACCTCGGGCAGACACCTTGTGAAGAGCGTACGACAAAACTAGGGTGAAAACAAGAAATGAGATCACATCAGCTACACCAAGGTCAGGCACTGCATACCTGGTGACGAATGGGTTATTTGGTAAGGCATAATTGGGCATGAGGAGGGTGAATTCTACACAAACATGAATACACCAAAAGAACACAATGCAGTTATCTATTCATGATGACTCATTAGTGAAATTTGATACAAAAATGTTCAAGAAGAATGTTCAAAAGCTGGTGTTATGCTCTCCTTTCGTGGTCTTGGTATGGGTAGATCATGTTAGCGATAGGATTCGTAAAATAATGTACCCAAACAAAATCAAGGTTCTGATGCTATCATCCGATTTTCCGCTAGTGAGATATACATCTGCCCTCCGAGCTTAATGCACAACATGTCTCGTTTGTCGAGGGATGAAGCCGCCATCCTTTATTCCATACTGAAACCGGTAGCGCAACGAACGGAAGTCCATTGTTTCCCATGCGACCTTCACACGCGCTTTGCGCTACCCAGCCGAAAACTGGAGAGCACGAATTCAATGGCACCGAGAACAATCGCATCCTGGCTCTCTTGCGCCTTGATTGTTTCCCGTTTCTGAAACGTGACGCGCTAAAGCGGAAAGGGGCATGCCAATGGATGTGGGCGATATCGACTCCTCCCCACTGGGCCACAAACGTAACTGTGAATGCCAACACCCATGCGTACAGCAACACGTACGAAGGTCGCAAAAGCCTCCATTTGCCTGCAGACACGGGGAACAGACGCTCCGTGGATATTGCCGAACCAACAAAAGGCTTGGATATCAGCGTCTGGTTCACTGAGTGCCGTACGACTGCCGGGTATTTCTGGAAATGGCCACCAACGCCAAATGTTGGGTGGAGAACGACTTGAATGAAGATGAAAACAGCCATACATTTGACTTTGTCCGCCTCTGCTTTAAAGAGCTGCAGATGTCACGTCAGCTCCATGTTGAGGATATACAGCGCGTCTGCCATAAAGCGTGCTTCACTGAATGCACCAGGCCGACGCATCTGGTAGTTTTCGGTTGGTTAGTTATTTGGGCTTACGGGCGCATCGACTGCGTTGGTTATACAGCGCCCATAGTAGTTTTCGGGTACCTGGCCAGTCAGATACGTGACAATCAAAGAACACAACTATTTGTGGTCATCTCTAGGAAAGGTAGCTGGCTTGAGGTTCTCTTCGCCTAAACTAACGCCCTTTCGGCTTTCTAAACCATGAGCAGAGCCGGTCAAATCCTGTTAGCACGCGCCCTGGAGGGGGAGGGGGAATCTGCCCACCCCTCCAATTGTTCGTAGGTACCTCCAGATTTTACTGGCTGATACACGCTATTGTTTGTGTACCTGCTAATATATGACCGGCGCGTTGATCAAAGTAAGACAAATGAAAATCGACCGACGATTTTTCGAGTTAGAGGTCGCTGAAGTAAAATAAAATTTATCGGCGCCAGACCACAAATATCGGCACCGTTGCGCTTCCCGTATATTGGCTAAAAGGAAGTGTTCTTGGCAAAACTATCGACTTGTTTGATGCACATTGTCATGCTATATTGTTTCAAAATCATGTCAAGTCACCGAGGTCAAGTCAGGTCAAGTTCATGGCAGGTTAACACACGCTCTGGAAGGGGATGGCGAAATCCGCAACCCCTGCCGATTTTTCGTACATAACTCCATATTGTACTGGCCGATATACGCCATTTTCTTGCGTACCTGCTTCAAAATGACCGGCGCATTGTGTAAAGCAAGGAAAGTAAAAATCGGCCAGAAATGTTTCAAGTTAGGGTCCGTTAAATTAAATACAATTCGCAGCGCCAGACCACAAAAATCAGCCCTGATGCGCTTCCCGTATATTGGCAAAAGGGAAGTGTTCTTGACAACACTAGAGAATTTGTGTATGCCTATTGTTATGCTATATAATTTAAAAGTCATGCTAGGTTGCCGAGGTGAAGTCAGGTCAAGTTCATGCCAGGCTAATAGAACCAAATTTGGTCAACTGGAATGTTGTCATAAATGCAATGGACTGTCATGCGATTGATGTCACTTTACATCAATCGCACACATCCCGAAATCTACTGTTTGTCATTGTGTGCCTAGGCGTTTCCATACTTCATTCATGTATTTCACTCCTTTCCTTGCGAAGCCGACTGTGCCGAGCCGCCCAACGGAGCAGTCGGGTTGGCATCTCGGTTCCGGTAACTGGAGCAGATAATGACCTAATAAAGTGCTCCTATATCGGGGACCTGAGGTCAAATGGCGGATTTGGCATCTGTGTTGCATCATTATTAATGTCCAAAACATCATTAATGCCAATCTTGGAGCATTTAAACACAATCACAGCGGTACATAACAATAATAAGCCAAGTCATGCAGAACCGATTTTTTGTTCTACTTTGATTTGATTTGACCTCGAACATATTGACCTAAGGTCATGAACTTTGCACACGATAGGTTTCACTATCGTGCCCACCCACCCTGCGAAATTCGTTGCTCTAGCTGTAACAGGAGCCGAGATCTTAGGGGCGGAATCCACCCCTCCTCCCCCCTCCAGTGCGCGTAATTTTCTGAGGCCCTCCAGGTCGCGTGGTAAGAGATAGGATTTGACCGGCTCTGCTCAGTCAAATCCTGCATCGCCGCTCTCTTTCCCTTTCTCTTTCTCTCTGTCTCTCTCTCTCTCTCTCTCTCTCGCTCTTTCTCTCTCTCTCTCTCTCGCTCTCTCTCTCTTTCTCTCTCTCTCCTTCTCTTTCTCTCTCTATCTCTCTTTCCCTCTCTATCTCTCTCCTTCTCTCTCTACCTCTCTCTCTATCACTCTCTCTCTCTCTCCCGTCATATTCCCTCTCATATTTTGTATCGCTCTCTCTGTCATATTATCTTGTAATGACCATTGCTATCCCGCGTGGAGATCACTGGGTTTCTGACCAATATGCACGCTCCATCTTGTTGAAATTTCATAATGCGGTTTGCCCACAACAGTGACCACAACATTCTCATCAGCTGAGTCTGGGTCATTTGAGCAGGAAATTGGAGCCGAGCAGAACTACGCACGTCCAGCAAGTGAACTAGCAACTAAGACCACATCGCCACAAGATCCGTTCAGTCCTAAATTTGCGCACATACAACGCAACTGGTTTCCCGACAGGCACATCATTAGGTCTCCGGATGTGAGAAAGTTGCACTGTATTGCCCGACATAGAGTTCATCATAAGTAGACGGTGTGCTATTGCAGCGACATAAGTAGACGGTGTGCTAGAGTCATATGGAACGCAGGAAGGCTCGATTTCCTATATGCTGGTATTTTTTTCTTGATGTAAATTGGTTGTTTTAAGCGTTATGTTAGAGCAGTTGGTTAGAGCGATGGCCTGCTCTGGTCTCCCCTGTCCTTGCGACACAGGGTTCGAGTTGCTTCGCGCTCTCGCATTTAGCACCCGGTTGGGAGTGTCAGTCGGCAGCTGGCCCAATAAGGCCGGGGACCGGTATTGACGGCACGCTGAACTTTCGGTAAACATTATTCCGTTGAACTGGGATTCATGGATCCGGTGGTGGGGCCAGGGTTCACGCAACAAGCTCTGCTTAGCAGTAGAACCCTGGTTCATAAACCCCTCCGTCAAGAACTCGGATTAAATATATAAATGAAATAACAATAATAGGAATCAGCCAGCCTTGACATTCAGAGGCGTAGTTTTCTCGCACGCTCTTTCATAGCGTAAACTAATCGAATTATACGCAGTCGGAGACAAATCAGACGTTGCCGTCAAGTTCCATTGGACTACATTGAAGAAAAAACGGTGAAGAGTATAACAGCAGCTCAAAGCGGAAAGTAAATGCGAAGTTGACAGTAGAAGAAATCAGGACAATAGCGATCATGATGAATCCCGTGACATGTGCAGTTTTAGAGGAATATGCTCATCACCATTAGTTGGTGGTAAGTTGTACAAGTGTCACTACCGCAATGCGGAGAAGCCTCGAAGGTAATATATACACCCGTAAGTCAATTTCACAAAAATACATCCGTTCTTTGATGATAAGTGCGGAATGCATTACGGATGGATGCAGTCCCAAAACCAGGATTTTGCCAACATGTTCGAGCCTCAACACCCCATGTATCCAGGTCTGGGCACCTGAGGACCCCTCCACCTGGCTACAGGGACTGCAGTTTCCGTATTGCAGGTGCTACGCTACTCTTCCCTATCCTAATATATGGTGCTATGTTTGCTGCAATATATATATATATATATATATATATATATATATATATATATATATATATATATATATATATATATAAAAAAAAAAAAAAAAAAAAAAAAAAAAAAAAAAAAAAAAAAAAAAAATAGACACCATGTATATAGTCTTCTTATTTGTTATACTAAGCTTGATGGTGATTAGAAGTTGAGACAACTGTAGAACGAATGAAATTAAAGCTACGGATGCATGTGTTTGAGATCGAGCATTCCCGAAAGTATGGCAATCGTTGATTATGGGTTTCACCTACTTCTCTGACAATTTCATTCATAACTCAACCTGAGTATTTGATTATGCAAGGTTGTAGTCGAAAACAGAAGGAAACATGCTTATTTTGTTGAAACGTAATTTTTACGGCAAAAGCTGGAGTCAACCTGTTTTCCAATTCGCATACGATTATTCTCATCAAATTTCATCCGATTATCTCCGTTATCCATACCAAGCGGACAACCATCCGATTATCGTCATCAAATTATATCACATCTGCACCGTTATCCGTCCCAAGCGGACATCCATATGGACATTCGATCTGTGTCATGCTTTACTGGTTGCCTAACGGTGCAGTATGATACATTTGGCTAACGGACCTAAAGTATTGTACTGCGTATGACAACTTGATTGCATCACCCATAAAATAAATATCGACATTCCATGGTAAGAAACGCTGCTCCAACCCACCCTAGTTCTCCGATATGCATTGATGGATGCTTGGTGGTTCCCTAGTAACTGACCTCTTCAGTTTGCCGGAGCGCGTGGATGCAGAGGCCGGGCGAGTGGTGCGCTTTTGCTGGCACACGTGACCCGTCTCCGTGCTGGGGGTGATGACCTTGTCCGACCCGGCGTCCGGCTGCAGCGGCGCCAGCGACTCGTCGGTCGTGTCTCGGCTGTTCGAGTCGTCTGCCATGACCTGGTGACCGGTGGCGGTCAGCGCGGCGTGGCCAGGCGGTCGGCCGGCCGGCCGGTTGTCCAGCTGGCCCAGGGAGGTCACGGCCAGGCGACACGTGTTATTGTTGGGCGACGCCCGGCCAGACCGGTGTGTATCAGCCGGAAGCGCGACACGGGGGCAGTTGCTGCTGACTGCCGACGCGTTCCCGGTGGCCGGCTGGGTGCCGTAGGTCACCACATCGCGGCCAATTCGGTGCAGGTTGAACGCGCGCTTCTCGCCAGGCACGATGAGCGACATCATGGTGTAGTGGAGTGTTTCTCAATGCGACCAGATCCTAGCGGTGGCAATCGCTACTCTCACATACGGCAGAAGGGGGGCTACTCACTCTGTCGCCGCGGGCTGTCCGCCCCTGAGCCACACTTGTCTCGCGTGAATCATACCAGCTGAACGGTACCGTTTCTATGAAAGGCCACCAGCGTCACCTGGATGGCGTACGTTCACCTGGATATCACGTCAGCTTCACTTGAGCTGCACCAGTTTCATCTGAATGGTGTCAGCTTCACTTGCATTGGGCTAACTTTACCTGAGCTACTCCGGCTTCACCTGTGCGAAACTAACTTCACCTGGGCCACGCCAGCTTCGCCTGGGTAACACCGACTCACAGAAGTGGCAAGTATGTGAGAACGCTTGAATCGATAGCGGTGACGCTGGCTCACCGCACGACTTTGCCACTGGCGCGCGTCACAGCGACTGCCGACCGGCACAGAGGCCCCACCGACCAGCGTTCAGCACGCGATGCCCGCCGACAGCCCGGCAACCCAACTGCGACGACATCTATAAACGACTGGTAGCGCCACCTACAACAGCTTCTGAAGCTGACACTGAAAGCACATCTGCGGCGCTGCGCTCTGCATGGCATACCTGGGAGGTGGTCAGAGATTCCAGCGCCCGCCTAGGTCCACGCAGCTAGCGTGCTTAGGGCTCTTGTTTTACTCGTTCCGTCACACGCAATTTGATGCTGTGGTCCCATACCAATTTGAGGTGAGAAAATTTGCAGCGAATATCAATTATAATTCAGGGTTTCGTTGTGATATGCTCCTGAAGCGGCCGTTGCCAGTTCCATGTTTATTTTCACTTATCTACAATAGCTACGAAATGATCCTGTGGAATTGTCAGCAGTGTGTGAAACATCTTAGCTAATACATGCATTGCACCCCGATCGATGCTATGAATTGCATGACAAACTTCAAACTCCATTAAACCGTGCGATTCTGTTTTTCAGGTCGTGAGGTTATCTTGTGAACTTCTATTTCCTAGGTGGATAAATGCCGCTTCTCCCCAGTTGACTGCGGGAAAATTATGAGGAAGTAATGTCCTTTGCACGAATTCCTACCCGTCCAATTTTTAAAGCGGGAATTTCACTTCTGCATTTCTCTCGTGTCATTATTGAGACGAATTTGTGCATGTGTGGTAATTAGGTACATCTGACGTGAAATAATGCATTTTTTATTCTTGTGCCGATGGGAGACCAGTAGAACCCTTTCCCTGTGAGCAGTTTATGTGGCGCAAGCTATGGAGCGTACAGCGACAAGATGCCAATTTTGTTGAATCTATGGTGGATGTGACGCTATTCTGAATATTAATTTGCATGACAAGTTGCCTTCCGTTATAATTGGTCGTCCTAACGGAAGCACTGTAATCCCAAAGAGAGGTTCTCATTATTTCTCATTCTCATCCTAGCGACTGTCTTTTTCATTAGGAACGGGGAACCGCGGTGTGTCAACGGAGGGAAACTGACTTGGGCACGACACGGCCCATTTTAACATGCTAACAGTGGAAGCATTTTTCACTAGTAAATGAACTTGTCCCACAGTAATCCACTTCATTCCACGCTTGTATCTGATAATTTTAGAATGTACTTATTGCCCTGCCCCTCCCCTATTCGACGAAGCGTGTCCATGTGGTGCCAATACGTTTGAAGTCAACCCCATCACTGATTTTCTATTTTTTTATATCTCTTCAGTTTATTTTAAGTTGAAATATTTAAGAATTTAAGAAAGAAGATTTAAGAAAATTAATCCTTTTAAGAAAGTAAGTCAATTTAAGAAAGTTAGTCCATTTAAGCCAGTTAGCCCATTAAAAAAAGTTAGTCAAAGTACCTCAATACATTTTCTTTGCGACTCGACACTCCTTGATGTCATAAATCGTGCATTTAATTCTTAGCCGCAATTTCCATTACAGGTACGAATTACATTGCTCCATTGTTATAGGTAAAACCGTTGTTGGCGTTGATATGGCTATTCTAATGTAAAGAAGTAAAAATGCATTCAAGAACATTCCATTGTTGCAAATAATTGCAATATACGAACGAGCTTTATTCTTCATAGCCGTGGCACGAGTAAGAAATGAGTACAGACGCGATTTTCTGCGAGAGCTGCAACAGCCAACTATATTTATATAATCTTTATTCCCACTCGGAGCCAACTGATGCTACAAACGGGCTTTGAATGGTGCCTTATGTTATAAGACTTTTGCGCAGGAAGAATTTGTTTTGCTTTTACGGAAATACCGGAGGATCGTACAGACGACGGGATGTGCTGACCGAGTGGCCAGTTTTGCGTACCATCTTCTGTATGTTGGGTCTGCGTGCACGAAAAGTTGATCGGCAGCAACTACAATGTAGCTATGCAGATGGTACACATGATAGTCATTCAACGACAAAATCTGCTTTCATAATCCTTCCGCTGTCAAAATGTGTTTGGCAATCGTTACAAACTTAGCATGTGAATGCGTGAACATACACTTGGAATTGCAAAAACTTCAGTTTTTAAATTAAATTGTTTTAATTGTAATAATTTCATGAATTGCGTCAATGCGAACAATCAGTTAATAGCCCAACATTTAGCATTTTTCTCTTGTCTGGGGGACCAAAATACGCACAGCCACGGACCGGTAGAAAATTTGCCTACTAAAGGAGCAATTATATATTCATTGATGCTATCACCTGGGTGTGGCAACAACCATATTTATTGCTAGTAATCCGACCTTTGTCATGACAGTAATTCATAGTAAATTGCTTTTGAAGTTTCATGCAATTTACATTTAATTATCTTTCACATTTGTTAGTCTTGTCATTTTGAATGTGCAAAATTATTCACCCTGAACAAGTAGGCACCTCGTCACGACTAAAACGGCAGCTTGTTTAGGGTGTTATAGAATCGCAACTCCAATTCAGATTGCTAGGTGGAATCGTTGGTGCACCGAACGAGAGCGATACATAGCTTCTCAAGAGACTACTTACCATCTCATCCTACTGTAGCAAGCACCACTGCGAACTACTTAGAACAATGTCCTATAGAAAATCGAAGTCAGCAGAGACTGTTTTTACCGAGTCAATCCAAGATGTGAATTCCAGTACCAAAGCAAGTATGCAAGCCGGTTGCAATGCTGTAGCACCGCATCCGTCTGACTCCGATACCGTCGGAAATAAATCTGACTCAGATGACGCTCTCTTCCTCACTGATTCAAGTGATGATGCTGCAAACGACAAGCTCTCTGATTTTTCTCCAACTGCTGAACACTTAGCAAAGACTAGAGAGACGATCATGGAAAGCTTAGTACAAAGTTTCGTTTCAGTTACTCAGCACGCCACCAATGACGAGCTATACGATATTCTTCCGGACAACTATCGTTTAGAGCAGGCCAGAGAGGTAATGATGGAAAGTTTGGCAGAGAGTTTTGTTTCCATTGCCACGAATGATGAAGGCCACGATTGTGAGAAGCCATGCGAAATACATAACGAAAAACGACCTTCGAACGAAACGTTTCCCTTCGATGAGGAAGACCAGCTCAGTGCCCAGAAGGACGTGAGATCGTTGCGCGCCATGAACTCGATTAAACGTATACCGTCTGACTCTGCATTCCCCGTCCTCGGAAGGAGTCAAAGTGACAAACGCTTAGCAAGCAACGTAGCCAGCGAGGAATATATAACTGTAGAGTCAACTTCTGATATTGATGAACACACCCCAGCGTCATTTTTATTCCAGTACCCGTCAACAAGCCAATTGCAGGCTGCAACGAAAACAAGGAGACGTGCAAGATCAAAAAGCGTGTCCAATTTCACCCGAATTCAACCCTTGGTCGCGGAAGAGCAGCGGCCTAAGTCAGTGCAATCAGGGTCTGTCGACCACTGGCTATTAAATGAAAACTGGCTTCCAGATGAAGTCACCGCTGCATCGTCGGGCCCAACCGCCAAGCTTCCTGCTGATAACAACTTACACGCTGAATTACATGACAGAAATGATAACAAACCCCGCCCACAGCCAGCTCCCAGGAGCAAACCTCGCCAGCAGAAATCGAACAATACTACTTTTAAGGCATCAAAGCTTCCTCTTTTTTATCACAACAAGAAACCACTCTCAAAGACATCAAGCAGAAGTGAAAGTTGCGTCCTCTCAGCATGTCAAAAGGCTTCTGCGCCCCCACAGGGATGCGTGTCGGCCAAGAGAAGTCAGAGCTCTTCTGTGAAAGATACGCTGATGACTAGATCAACCGCCGATGAGCGAAAGGAAAAGAAGGATGCTGGCGGTGTGAGTTATGCATTCAAGCACCTTGCGCGCAGATATCGTCCGGCACGCCTGCCGCTCAAAACGAGTTGTGGAACTGCTAAAAAGAGACCACCTTCAGGCTCCCGCTCACCTTTTCGTGCGCATTCTCAGCCGGTTCAGGTCAGATCTACCACTCCGGAAATACTTGACCGATCAGAATATCCTCAAAACATGACCCAGCTGGGAGGAATTGGAACATGTCATAACCACGATGCTCAGGAAGTACCAATTTGCCATGAGGCTGACGCAAAGCCGATTTCTATGGATGAAAATGGCCACTCGAATGCCCCCAATTGCACATCAGCTGAAAGATCAAATCATGCACCCATCCATACTAAAAACACGCATATCTATCCAAGCATTCGCCCAGGAAGCCCCATGAAAGTGATCAGACACAGGTCAATGAACACCAATGCGCTTAAAGGTAGTGAAAATGGCGCGCCACCGGTGGGCACAAACAACAGTAACATAAAAGAGTCAGCTTCACCCGGGAAGATACTGGCTCGTCGACCATCAGTGCCGCAGCCGACTACCTCCCTTCCTCTGATCGCCGGTGAGGTCGCGTCTCCCCCTCCCCATCGACCTGAGGCCGCGGTGGCTGAACTGGACAGCGTGACAGCCACAGCCGCTACGGGTGACATGTCAAACCTTCAGCCGGCGGTAATGTCCCTCAAGGTGGACGTCAGTGTCAGTGCCGAGGACGACTCTGTGCACAATTTCCGTGACGTTTCGTCAGTGCGTAACTCGTGCAGCAGTGATCTATTTTCGGGAGTAGAAGATTTCATCAGGAGCCTGCTCGAGGGATCAGGTGCTATTCCGACCAGCGGTACGGGTCGAGCACTGAACACTACACCAGTAGCCGGCTTCTCAGTGGAGGGTGGTCAGTGCGTGGGGGCTTCACCACGATCTCCGAAGGTTGGTGACAAACGACCGTCAGTTGCTGGTGCGGTGCCATCAAGCGTTAAGAGTGGTGCAACAGGCGAGTTCAACAGCCGTCTACCATGGACCAACAAACTTGACGCGTATGCACAGCGCTTTCGGGTGGAGGACAGCCTTCTCACCAGCACAGGAAGCATGACGTCATCAGAGGTGTGGCCGCCACCGTGCAAGCAGAACGTACGTTCCCCCATCACATCAGGAGCATTCGTTCAGCCCAAGTGCACTCTCGCAAGGCAGCGAGCATCTCCAGCAAGCAGCCCATACTTTGGGTATGGCCCGCGAGTGCGAGATAATTATAATACAGGAATTAGGTCGCGATTAACATCAGACAATGTGCTGACTAGTTCATCTACGAACACTTCAGAGGCACCTGGAAGCCCACGGGAGCCAGCAAGGCCGTCGGGCGATCGGCTGGCAGCTGCTTCACTAGAGCGACCAACGCGTTCCACAGCACTACACTCTCCCAAGCGACGCCCCTCCCCAGCCGTTTCTCCCAACCGACTGTCACCACGCTCGCACATCCCCGTCCCAATCAGGCTTCTCTCCTCCGAAAGCATTCCCAGGAAGCTTTACAAATCGCGCTCACCGACACCAGAGAGACACTCATTTTACCATACGGCGCACACGACGCCCGAGAGGCCACGGTCTACCACACCGACCAGTCTGCGCTCTCTGGACGAGTCATCAGACAACAGCGCCGTGCAATCGACGCACGCTGTGGAGCAGCGTAACCTCAGGCCAGCAAGTCGTGTAGCAGCGACGTTATCGCATGTCAATGGCCAACAGACTGGTCGCCGCTCCCGGTCGAAATCTCCATATAGCGCGAAGTCCTACCCTATCAGGACTAAGTCTCTGGGACACACGCGAGAAATCACCAAGCCCGACCAGCAGCTCGTGAAGCGAGAGCCGGAGCGTGCGCGTGGCGCGCACAGCCAGCCACCACACAGCAGTGAACTGTACTCCGAGAAGACTGAGCGCCAGTCACATCCAGGACAATCTCGGCGTCCAGAACACGTCCGAGTGACGTCCGGCTGCAATGCTGCGGCAGCCTCCACTTTGGAACATGATCAAAACACGAGCTCTTCAGGCATTTATTCCCAAAAGCAATCGCCAATTGAAAGTTTGGAACACCATCATGAAGTCAAGAAGTCAAGCAGCTCGACTGCAGCCCCTATACCAGCAAAGCGATTCGCTGTTGCTATTCCGGATGCTTACCAAGGAAAAACACTGCAACCACCTACGCCATCCCCACGACACCAAAGTATGCCGACAACCACGCACTCACTTACACCGAAATCACAACAGGAAGATAGCTTTGCCATCAGCAGCAGAACGTCCTTCTGTTCCATCAACTCACCCATGCGCGACGAATCGCTTGATCTGAAGAAACAAGAGGCCACAGCCAATTCAAGCGAAGGAGAGAACATTGGAACAGAGTCACAATGGGTCAATAATGAGAGCGCTCAGATTACTGAAGTCGCTCGGACCGACATCAACATTCAGCCTGCGGCCGCCCAACGTATGGACAGTGTCGCAGATCTGGTGCCTTCGAGTATGGAGAGAGAATTAATTGAAACGGACAATACCTTACGCCTGATGGAAGAGACAATAAATGTGTTGGAGAGACAAAATCAATCCTTGGCGAGCAACACACGAGACATTTCAGTGAAGCTAGATGAGGAGAAATCGCGTAGGTGTGACTTGAAAACAGCGAAACTTATGCTTGAGCGTGTCAGGAAAGAGCTGAGAAAAACCACAGAGAACAGCGAGAATCAACGCATGAAAATGACAAATGCCACGGAACGAATCCGGGAGCAAGATTCAATAATAATACTACTCAAAGAAGCCTTGCAAGAAGAGTGCACCAGAAATCAAAGAGGGCAAGATGTCGTTCGGGCAGGAATAACGGAAAACAAAGACAATACCTCTTGCGCAAACCATCCTCAACCTTCAGACTCTGGGAGCGGCCATCCTATATCTTTTTCTTTTGCAGAATATGAATCGATTAGAAACGTATTAACAGAAACTGAAACAGCTTTACGTGCTGAACGTAAATCTAGACAGGAGGCCGAACGGAGGCTTGCTGAGGAAATATCACGCAAACAACGCATTATCAACGCAGCCAAGAAGTGGAGAGAACAGCTTTCGGAACCAGGTGCGATGACTCGTGATGAAATAAATGTAATGGTCGTAAATTGGAATTCCCCAGAACTTATAGGTCAAAATGAGGACGACACCTCCAGCCCGAATTGTTTTCATAGCATTCAAACCGGAAGTGCTGATAATACCCCCAATGCACCCCAAAGGTCAAAGTCGAATGAATCAATAACCAGTCAGAAATTTGACCTTGAGTTGACCACCGTCTCAGAATACTGCTGCACAAACCATACTTCAAACTGCGATTTCAGCTGCCAATGTGACTTCGTGGAAGGTTCTTCTTTTTGGAAGGAGAAGTATGAGGAAGAGAAGCAGGGACATGATACATGTGCAAGTAAATTAAGCGCTCTTTCTCTAGAGCGAACCGATCTGAAAAGTCAACTGGAAATAATGAACGGGAAGTGTATTATTGCAACTAAGAAGAATGAATGTCTCGAAACTGAGTTAAAAGGCTTGATAGACAAAATTCATGGAATGCAGGAGGATGTCCGGTTGTTCCAACGACAATCTGCTGAGCACATGGTGTTATCAGCCAGCGGTGGCAATGAAGGTGTTGAAGATCTGGAAATGGAGAAAATCAAACTTAGGGCGTATTATCAACAACAAGTTGAAGCCATCGTGCAAGAGAAGGTATCTGAATTCCAGACTAAGGTTAGTCAATTGGAGAAAATCGTACGGAACCAGATTAACACGTACACGAAATCCATGCAGCAAAAGTTTCGAGAAAAACTCTCAACGGCTAGCTTGCAACAAAAAGAAATTATTTCCCGACTGGAAGCTGAGCATTGCAAAGAAATTGAGTGTTTGACAAAAGAGTACCCACAAGAGGTCAGCCGCTTACAACAATGCCTTTCAGATTGTCGTGAAGAAATTGTCGACAAGAAAAATCGTTTGGAGCAACGCGAAACACAAGTAGGCACCATTTTGCGTGTGATAAAACTTCTTATTCGAGAAGGAAATGCAATGAAAGGGGATCCATCTAAAGTGCAGACACAGAATCCAGTAGAGTTGGCAAGAAGCATATTGCGATGCATGGACTTGGATCTCGATGATATTTCCTCGCCAAGGCTACGTAAAGCCGAAGGGGAACAGACTTCACATAGTGAAGAGCACACGGCAAAAGACGACTGCTGTATCACATTTCGCAGCATCCCCGACTCGCCACGACCATTGCCAGTGCAGGGTGGTGTTCCGCCTGGTGCCCCTCCAGTCGTACCAAGACGGAGGCTGGCATCACACATCAATGATACAAATGTGCTGCTTACCCAGAAGAAGAGTGACCAATCAACTACACCACAAGTCTTCGAGTTGTGCCCGCCCTCCGAAAAAACATCAACAAGTCCTGGTGATAACACTGTTCTTCCTACGGTGACATACACTAGGTTTGGCGACGAAGTTCTCAGGGCGCGATCTGAAGAAACCCTCCAGAAAGTGTTGTCTTCACATCTCAAGCAAATGTCCACGCAGTCCGACTTATCAACGTTGGATATCAGTGGGTCTTGGAATTTGCAAGGACCGCCGCCGATTGCACCTCCTCCCACTCCTCCCTCCTTCACCACCAGCACCGGGACGAACACAGACGAAACAGATCTGCCGATACAGCAATCCATGCAGGACTTGGCCTCCTCCGTGATGAAGGCCATCCATCAGTCGCCACGGGTAAAGTCATTCAGCGATAAGGCAACAGGTGGTAGCACCAGCAATCTCTCATCGTTCCTGCCGCACGCCTTCCTGGCGGAAGAGGCGGCTACGGTGTGCCAGTGTAAGCGACTGAGACGGGCCATGGAGGCATACAAGAATATTGGAAGGACCACGCAGCTTCTGAAGACTTCGACAAGATCCTCCAGTGAAACTTCCGTCCAGCGGCTCGTCATTTGCGCCAAAGGTGTGAAAGAAGGAAATGGCAGTACCAACAAACAAAAAAGCCTTAAATACAACGACAATAAGGCTCAATGGAGTGGTATTCACCCTGTTGCATTTAAGACAAGTAGTGAGTCTAACCAAATATTTTCCAAAGCGGCAAGAGAATCCTTGACAAAAAGGGCTACTGAAACGGGAGGAAAATTTTCGAACCCGTTCTCCATGAATCCTTTACCATCATCGTGCCACAGAACAGCAACTGTGATTACAACCAAGCCACCAATTCAGAGAGGACAAAGCCTATCGCCGCATCGATCGGCTACCGGGCAATCGCCATCCCCTGTTGGTCCGGAAATGGATGCTATCTCTGGTACCGGTGAAGCGTCCAGGTCACGGTCAGCACAAAACACACGTGTAAACACACAGTTCATTGAGCGAACCATAAGCCCATCCAAAAATGTCTTGGCTAATTCATCACCAACGCTCAAAAGAATGCCATCGTTTGACAAACTCGACAAGCCTGATTACAAGGAGTCTTCTGAGGATTCTAAGTTTGCTCTGCATGATCCCACGATACTCAAACCTCGGGACAATCGGGTAAGTACTCAGCGCAAGGAGCTGGCAGCCGCAGTTCGAAAGCCAACGTGTCACGAGCGACATTCAATTTCTCCTCGGGAGCGGAAGCTATTTACGCTCCGTAATCAGCAGCAGCACGCTGAAAGACGGATTTTCAGGACTGAGGTTACGAAGCGCACACCTTCGCCGTCGCCATTGTCACCGCAAGCAACCGCGTCCCGCGATGTTGACTCGCGACCCACGCGCGATCTTGGTCATACGTTTAAGCAGCAACACGATCGAAAGCGTCTCAAGAGTGTTGTGTCCAACATGGATTGGGGTAAGTGCATCAAACAGGGCCAACCGTGGCAAAACGTCTATCTACATGACAATGACCGACGCACGTCCCACAGCAACGAGATGTTCTTCACGCCCGACGAACCTTTTTCGGATGACGACCAGTCATTGTGGTCGCCAAGCTACAGCTGGGCACCCCCACGACGCGGCAACCGCGAGAAATACAATCACTACCTGAGTACGGGTCAGGCGCCTGATCAAATAGCGCTGGAACGGTTTTACGCCACGCCGGAGAGAGAAAGCTCAGAGGCGCGCCGCCGCCTGCGCCGCTCCAAAAAGCAGGCCCAGGTGCTGGAGCACATCAACCGACTGCTGACCGTGTCTAGCACCAGTGACGTTGCGGTTGAGGAGAGACGATCGCAGGCCGAGCGCCGCTCAAGACGCAGCAGGAGCTTCCAGAGGCCGACTAGAGATGGCTCGTGGCGGCAGCCGCCCCGCCAGGAGTCGCCCGGTTTCAGCGTCATGGATGACGTGAGACGGAAAGCGCTAGCTCACATGAACCAAGACGACAGACATCCAATGGACCCACTGGCCGACCTGCCGACGTATCTGCCGCCTTCTGAGCCCAGGCATCACCAGCAGCGTGTGTCGCACTCACTCGACCGGGATTTACGGCATGAGTGCAACGTTCACAAGAGATTATCGGGAGACGTGAAGACTCACTTGAGGATATCAAGGGAGCACGGTCGACACCATCAGAAATACAGGGAGGCAGCGTCGCGCGAACAATCGTCCAGTCAACGCCGGTGGGCAGAGGACGGACTGAGGGACGACCCTCTGGCTCTCGTGTCGCCTTCGCATCGCCATTATATTGGTGTGCCGAAGGCATCGCATCACAGGCATCACAGCCGATCCAGATTGCGCCCTGGTGTGCGGAATCTCGATATGGATGCGTGGGTGGATCAATGGGAGCGGAAGTGGGAGCACGAGAGGAGGCAGATGCCACAAACCCACTGGCCAGCCACTTGACGCCAAATGAACTGCACTTTTGTAGATGATGATAGTGCCACTTATCAGTGGTGGGCAAGACAATGTATTCGCCGACATCTGTTCCGACCTTTGGTCGCCCGATGGTTAGTCCTGAAAGAGTGGATGCCAGTGCTGAGAGTCTGGTGGTCGAGGGTGAGGTCCTGGTCGGAAAATGAGATGTTCTGTCTGTACCTTAATGTTCTCCTTGCTATCGGTCTTGCATGTGCCATTGCGGTACTGCTCACTTGGAATTTTAACAGAGTTGGTGACTTCGCTGGTGGTTGATGTTCGTACTGTTTCTAATAAATCGTCGCTTTTAAAGTCGGTGTATATTTCACACGTAGCTAATAGACAATGCAGCTATTATCCATTAGTAGGTGTCAGCATCTTATTTGTCAACAAGTATAGCTACAATAATTTTGATCCGGGAGCACTTGCAATGACGCAAAAATGTTTGCGAGTGCTTTGGCGCCAGTAGCTATGTGAGCACCATGCGTATTAACAGGACATTGTGGCCTGGGAGGTGAGACCACCAGAGATATTATCGAGATAGTATGGTCCACGCTAGCATATTCTGAACATTAGCGGCCGGATAAATACATCTTGCCGGCATTTCGAATACCGGCTGATCGTGTGTTATCACTGAAGGATGTTCGAATTCAAATAAAAACATTGCGTGGGAAAATATGCGCACGATGGCAATTCGAAGTAATTACCATGATTAAGGTAGTAATGCACAGCGAAGTACGGTATCTCTGCCATTGTGTTGCGATATAGTTTCAGTGCGTTGAATCGTAATACACTATAGCTTCATCCTATATGTTGTAAATGACGCTTTATAAGTAAACCATATAGGGATGTATTATAGAATGGCTTCTCTTATAACCTACTCCAATAGGTGGGCGGATTCCGCCCATGCTTTTATTTTGCCTGCAGTTTCTTAACTCCTTGTGATAGAAGCGTGAATCTCGTTGACGTTTCGTACTTTCTTTTTCTCCTTCGGGCCAAAACTTTAGCTTGTTACTATGTCGGTGTTACTTTTACTATAACAACTCCTTTGGTGTGTCTTTACTCGTCTGGTAAAACCGGTAAACATGGAATCCGCATAATTCATCACCATGGTTATTTTCAATCGTTCTCGTTTTTGTAAAACTTTCATAGAAAATTGTATCATACGGAAAATTGAAATGCTTGTGAATGCTGTCAAAAGAACTAGTATCTTATCCAATGAGTGACTATGAGCAGTAAGGTAGTTAATGCCACTTCTCGAAACAAACAGCAGGACGCCTTGTGACATCGTCACGGCAGAACCATTCTCCTGCAACATGCTTGGTGGATGTTTGTGTTTGATCCGCTCCGCAAGCGTGAGCTTATATCATGTCCTTGTTATGTGTTTGTATTAGCATGCACAGTGCACAATGCAAACGAATAGAAAAGCCAATACATATATTTGCAATTATATATATATATATATATATTGTTCAATATCCGATATATTTTAACATGATGCTGAAAATAGGGGGAGTGATGTGGAAATGGTGGGATTTCAATCCTAAGAAAACGTCGCAACGTACACATTACCGTTCCAATTCAGCGTTCTCCGAGATCGAAATGTCAGCGTGTGAGTGGGAAGCGCCAATAATTCTGCAACTTGATCTCGATCGAATATTCCCAGTAGATAACATAGGAAAGGGAATTTGCAGGGGCTTCCATGGGGACAGTACCCCGGAAATGCTGAGCATTACCCCGGAACTTCCTTGTATATGAAACTGATAATCAATGGCATTGCCAGATCTGGAGAGGGAACAAGACACTGACACCTTTAAGTCTTAGGGGAACCAACCAGCAGTTCTAGGGGCATTCGTACAGCTTGCAGATTGGCACCTCAGCCGATGTACGAACACTTCTACAGTTTAAAAAGGGGCACTCCAATCATGTTAGGGCACCACAGATGTTGTAGGACACCCATGCAACCTGCAGAGAGGGTACTCTAGCTGTTGTAGGGGAAACCAGCGGTATTTGTTCGGGCAACCTTGAATTGGAACAGAGTTCCTACCATTGTAGGAGCATCCTGGTTTGTTTGCAAGAGTACCCCGGTGCATTTCAGAGGACCCTGCATAGCAGTAATCGGGTATCCCATTACATGCCAGCAGTCAGGAAGTCATTCTAACCCTGTAGGATTTCACTGTCATTTTAATCACATTACCTTTCAAGGAGTGTCCTTAATATTTGTCAAAGAAGGATTTTTACGAAACATTTTTGCTGGCGGAAATATTCGATAGCGCTGCATGGTTCAATATTGCATTTCAAATTTTAACGTTCTCATTTAGAGCCAGATCTGCTTTAATCAAATTAGATTTCCCAAATTTCGTCGCAAAATTTATCCTTGAGTAATTTGAATATTTGTGTAAAGAGAGAGAGAGAGAGAGAGAGAGAGAGAGTTGTGGTGCCATTTGCGGGCGCAGACAGTTTACTTCACACCTGGTGCTATAGCCGGCACTCGCCGTCCGTCCAGTGTGCAAGATGGATACGATCGTCGTGTGCATCCCAGTGTCTCGTGTTCAGTACCAGGGAGGGATGCGAATTTTCACTGTTACCATTAACCCGCGTCGTCTCGAGGGGGTCGTTGACTACCCCCTAAGGTTTTCCGTGGATGGGGAAAGAACGACGCACGGCAGCGCGCCAAAATTTGGCATACCTTCTCCCATATCAACTTGGCATGTTGTTTCAATTTTGAAGTCCGGTCATTTAGGGTCAACGAGTCAGGTAAGGTCAAGTCAGGTCACCTCCAGAATCGTTCAACCAGTCGTCACGCTTTAACGGATACAAATATTTTAATTAAACTTTCAGCGTTTGCTTATCTTTAGGGATGCAACAAAACGCACGGGAGGAATTTTCAATTTTTTTCCGTTTTTGATTACTCATTAATTTTGCATATTTGCCTATATGGTTCAAATCGAAGAATCTGGCTAAAGTAAGCATTTTTTATTAGAGAAAGTTGCCTTCGAACAACGTATTTCGGTCCGCTCTACCCATTAGAAGAGGAAAATTAAAGAAAACTTGAAGATTCCAACTCTTTTTTCCAACTCTCCCTCAAAATGAACCCCAGAGCCACAAACATAATAATGCAAGTCGTGAATCTCTAGGCGCCTAGTGACGTCACTTTTTTGGAACAAATGTTTGGGATGGTTGGTGTCTGGCCCTATTCGTCGAGCGCTTTCCGATGACACCTATTCCGTTTTCGTGTGACGATTAGACATAAAGACATAAAGACATAAAAGATTAGTGCAACTGTGAGCCACAAGGGCCCTTCTTGGTTGCACTCTGTACACTGAACCAGTCGCCCACCAAATCTGTCAATCAGCCCTCCCTGTAATACTGAAAAGCAAGCCCTCTATTCATATAATGATTGTCTATGCTGTTTTTAAAGATGTTCAATGTGCTGCTACTGACGATGTTTTCTGGCAGCTGGTTCCAGTGTTCCACTACCCTGTTGGTGAAGAAAGTTTGCCTTAACCTTGTTCTGCTGTAGTTAACTTTAATTTTGAATTTATGACCTCTAATTGCATCATTTCTGTTAAATTCAAACATTTCCCCAAGGTATCCTCTCTCCAGACCATTGACAAATTTAAAGACCTCGATGAGATCTCCTCTCAGCCTTCTATATCTAAGTGAAAACATATTCAATTTCTTCAATCTTTCCTCATATGCCAGGTTGCTTATGCCATTAACCATTTTTGTAGCCCTCTTTTGTACTCTCTCCAAAAGCCAACAATCTTTTTCATAGCTAGGAGACCAAGCTTGGATGCAGTATTCCAAATGTGGCCTGACGTATGCACAGTAAAGCTTCCTGATCACTTCCTCACTTCTGTATGATACATTCCTATTTATTGCCCCGAGCATTCTCAGTGCCTTCTTCCTGGCTTCCTTGGTCTGTTCTGATGCCCCCAGTTTTGTGTTTAGAATAACACCTAAATCCTCCTCCTGTTGAGTCACTGATAGCACTTGGCCACCCATCAAGTATAGAGCCTTCATATGCTGCTTACCTACATGCATGATTTTGCACTTATCAAAGTTAAATTTCATTTGCCATTCTTCGGACCACTTCACAAGTTCGTCTAAGTCTTTTTGCAGCGAGATATGCTCATCCTGACCTGTTATTGCCCTAAAGACCTTCAAATCATCCGCAAATTTCAAAACTTTACTGCTTAGGCCACTTTCAATGTTATTTACAGATATAATGAACAGTAATGGCCCTAGTACTGACCCTTGGGGGACTCCACCAAGAACATTTTGCCATGATGACTTTGTACCATTTAGCATTACTCTTTGCTGTCTATCTGAAAGCCACAACTCTATCCATTTTAAGATGCTACCTGTAATACCATGGGACTGAAGCTGTATCATTAACCGTTTATGGGGTACCTTGTCAAAGGCCTTACTAAAGTCAAGATATGCTACATCAACCTGATTTCCCTGATCAAATTGTTCTGTGGCGAAGTTCAAAAAGTTCCAAGAGGTTTGTGAGACACGATCGTCCTTTTCTAAACCCATGTTGAATATTTTGAATCAATCTGCTACCTTCCAGATAACTAACTATTCTATCCTTGATAATTGATTCAGTACCTTGCAGACTAGGGATGTGAGACTTATTGGCCTATGTTTTCAACTTTCCCTCTTTCCCCTTTCTTGAAAATAGGAACTACATTTGCCCTTTTCCAATCGGTTGGAATTTCATTATGTGAAACTGATCTACAAAATATTATACTAAGTGGAAATGCCAGTATGTAATGAGAAATTAATGCTAAAATTATACTAAACTTGTCAAGATTTATCAATCAATTACGAAGTTATTAAAACACTGATATACAACTTACAGTGCACCATTATCATGCAATGTCAGTTATCCCCAGTGGAATACATATATCCAAGAAATTTGAATGCATAAACAGCTTCACTGGAGGAAAGCCATGGTGTCCAGCTAAGGTGCATATAATGTATGCCATGACCTTCCTCATTATTTATCACATTTGACTAAAAAACATTATACAAGCATTCAGTGTTGGAAAACTGACGTTTGTTGGTGTCATGCATGCCAATACATTTTGTACTCCAGGATTGTGACTAGACTAAATTAAATATTTTGTACTCTAGAAGGGAAAAGGAACAACGACATTGTTTGGTCGAGTGCTACCACTCAAAGTCCATACCTGAACACAACTAGCAGTTTCAGCAGTCCTTAAACGCCTACCCAGAACGACCACAATACAACTTCGAAAGGCTGTACGTTGCGCTAGAAAACGCTAGAAACGTCTGCGCAAATGGCGGCGTGTGACGTCATGTGAGAAGACGCTATATTTTTGGTCGTTTGTGTCAGTATAGTCAATGACTGATTCAATATTTCTTCGATATTTTTTCAATATTGATTCAGTATCTATCAATATTTATTCTTATATATTACGTAGTTATATTAATCAATATTTATTCAATATTTATTATTCGATATTTGTGCTGGAGTGTTCGCCAAGAGTACCAGAAATCCGAGTTGGCAAATCTGGGGGTACTTGGTATCGCGAGTAAACACTTGAACCCTCGTTTGACCAGTAAGGTGCTTTGAATGTGCAATCGAAGGCCATTTTGCTAAAGAGACAACTATTTTTAACACAATGAGCCCATTCAATGGAAAGTAGCTTTAAATTCTAAACCCATGTTGAATATTTTGAATCAATCTGCTACCTTCCAGATAACTAACTATTCTATCCTTGATAATTGATTCGAGTACCTTGCAGACTAGGGATGTGAGACTTATTGGCCTATAGTTTTCAACTTTCCCTCTTTCCCCTTTCTTGAAAATAGGAACTACATTTGCCCTTTTCCAATCGGTTGGAATTTCATTATCTGAAACTGATCTACAAAATATTATACTAAGTGGAAATGCCAGTTCCTTTTCAGTTTCCCGCAACACCCTAGCATAAATTTAATCAGGTCCTGCTGCCTTATTTGGCTTTATTTTCCTGATATGATTGGAAACAACATCACTATCAATGAAATCAACATCATTTGTCAGATCCCATGTCACTGAACTATGGTGTATGGTCGGCAGATTGGTCATATCTTCCAATGTAAACACTGATTTGAACTGCTTGCTCAGCTCCTCAACCATCTCACTATCCTCACCCAATGTAGTCCCGTTTACTTCCAGTGGACCAATTGTGCTAGAAACTTTACTCAGCTTGTAGAAACTAAAGAACTTTTTACTGTCCCCATTACAGTTTCTAGCTAAATCCAGTTCTTTTGCTCGCTTTGCTGCTCTGTTTTTTTGCTTCACAGTGTCTTTAGCTTTTCGATACGCCTTTAGATTAACGACATTTGAGGCTTCTTTAAAAACTCTAAATGCAGTTTTCTTAGTCTTAATTGCTTTTATCACGTCTGGTGTAAGCCATGCTGGCTTTCCTACCCTTCTTTTGCGTCTTTGCTTTTGGGGGACATGTCTAATCTGAGTTTCCTTCAAGTAAGATTTGAACTTTTCCCACATTTCACAGGCATTTAAATTGGAGAATTCTTCTTCCCATCTGATGGCACTTAAAGCCGCTCTCATGCCTTAAAGTCTGCTCTGTTGAAATTTGGAACCTTTACCAAATTATCCTTGATAATTTCCCCTACATGTGCCTTGAATCTAACTATGTTATGGTCACTTTTTCCCAGAGTTTCGCCTACAGTCAAGTCTTGAACCAAGTCACTTAAATCCGAGAACACAAGGTCCAAGAATGAACCATGCCTGGTAGGTTCCGATACAAACTGGTGTAAGAACAGGTCCTCTTCAAGGCATTTCTTAAACATTTTGCATGATGGGGTGCCAACACCAGCATTTTCATAACCTTTTAGATTAAAGTCACCGAGAATAAGGCACTTCCTCTTAAAATTTCTACTGATTTCCTCACAAATCACCTTGTCAAGCTCCAGTTGCTGGGAATGTGGCAGGGTTCCTGATCGGTAGAAAGCTCCTATCCTAAGAATATTGCTGTTGCCTTTTCCCACAGTGATATCAAGCCAAATGGACTCCACAGACACATTTTTATCCCCACCTGCTACTTTTTGAGAACTGAATAAGCTATTCATATAGAGCATTACACCACCCCTTTCATTGCTGGACCCCCATTGCACGAAAACATATTGTATCCCTGGATCCCATAGTCCTGTAAGTTATCTCCAAAATACCTTTCACTGACCCATGCCTCCGTAATGCAAACAAAATAAGGTTCCTCCTCAGCAACATAACACTTGAACTCATCAAATTTGGAACGGATACTCTGAGCATTAAACATCATACACTTAACGAATGCTCCATAACCACCTTTGGCTTTTTCATATTGAGGAGTTCTTTTATCACTAGATGAACTATAACTCTGTCCCCTTGAGTTGCTGCTGTCCCTATTTGCAGACTTTGAGGTTCTATTGCCTTGGCTGACACTATTGGAATATTCCTAAGTTGGCAATGCAATTTCATCCCTCCCCACCCCATTTCCTAGTTTCCCTGAAGGACATGATCGTATACTTTGCCTAACACATGGACCCCTTCAGAAAAGTGCAGGCCATCCTCTGATAGAGGTCCCACGATGCATAAACCTGCTCCACTTGTCTACAAATGTAAAACCTAGCTCATGGCAGAGCTTTCCTACCCTGGCGTTAGCTGCCAGTGCCCTAGAGCTCCACTCAGGGGAGGCTCTAGCCCTAGGCAAAATTCCTGTTATAATGACTCTATTTGTACCCTTCAGGGTGGCCAGAAGGGCCCTGTACTCCCGCAGAAGCTCCTCACTCCTAGTCTGACCTATGTTATTTACCCCTACATGCACTATGACTGTGTTAAACTGGTGATCACTGGTGACCTGTGCCACCGCAGATACCAGGTCCTTCACCTTGGCACCAGGCCTGGTGATGCACCTCCTGTCCCTCCTACCTTTACAAAATACCCGCTCTAAATATCGCACACGAGAGTCTCCTATGACCAGCACTGACTCCTTACTACTGCTATCCTGGGGGCAGTCATCCAATGCCTGGAACATATTTGTTGTTACTATGCCTGCCCGCTGGGCCGGTTGGCTAGACTTCCTCCCGCTCCTACCACCTGCCACCTGCCACTCGCTGACCCTTTCCTTAGGTTCGCGTCTCCAAATCCTCCACCCCCTGACCTCATGCCACTTCCCCTCCTGTGACCTACCAGAACTACCCCTCCTCTGTTCACTATTAAAACTCCCCTCCTGAGAGATCCCAGCCACCTAGTTAGCTTGGATATTAGAGAGGGGTTTCTGTCGAGCCCGCACCCCAGACGGGGGGCGTGAGGATCTGAGAGAAGAGACATTCGCATAATGGGTTAATAGCGCAATTTAGTTTATTTATCCCATCTGAAATCACTTCAGCGGTGCACCAACGCCCGAAGGCGCGTGGCTGCATTGACACATGTGCCCGAAGGCGCGTGGCTGCATTGACACATGTGCCCGAAGGTGCGTGGTTGTATTGACACATGTGCCCGAAGGTGCGTGGTTGTATTGACACATGTGCCCGAAGGTGCGTGGCTGCATTGACACATGTGCCGGAAGGCGCATGGCTGCATTGACACATGTGCCCGAAGGTGCGTGGTTGTATTGACACATGTGCCCGAAGGTGCGTGGTTGTATTGACATTCACGGAACAGCGCCTTTGATTGAGAAGCACGGAAGTCCGACTTCATTGCACTCCTACAGACTGCCCTCGCTCGTCTAGTGTCCGGTTAGGCGCCTCATACTGGCAACGTTTAACATCTGAGCTGTGGCTTCCTACTTTTTACTTTTTACTTTTTACGATTTTGTGTTTCCCGGTAAGACGAACTTTGTGTAAGCTTTCATCCATTGCAAAGCTACATCAGGTAGAACAATGATATACTGACATATGATTGGAAAACATTTTTCGAAGACAAAGGCATTTCTTCCTCTTTACTGCACATCCTATATTTTCCCTTAAAACCACCACGAATTTGAAGGTCACTAGTTATCAATGGATGGTGCAAGGGTGTGCACTTGGCCTCATGATCTTTTATTGAGAACAACATTTGTACACAGGACAGTATTTGGCTCTAAATACGGCTGTGCAAATTTCAACCCGTTTCGGCAAACGGTATTCTTAGCTATAGCCTCCGGCATTATTTTTAGGTCGAATAACATGGGTTGGTTTGGAGATGGATATCTCATCAATAAGAAGCGGAAAGGGTGGCAAATTATATGTAGATATTTCAGAGAAAAAGTATCAACTGAACTATTTGCGAAGTAAAACAGCAGCATTTCCTAAGTTTAACCAGGTGACCTCATGACCTCATGACATCCCGTGACTCCTAGCCCGTCGAAATTGACAAACTTGACAGCGGAAATAAAAGTGGGCATCATTTCGCGGGCCAGGCAAGAAAATGCCTTTTTATATATATCCAACATTGCCGTTCGGTCTTCACAACTTTTGCGATTTTGCGCTTTTCCGGATGGGACGGACTTCGTATGAGCTTTCTTTCATTGGAAAGCTACATGAGGTAGAACAATACAATATAGACATATGATTGAAAGATATTTTTTTAAGACCGAATATTCCTACCTTTTTAAGGTAGATCTTATTGTTTCACTTTCAAACCATCACGAATTTCAAGGTCACTAGATACCGATGGGTCACCTATTGGCACATTTATGCGCAGCGACTCAATTATACATCGGGACAACTGATATGCATGGAATAACTTCAAACATGGAATTAACGCTGCCAGACCCTATTCAACCAGGTTCTCATGCATGCATATTGCATCTGGCTTGGTAAGCAGGTATGTACAACAAATATAAGGATCACTTTGTATCAGCGACCATGTGCTAGGCACGATTATCATGTTGTGCTGAAGAAAAGGCATTGCGTCTCTGTGGACTGCTGATGACTATGTGCTAAAAGCAAACAAAAGCCGAGGTGTTTGTCTCGTATATGTCTTCCCTGCCACACGATTCATACTTCGCACGTATATCCGTACTTCTATTCCGTGCATGACCCAATACTCTCCAGCCTAATGGCGGTCCAGAGGGAGATGAAGGCGCCGGCGTTGCTGCCACAAGCCAACAGAAGGGTTGACATCTAGAAGGAAACGATGTCAGGCTTGGCAGAGCAGGAACGGTATACGAATACATTTTCTAAAACGCCTGATGGAAAGAGGATGTGGTGATTTTTTTCGACTTGCGTAACGGCTACAAGCTATTGTGATAGTCAATGTGTAGATTCTGGTCGTCACAATGCACAGCGAATAACAAAAAAAAGTGGCTGAAGTATCAGTAAGCCCCATTGAAAACGTGGTCATCATCACATTACCAGTGATGTGGCTTTGTGTGTGAGATTTACAATTTGAAATTGTTCAAACATTAAAAATCATAACTCCGATTTTTAAAGATTATTGTTCCACAAGCAGCGTCAGAAATGAAGTAAAATGAAAAGGATGCACCGAATTGAAATTTCTGATATACAAATGAAAGTAATACAATGTGATAATTCGACAGAGAAATCCTGGAGTTTAGTGCAGAAATTAGACATCTATGCAAATAATCGAGCATGGAATCAGAAGGCACTGATTTTATGTCAGTTTATTTGAGACCATTGGAAATTTATTCGCTAATGTTTAAAGCTTGAATATTCAGCTTCACGGAATATAATGTGATAACTCGAGACAAAAATCATGGAATTCAGTGCAAAAATGACAGGATTAAATATCTATAAAAGTAGTTGAGTATGGCATCAAATGACAGGTGAGTTTATACCGGTTCATTTGGGACCATTGGCTGTTAATTCAGTAATGTAGAACATCTGATATACAACTTAAAGTACTACGATATGATAATTTGGAACACAAATTCTGGAATTGAGTGCAAAAGTGACAGGGTTAAACCTCCATGGAAGTTATTCAAGCTGATATAAACTTGTAGCACGCTCGATTGTCGTTTAGTTAAGAACATTGGACATTGTCAGCAAATCACACAGAAGATGTATGACGCGCTTTTATCACAAGATGTTGGGTCGTCAATTGCTTTCATTTCACTTTAACGACAAAGTGGCAGGTTGAAATTATTTGATAATAAATTGAACTACACATCATAAGAGAGCTTGTTTCAATGTAGTTCAAATTTGACCATTGGAAATCACCTGCACCTTCTCTAGAAACCAGAATATAGCATCAATCAGACACAGCCCACTCTAGTGGTGTTCTTTCACAAACCCACCACGAGAGGCGTCACCGGTATTATGTCCGCTCATGACGCCTAACGAGGGTCCATTTAGATACGGTTTCGCAAACAGGCCCGCAACAGCTGATTGTGGTCGTGGGCGATCATCTCGTCATGAAAACACGTTGACTTAACTGGGGGCAGAAATAATAGTTTTGAAGACGGCCTAGTACACGAATACTAACGGTAAGGTCGAGTATACTTTTATTGATCCTGGTTTCAAACTGATTGGTCTATTTATTATCGATTTATTCATAATTTTAGTCCATGTATTTTTTCCTCAGAAGCGTTTCAAACTAATTACGTGAAAAATATAATAAATGGCGTTTCTGCCACGAGTGTGCGGCGCAGCTCTGCTTAATGTTATGGAGATAATCGTCCATGTCCTTTCGGCTCAAGGCCTTTAAGAGATATAAGCCATATCTACCTTTATTGTACCTTTGTTGTAGTAATGGTCTTAGCGATGTGATATTGTTCGTATGATACTGTTATGATTTAAACGTGATGCAGAACTAGCATATATTTATCGTGTATTGCTTTATAATTATACTCGGACGTAAAACATCCACTTGCTTGTGGCACCTGAAATGATAATTAATCCCCATCCGCACAACATTGAAATAATTAGCGCATTAGTCATTAACTTCATGACCGACCTCTTAAATGCTGCACTGGTGAATTATCGAGAAGTGAACATTTCAGTGCATTACAGTATATTAGAGTATATTAACTAGTAGTTGTATCCATTTAAACTGTGGCATTAGGTAGTAATGCAGTAATGTCCATTACTGCATTTTCTCCATTAAAAACAGGAATGAATTGTTATTGGTAGTGGGCAGAAATCTGCAAGCTAGTTAGTTTGTTTTCCATAATCTGAATTAAACCATTTTATATTCACACACCTATATTATCTTATGTGGAAACAAAACAAACAAGCTGGTGTTTGAGCATCCTATTTGCGAGTTGTGTTGCACACATTTAATGTTTGGGTCATGTGAGTATGTCATAAGTATCAGGTATAGATGCATACATTTAGTTGGCATATATTTAGTATCCTTTTGTGTATATTCTATATATTGTTTATACCGAAAACGCTTCAACGATGCCTCTTGCTAATTGAACCATAGTGCTAATGTCATCGTCAGGCAAAAGCACGTATTTGAGTTGGAGATAAACGTCCGCGCAATGCGAAAGGTATACAGAAAAGTTCCCATTTCGACGTTGCTGGTGCCTCCTCACAGCTGCTGCTGAGTACGCCACTGGCGCCCGGCGGCCCCGCTCGTCAGGCACACGCCCGAAATACCGCCCGCTAATTGGTCAGATCAGCGGGGGGCGGTCGTCACCACTAACCCCTCCCCCACGTTGCGCGCGAGGTCGCCCCCGCCAGTAGTTCACGAACGTTGGCGAGGTTGGTTGCGCCACGTTTGCCTCTGTGCGCGAATGAAGTGGTGGCAGTTGATGCACAGCGGCGACTGCAGGGTGGCCGCCGAGGAGGTTGGATCAGTAGTGCTGAGTAATCGGTGGTGCACGCCTGAGTGACTGGTGGCACACGCCAGCCCACCCTGGCCGCCCTGGTCGCCTCCGTCCTCCCGCTGTGGATGCACTTGCTCAGGTAAGTCGCGAAACGCTCTACAGCCTGCATCAGCATGCTGTACATCGGCGTGCAAATGCATGCACCCTGTATGCGAATGTACATAGGCATAGTAACAGGAGGGCAGGGGGTCATTGCCCACCAACTTTTCAAACTGCGGGGGTCATCAATGGTAGCTGGCCCTCCCACTTCTGCGACATTTCTATTTCCTACAAAGCAGCATGTACACATTTGAACATGTGAAAAATATTCAAATGTGCAATCTATAACTAATCAAAAGCTGCACATCACAAAGACGATGGTGGCAGTCATTTATTTTTAAGAAGTCCCTAAAGCACTTAAATAATTCAAAAATCGCTTCAGAATGCCTCGATTTGTGATTGGTCAAAATATATGTGACGTAACGTATGTCGAGGGTAGTGAAGGTGGACTTCCGGACATTCGATTTTGAGGAATAGGACCCTGCCGTGTTTCGATTTAATCGTGACTGTTTTACAGTAAATGGCATCCTGTCAGGTGGCAATGAGCTGATTGAGCATCTTACTCAATCGGCTTCATCAAAATGTTCTAGGAAATGTCAGATGACACTGTCCTACACCTAGTGATCATGGATTATGTTGCTCGACACCTATGGATGATTGATCACGTGAGCGCATATAGCTTATCATGTCTGCTGAGACTTATTAAATGTTCATTTCATCAACTGCTATGCATGCACAATGTATCTCCATGGGAGAAAGCTACTTGAAATTCCATGTGTCGGATGTTCCATGCAAATAATCAAGCGGGGAAATCCTTGCCCCAAATCTAAAATCCATGGCAATGATCGCAAATGAATCACTTCAATTTTTGAACTGATATTAATCTTATTTTTGTATTATCTCCATCATAAATATATGGCAGCAATTGCAAAGGGCATCTGACTCACTCTGCTTCATCAAAATGCTGCTAGAAGATGTTGGATGACATTGGCAACCTACTACAGATCACTGATTCTGTTGTTCTACACCCGGACTGCAAAGTATGGAACTTTCAAGAAGATCCTGTTGGAATTGTGACCATTATCTATGGGATCATGATCATGGCCGGATTGTCAGTGTTTGGCAGGGAGCCATATATGCAGCTGGTGCAGCAGTTGATGTGGGCAGACCCGATGCTGGTAGGCTGTTAATAGACTGGTATTCACACATGGCTTCAAAAGCACATAAAGAAGAAAATCACAACACGTGGAGAAAACTGCGAAGGTAAACAGAGCACACCACATTTGTTTTAATTCGTAGCCGTCAAACTTGTGTCCTGCACAAAAACCCAGCAGCCTAGTTAAGATGTGTCCCAATCATCCAAAATACTGGGATTGGAAATGCGGGCGGTTGTTTGTGCTTTAATCATGTCGTACTTACATAGACATTTTAACTATTATGTAATGAGAAATTAATGCTAAAATTATACTAAACTTGTCAAGATTTATCAATCAATTACGAAGTTATTAAAACACTGATATACAACTTACAGTGCACCATTATCATGCAATGTCAGTTATCCCTAGTGGAATACATATATCGAAGAAATTTGAATGCATAAACAGCTTCACTGGAGGGAAAGCCATGGTGTCCAGCTAAGGTGCATATAATGTATGCCATGACCTTCCTCATTATTTATCACATTTGACTAAAAAACATTATACAAGCATTCAGTGTTGGAAAAACTGACGTTTGTTGGTGTCATGCATGCCAATACATTTTGTACTCCAGGATTGTGACTAGACTAAATTAAATATTTTGTACTCTAGAAGGGAAAAGGAACAACGACATTGTTTGGTCGAGTGCTACCACTCAAAGTCCATACCTGAACACAACTAGCAGTTTCAGCAGTCCTTAAACGCCTACCCATGAACGACCACAATACAACTTCGAAAGGCTGTACGTTGCGCTAGAAAACGCTAGAAACGTCTGCGCAAATGGCGGCGTGTGACGTCATGTGAGAAGACGCTATATTTTTGGTCGATTTGTGTCAGTATAGTCAATGACTGATTCAATATTTCTTCGATATTTTTTCAATATTGATTCAGTATCTATCAATATTTATTCTTATATATTACGTAGTTATATTAATCAATATTTATTCAATATTTATTATTCGATATTTGTGCTGGAGTGTTCGCCAAGAAGTACCAGAAATCCCGAGTTGGCAAATCTGGGGGTACTTGGTATCGCCGGAGTAAACACTTGAACCCTCGTTTGACCAGTAAGGTGCTTTGAATGTGCAATCGAAGGCCATTTTGCTAAAGAGACAACTTATTTTTTAACACAATGAGCCCATTCAATGGAAAAAGTAGCTTTAAATTTACTCAAAGTGGCTTCGGAGCAAGCAAGTTCTCAGAGGCCATGACACCATGAAACCAACGCCATTTGTGAACTTATAAATGACTGTCAGATTTTTTTTTCTTTGGGGTTGGGGTGGGAATGTGTGCGAAGATAAATCATGCACCTTGAAATATAACTGCATTTGGGGTTCATCAGTGTCAGCGAAGAATCCATAATACCTGTTCCAATCTTACTCCTACCCATCTCCTGTTTGTCGGCCCGGTGATCGCCGTAGATCGTCGCTGGGGTAAGCGAATCAGACCCAGCTGTATTTTTCAGCAATCGCGACGTTTGCGAGGCGCGGAGGATGGCGCTTGGTTATTAAATGCATACTAGTGGTATTGTGCTTCGCGTCGGCGGCTTTCATGGGTACGATATTTCGATTCCTCGCAGTGCCCGCCATCTCTGCCAGGGTAAGAAGCGGGTAAGAACATTGGTTTCAGCCACACGAAAACAAGGTTAATTGTCGGCAGGTGCATAGCTATTTGTTTGTACTCGGGGTCAACATTTTGTACTCTCCACTACCAACAAAAAAGGAAATCCTTCACTACAACCATTTTCTGTTTGCTCACACATGCGTTGCAACCCTAAACATCACACCGGCAGTTACAAAACAAACCACAGCGGGTCCCTGAAACCACACCGGAGCTTGGAGACCTCATGGGCCTCAAAAACAGGCTGGAGTCCTCAAAAATCGGCATGGTCCAAGAATAGGAGGAAATAGACCTGGCACTAAATAAACACTTCGGACTTTGCGAAAATGCGCCGATATCTAAAAATATCGTCTATGCATAAACAAAAAACAATAAAACTCTTTAAAAATAGAGTTAATGTCACAAAAACGTGCCGGGCGGGCCCATAGGAAAATCTCGCTGGAGCCCTCCATCATATCCATAGACAAAGAAAAAACGAAATGGTTAAAATAGAGCGCTTAACTAGAACCCCAGTTTGGTAGTCAATCTGGGAGCGTATCTAACCAAAGAGATGAAGTGCATCATAGCTCGACCGTTGTCTAGATTTCTTAGCCACCAAAAATCGTGGGAAGAAGAGAACTAATCATCGAATTGCATTCAGGATGGGGCTTGTGGCTCTTAAGTCTCAACACGTTATGACTTTATGAGGTGCCGTGTGTCAGCTATTTTATTATCAAAATACCTGTCAGCTATTTTGCACTGAATTGTTGGTCTCTAAAATAAGCGCTTCAATGTCGTTTCAGCCGGGTCCACATGATGTAGTTGTAGCATTTCGTTTCAAGTGGCGGATATTCTAAGGTGTACAATGTGTGCTACAGAGATTATTGAGGTGACTAATCATCTTGGTTACCACCTGCTGGAGTTAGGCCATGAGGACGAGCACCATTTTATTCACCGTGTTTTTCTTTGCCCAGTCTGTCAGCCTGCCAATCTTGCTCTGCCACACACCACATCAAATAGTTTTCAACCAGCGATCACCCGTCTTTCCTGTTTCTCATCCTCTCCAGCAACAGTTATGCTACTTCATGTGACGTGGGCCAGCAAAGAAGTTACGTTCTTCCGTATTCTTTCTCCTCACCACCATCGTTGAACATTTACAACGGGGGATATTTTAAAGATGTATTGTACTATACCATGGAAACTAGGGTACACCACATACCCATTATTGAGGCTGTAATGAGCTTGTCATCCCTCCGCCCTCCCACACACACACACTCACCATGTACTTATACTGCGATGATCGTTCTTTTGCATGGCCGCTTGTTGCTGTTAGCCATAAGCGCGCTCAGGGGGTCTGTCGTCCCCTGAGCGGTGAAAGGTGTGTGCTCACTATTAAATTATCGGGTTCTCTATCCAAAAGTGCTCAACCACGGTACTTTGCGAAACTCATGGGTGCGCCACTGCTGTTGACCCTGCCCCACCCATTTTTTAGACCTTCCTCGCCCATGCGAATGTATGCACCCTGTATACGAATGTATGCACCATGTATACGAATGTATGCACCATGCATACGAATGCATGCACCCCGCATACAAATGTATGCACCCTATACACGGATGTATGCACCATGCATACGAATGTGTGCACCATGCAAACAAATGTATACACCCTGTATACGAATGAATGCACCATGCATATGAATGTATGCACTATGCATATGAATGTATGCACCATGTATACGAATGTGTGCACCATGTATACGAATGTGTGCACCATGTATACGAATGTGTGCACCATGTATACGAATGTGTGCACCATGTATACGAATGTGTGCACCATGTATACGAATGTGTGCACCATGTATACGAATGTATGCACTATGTATGTGAATGTGTGCGCCCTAATGTACGCACACCATAGTGTGCAGGGTGCATTAGTATGAATTAATTTACATTCACGTGCACTATATACGGATGTATGTACCACGCATACGAATGTATGCATCCGGTATGTGAATGTTTCCAGCCTGTATACAAACGTATGCACCCTGTATGCGAATGTTGCACCCAGCATACGAATGCATGCACCCTGTATCTCACTATATACACTGTGTACCAGAATGCATACCCCTATATCCGAATGTTTTCACTGTGTATCCGAATGCATGCAGGCGGTAATCGAATGTATGCAAGCCGTACACGAACGAATGCAGCATGTATGCGAATGTATACAGGCCATACGCGAAAGAATGCAGCGTATATGCGAATGTATGCATGCTGCAGTTGCAGCTGCAACCTCAATGCACGGCGCCTGCTTTCACCGCCGCTTACCATATCCGGCGAGCTGAATTTGAAGGTTGATTAGAGTGGTAGCAGGGCAGTTCCGGCATGTAGCTTTGACGGCTTAAACAGCCTGTGAACTAATCATCCGATCCCGTGACCGAAACGCGGGGATTATCGCAGGATGCAGTTAAATTCCAGCGCGCCAGTTCCGTACCTTCGTCAACTGCTTCATCCCGCATGGCTGTCTCCTCAAATATCATCACTTGCAAGATGTACTCCTCAAGGCCTCCCGAAGGCTCGCATACAGGGTTTGACTTTTTCCTCCGTCTTTGAGGTCAATTGGTGAGCCATAAAAGCCATGTTATAGATCAATAGAGACCTCTTGAAATATGCTACAAAGCATTTTATTTCGCTTCTCTGGCGCGCCAGTTTTGTAATTGTCATTGATGGTATCTTCAAAACAATCAAAATTATATACAACTTTTCCTAGGGTGGTGGTACCCCTGGCTCATGCCAAGAATCCATAAATAATTATCACCTACGCCATGTGTGTCACTGACAACAAAATAAGCCTAATCGTATTCAATTTTGCACAAGATGAAAATCCATGAGCATTTGATGCACCATAGACTAAACGTACTTCATTGCAGGATGACGCAAACCGCATATTTGGGATCACTCAAGCTATGCATCAGCTTGTCCTTATCTTGTGGCAAGGATCACTGGACTTTTCAAGGTTCAATGACTCAGGCTCACTACACTCTTCTTATTTCCGACTTCCCAGGCTCCCGTGAGCTGCTTCCATTGAATGTTGATCCATATTTCCAAATCATCATATCCCTTGAGAGTTAAGTTTCTGGGTCTTTTTGCGCCCCCGCTCTAAGGTTCTTAAGGTTCCCGGCGAAGGCGGGAAAAAGATGGCGCGTAGCGCCGCACAATTTTTAATACGTTATTCTTGATTTATTGATTAAGTTTATGGGCGCATCAACAGCTACTGGTTATGTTGCACCCAACTACCCATCATAGAGAATTTGCATCTGAAGTAAAAATTATGGTCGTTTGAGGTCATTGACCTGGCTCAAATCAAAGAGGACTACCTCAAACACATTTTCAGCCTCGGTAACTCATACACTTGAAAAGATATTCAAACGAAACTTGCAAGGTGAATGAAATTTGGCATTATCTCCAACATATATGTATCGAGTTTGTGTTTCATTTCATATCAGCGACCTGAGGTTACAGCCAATTTTCGGCCAATTTCCAATATTTAGAAGAAAAAAATGTTTTTCTTTTCTAACATCATTTTCCCTTCGCATGTGCACAGGCATCTGTATGCTTTTTTAATCCAATTTTATGGACCTTCGCCAAGCGGCCTGACGTCAGGTCACGATAAAGTACACAACGTGGGCTAAGCCTATTTAGGCACTGCTGTTCTATTATTTTCGAGTATCCATGGCTAGAGTTAGTGTCAAAGTTGCATTGCGCGGCCCACACCACCGTAAAATGCCGATACAAATCGTGTTTGAAAATCAATTTTGTCTAAAAAACCAACATTTTTCCTGTAAAAATTAATGGAGGATCTGACCTGAAAGACGACGTGGGTTGATTGCTAACCCACACTTTAGTGAAACCTTTCCGATGGTTCATGAGCGAGATTGCAAAGCCCTCCCATTACGTTGCTGATGACCCAGACTTCAACGCCCCTCCAGGGGTGGTGCTCTGTACTCTGTTACCCCCCCCCCCCTTGTCCGGTGGTGACTCGGACTTCAGATCTGGCCCCCTGCCAACTGATGATCATGTCCTTGATCTATAACCCACGCCGACACGAGCGCCACAGCACGGCAACACGTCTGATGCCCCATGACGTCAGCGACAAAGGGCAGAGGTCGACACACCTGTCTGCTGGTGTCGGCGACATTTCAGAAGAAGTCGGCGTCGGGCGGCTACACGACTGTCGGTGTCACTGATGTATGTGATATCGGTACACGCGGTTACCGGTTCCTGTTGATTCACGAGCACCTGACAACTGTGAACGGTGGGCTGTGCATGGATCCTCTCGGTGAAAGGCTTGGGGACCTCTTCAGCCATGAGCGACGCTTTTCTTTCGGAAGCAAGAACCTCGCAACGTAATGTTGGCAGTGCTCGCCAGTAGTTAGATGTACGTGTTGGTGTGCGTGCGTGCGTGCGTGCGTGCGTGCGTGCGTGCGTGCGTGCGTGCGTGCGTACGTGCGTGAGTGTGTGTGTGTGTGCACATGTGTTTATATATATATATACTCACATATGTACCCTTACGTTACTATTCACTTTCAAGGTAAATTCAATCAATTCGGAAACAAGCGAAAAGTATATACACACTTGTGACTGCTGTGCTGCAATTAGCATTTCATGAGGGCCTCCGACTGATGCACCGATCGGAGGTGGGCTGACGTAGGAGCTCGTTCGATCCTGTTAGTCAAAGATCAAAGGAGATGGACCGCGCAAAATCTGTCGGCAACTGTGGATAGTGGTGCCCGATTACAATGGTGTCAAAGTAGCGATAACTTGGAGCGCAATAACCTGTGGTGAACTAGCCAGTACTATGGAATAAAGTATGGACGAGGCAGATGATAGCTGACGAAGGAAACACATCGGAATTATATGCAATTACGATGGTCCTTGAATTTGACAGCAACGTCTGCGTTTACTGTTGGATTACACAAAGCTAGTAAAAAGAACACTTGAGATCACACGAAGTCACTCCGTGTGAGTAACCTCATTCTGTCTCTATGGCTTATATTTTTTCACCTTTCGGAAACCGAAAGGACCTATCCTTTCTACAAAGTCACAGGCCAGCAAATAATGCCAAGTTATCTTAACTACACGTTGGGTAGGTGTGCTATTCCCGACGTAGTTAGCTCCACCCAGCAAATATTTGCTGGCCGATGGATGTTGATGAATTCGCTAATATAGACCATCTGATACGCAATTTAAAGTAATGCAATTTGACAATGAACAAAACCTAGAATTGAGTGCAAAGTGGTGGGGGTAAAGCTTCGTGGAAGCTATTCAAGATGATATGAAAATATAGCACGTTCGATTTTCGTTTAGGGAAGAACATTGGAAATTGTCAGCGCATTACACAGAAGATGTATGACGCGATTTATTACAAGTTGAATGACCAATTGCTCCTATTTCACATTGAGGGCAAGGTGACAGGGTGCAATGATTTTATTATAAAACGAACTAAACATCATTAAAGAGCTTGTTTCAATGTCGGCAAAATTTGACCATTGGAAACTACTTGCACCTCGTCCAGAAATTACATGACATTAATCAGAGCAAGCCCAATCTGGTGGTGTTTCTTCACAATCCCATCACCAGAGCGGCGTCACCAGTATGATGTCCGCGCATGACACCTAATGCGACACCTGCCCTTCGTTATTGACCCATGCCTTCTGGATGGTGTTGACCCAAGCTCTCCCCTGCTCCGGCAACCACCCAACCTTTCTTTGTGTATCGATGTTAACAAACATTTTCCTTTTTATGGTGTTGAATCAAGGTTTCCCCTGTGTAGATTTCACTTAGGCTTTCTCCTATGGATGTTGACTCACTTTCTCGCTGTCCAAGCCCTCTTAGTACTGAAGCCACCCCACCATACCTTCAACACGTTTATATCTGAAAATAAAGATCAAGTACATCTAACTTACTATGCAAACAATAATAAAAAATACCACGAGTTTCGTCCATCTCGAGCTTCATAAATCCTTGCTGCGCTCCTGGAATCGTATCAATCGTACCCACCGTTGACCAAAAAAAAGTATCCCTGCTGTAGGCCGAACCTTACCCGGGGGAAGCACACGCGATGCACAAATGGAAGCCCCAAATTTCCATCATTTGTTCTTACATCATCCATGTTATCAACACCATAATTTCACTATTCTGCAGACGGGTCGAGTCGCTACACCACTGGATGCACTTAGCTAACGATTGTGTGTCCGCAGACAAGCTTGCCTATATCAGAATCAGTTCGGAATAGAGCCGCGCTATGGGCTGCGAGCTAGCAGTGACCAGCCCAGCTGGTCGGCTTTTAGTCAGCAAAACCATCAACACAAACGAATGGTGGCAAATCCAGAAGAAATAGCCAAGAAAGCGAACCATCAGGTGAAATAGACAAAGAAGAAGCACCTGTTCAACTGATTTAGCAGTACGCAAGTCCGTCGGGGAATCGACACACCACAGCAGAATTCACCAATCCCGTGGCCCACCGGCGAAACAGTGTTGGCGGCGCCACTAGCCGTGAATGTGCATAACGTGCGTCGTGAACCACCCAGTAAACAAACAACAGCAGAATTCAGAGAACGCCTGAAATAACCCTGAAACCTGCGGTTCGGACCCGAGCTGGAGTTACTTCGTCACAGTATGGTGAGTGTGAGGGGGGAAGTTGAGCAGGGCGAACAACCCTGTCCCCTGCTTCTGCTACACCATTAATTTCGCACCACATAACCATCATTCACTGCAATTCCGTGGTGCTGGTAGGAAAGATGCGGCGAATTGAGGAACTGTATAATATGGCTGCGGATTTATTGAGACTGGATAAGAGGATGATGTACCAATGTGGGTTGTGTGTGTGTGTGTGTGAGTTAATTTTGCCAGTCTGCCACCGTGTGGTGATATCGGCTGGTTCCGGTTGAAGAGAATATGTGTGAGAGAGTGAAGTAGCGAGGTTTGGAGGTTTAGGAGAGTCGTCGAGCAGTGGTGAAGTAGCGTTGAGATGGTCTTGAAGGGTAAAGCTGAGGTAGTCCGGATCGATTGATGTAGAGCTGGTGCAGTAGAGTTGTTTGAAAGCCGTAGGTGATGAAGTGGAGAGAAGGGGTTAGTCCGGTCGGTGCCACATTGGGGTGTGATGTGTATTGAGGGGGTTGGGGTCGGGTCATCGCCATATGTGAACATTGCAAGAACATATTTTGTTTGTTTTGCGTCTTGTTTTTCTTCTTTTTTTTTGTAACGTATCTTTTACTTTTTTCCGTTTTCCTGGTTTTGTTCATTTTTTTCTTTCGTTTTTAACACATCTTTTCCTTTTTTTTAAACTTTGTTTTCCTTTTTTCACAATTGTTCCATAATGCGTGTAGTCTTGAGAGAGTGGAAGAGATGTTTATGTAATGCTGGATGGTCGTCGTTGAGGAGCGTGGTGAGGTTCAGTGGGATGTTGTTTTTTTTTTTTAATTAATTTTTGTAATGTTCGCCACCCAGGATCAAGTGACCAGGTGCGCCGCTCTCCTTACCCAACGACTGCAAGCACTTTACGTTAGCATCATAAAATGAACAGTAAAGTCGCGGCACTCCTAGCTAAGAGATGGAAAACAAATAAACAAGCATACAAACCATCGGGTATTAGAGCAGTAGAACTAATAATGAAGAATGCTGTTAATAGTCATACCCAAAAGAGGCATATGACTGACCCTGGATCCATCCCAACAAGAAATTGGGGTCTAAACTATAATGTTAGCAGCTGGTTTGTGGCCGGATGGTGGTGAGCACTCCTGATTTGTAATTATTTTTTAACTTTGGCTCCTCTCACAACTCCATCCAGCTAAGCATGGGCTTGTTGCTGGGTAGAATGTGGGAGGAACCAGTGGTTGGGTGTTTTCACCTATATATATGGTTAAATGCAAACACACACACACACACACACACATGCACATACACACACATACACATAATCACATGACAACACCCCAGCACACTTACACATACACACACACATATACTAACATGTCAGCATCCCTGTACAAACATACACACACAGAAACAATTAACTGGTAAGCATTTTAATATCTGCTCAATAAATATGTCCTAATGTGATTTTTTAGAACAATCTTAGAATTTGGTATCTCTGAATGCAGAAAATGCTTTGCTATGATGGAGTTCCAAAGATTTGGTCCAAAACGTTCGATGATGAATAGACGATAATCTTTGTTTGAATACCTATGCTGGAAGTAATTTTGTAATCTCGTGGAATATGGGCAGTCAAGCAATTCTGTGAAAAGGGGTCTGATTGTATGAGGTAACTGATGAGTTAATTTTTTTCATAATAGGCATCATTTGAAGTTTTGCTAGATCTTGGACTTTTATAATTTTGTATTTCTTAAAGATAGGGTTTGCACTCTGTGGAGGAAATACACCCTCAATAATACGCATCATTCTTTTCTGAAGTAACAATAATTTGTTTGTCTGATTGGCATAGTTTGCACCCCAGAGCAAACAGCAATAATTTATATATGGAAGAACGAATGCATTATACATTTTAGGAGGTGATTTTTTCCCTAGGAGATATTTAATTTTTGATATCATTCCTATGCTGCGACTTATGTTTGAGACACTGCTGATATGGGATGCAAATTTCAAATTTTCATTTACGTATACACCAAGGTATTTTACCGGATTCTGATGTAAAATAGAAATTCCATTAAATTCAATCTGGATATCAATATCTGTTTTGTGATTGTTATATATCTGATATACAGTTTTGGATTCATTTAATGACAAAAGATTTGAATGTGGCCATTGCGAAATTTTTGGCAAGGAATTTGTGATCTTGTGATGAAGCTCTGTATAGTCAGTGCTTTTGAAAAGTGGCAGTGTCATCAGCATATAGAAATATCTCACATTCTACATGTAAATTTACAATATCATTCATATATATTATAAAGAGTAAAGGGCCTAAAATTGAGCCTTGTGGCACACCCATTTCAATTTTTCTGAAAGTAGAGGTGCTGCTATTTATTGTAGTAGCCTGTGTTCTTCCTGATAAACATGACTGTATTATTTTATTGCATTTCCCTTTACACCATATTTTTCCATTTTTGCATATAATATTTCTTTGTCAATGGTATCAAATGCCTTTCTCAAGTCAAGGTAAATTCCTACAACATATTCATTGTTTTCAAATCTTTTGGTAATCAGGCTCGGTATTAAGAGTAGAGGCATGTATGTGGACTTCTCTTTTCTAAGACCAAATTGCTTGTCTGAAAGTAGGTTGTGTAGGGTGAAATGTTCCAAGAGTTGGTTGTAGATTATTTTTTCCAATATTTTTGGTATATATGGAAGAATACTAATTGGTCTGTAGTTACTAAATGTTGGTGCGTCACCTTTTTTGTAGATGGGCTTTACAACAGCAATTTTGAATGGCTTGGGGAAGATCCCACTACTCAGACATAAGTTAATGATATAAGTTAAGTGTGGTAATATTGACCTATATGACTTTAAATATCCTATAATTTATTCCATCAATTCCAGACCAAACACTTTTTAAAGAAGCCATCATTGTATCTAAATTGTTTTCTGTTACTGCTAATAGCTCCATTGATATACCTGGGTAGGTGTGCATATATTCCAAAGCATGGATGTTGCTTTCAGGAATTTGTTCTCTCAATTTTGGTGCAATTTCTGTGAAATATTTATTGAATCCTTCAGCTATAGCTGCGTCATTTTCCAGAGCAATGTCTGCATCTGTGTTCATTTTTTTCAGGGAGATCATGCTTTGAAGGAGCTTGCGTGAGTAAGTGGTTAAGCATTTTCCAGGTCTCTTTTTGATTATTTTGATGTTTGTCAAATTCCACTTCATAATGAAATAGTTTTGCCTTCCTGATTATTGTAATCAGCGCATTTTTATACCTGTTATATTTTTTTCTCTTTTTTCACAATTGTTCCATAACGCGTGTAGCCTTGAGAAAGTGGAAGGTCGTCGTTGAGGAGCGTGGTGAGGTTCAGTGGGATGTTGTTCGTTGTGCAGTAGTTTGTGATATGTTGTCTTTGGTTGTTGTATTTGGTGCAGTATATGAGCATGTGTTTGACTGTGAGTGTGTGGCGGGAGGTAGTGCATTGTGGTCATGGCTGTTTGCGTAGGAGGTATGAGTGTGTGAGTGCTGTGTGTCCTATGCGTAGTCGTGTTAGTGTCCGTTCTCTGTGTCTGGTGTTTTGGTTGATGGAGTGCCAGTATTCGTTTTTGGGGTGTATTTCGTGTAGCTGTGTTGTTACTGTATCCCATGTTTGTTGTATGTGTTCGTTGATGGCCTGTATTGTAGAGTAGTTGTCAGATTGTGGGTAGGGACATTGTGTGATTTGTTGTAGTGATGTGGCTATGTTTGCTTCCGTGTCTGCGTGTTCGTTGTCGTGTATGTTTATGTGACTTGGGATTCAGAGAAGTGTTGGCCGTTGTGGTATAGTGAGTTGTTTATGGATGTGTTGTATTTTGAGTATGAGGGGGTGTTTGTATTTGGTGTGGGGTGTTATGCTATGTAATGCTGATTTTGCGTCTGTGGCTATGATGTGTTCAATTTTGGTGTTGTAGATGGTACAGTATGCCGAGAAGATTGCGAATAATTCTGCTGTGTATGTGGATGCTGTGTCGTGCAGACGGGCACGTAGGATGACCCGCGGCGGTGCTGCGTTGGGGTACAGCACCGCCTCTGTGCCCGTCTGCTGTGTGTGTGATTTGGAGCCGTCTGTATATATGATGTTGTAGTTGGCGTACTGTGCTGTGAATTGTAGGAATAGTTGTTGTATTTCTGCGTGTGTGTATGTGTTTTCGGTTTGTCAATGAGGAAATATGTGTTGGGTGTCGGCTGTTTCCACCATGTGATGGGTTGTGGGGGTGGCGTTGTCGTTGGGAGTGTTATATCTAGTGTGTTGGCGTGTCTGGGTATGCGGCAGCCTATTGTGGTATGTAGTCGTGAGGAATTCATGAGTTGGTATCTGCGTGTTGTGCGTAGTTTTAGTGCCTGTGTGCATGGGTTGTTTCGTGAGTTGTGTTTTTGTAGTGATAACTAAGTCGTGCTTCTGTACATCTGTGCTGTAGTTCTGGGATGTAGTTGTATATGTGAAGAGCGTGAGAAGGTGAGGTGGTGTAAGCTCCTGCGACCATTTGTAGGCATTGTCGTTGAATTGAATCTATAATTTTGAGGTTTGATTTAGCTGCGTTTTCGAAGACTGGGGATCCGTAATCCATAATTGACCGAATGAGTGATTTGTAAAGGGTTAGGAGTGTGTTTCGGTCAGATCCCCAGTGTGCGCCAGAAAGTGCTCGTAGTATGTTGATTCTTTTTGAGGCACGCTTTTGTATGTTTAGGAGATGTGGCCGAAAACTTGTTGAAGTGTTGTAGTAGTGCTGTTATGTTGATGGTGTCATATGCTTGTTTTAGATCCAGAAAGACGGCGACCGTGGAATGTTTCCTGGCCGCCGCTTCCTGGATGTTTGTGATGAGGTAAGTTAGGTTGTCTAGACATGGTCGATTAGGAAGGAAGCCTGATTGAATAGGAGAGATTAAGTTTTGTGTTTGAATGGTATAGAGGAGGCATTTTTCGACAAGACTTTCGAATAGTTTGTGGAAGCAGCTAGTGAGGGCAATAGGGCGATACGAAGTGCAAAGAGTTGAATCTGCGTTTAGTTTAGGTATGGGTGTGAGAGAAGCGTGAAGCTAGGATTGTGGGTATGTATGTGTGGTCCATTCGGTGTTGTAAGTGTTGAGTAGTGTGTGCAGTGCTGACGTTGGTAGGCGTTTGAAGAAAGAATAGTGAATGCTGTCCGGACCCACACTTGTGTTACCTGTCTGTGCGATTGCTAATTGTAGTTCTGTAAGTGTAAATCTAGTGTTGTAGAGGTGCGTGTGTGTGTCTGATTGGAAGTGGGGGGTTTCGTGGAAGTGTAGATGATCTGAGATGGTAATGGTCTGCGAATAAGTTTACTATTATTTGTGGTTCTGTTGTGGTGTTGTTGCTGTGTCTAAGTGTGATGGCTTTGATTGGGGGTCTTTGTCGGTGTTAGAATTATGCGGTGTGGCTATTGCGATGAGTGTGTGTGCTCTGTGATCAGGTTGTGTTGTGCGGGTGTCCCATAGGGGGTGGTGCGAGTTGAAACGTCCGGTGAGAATGATAGGTGTGCGAATTTGGTCAAGTGCTTTATTTAATTCCGAGAGTGTTTCTGTGTTTCGCGAGGGTGGATCGTAAATATTGATGAGTGTGTAAGCTAGGTTGTGTACATGAATTTCAGTTAGTAGTATGTCTGCCGTGGTGTCGAAATGTATCAGGCAGTGAGGGGTCGTGTTCCTAATGTATGCGCATACAACCCCTGATCTATGTGGGTTGTGTGTGTCGTGTCTGTGTATTGTGTAGTGAGGGATGTGAAAGTGATATGGGTCGTTGGGTTTCAAGTGTGTTTCTTGAATGCATAGTGCTATAGGATTTGTTTCTAGTGCATAATGTTTAAATTCAGGCCAGTGTCTGATAAGTCCGTGTGCGTTCCATTGTATGATTGTGTTCATTGTTTATGCGTGTTAGCGCGGGTGTGTGGGCGTTTAGGTGATGGTTGCTTTTGGTTGTGCTTTTGGTTGGCCTGCGTGGCTGAGTAGATGGTGGTGTCGCGTTTGGGGGGGGGGGTCGTGGTGTCTGAGTCAGTTGTGCTGTGTTCTCGTTCCGTCTGCTCCTCCGGGTCTGTGTCCTGATTTGTGTGTGGGTGTGGTGTAGATGATCTGTCCAGTGTGTGTTTGGTGTGTGGGGATGCTGCGGATGCTGGTTGGTATTCTGGTGGCGGTGGTGGGTGGTAGGTTTGAGTGGATAGGTTTGAGTGTGCTGGCCAGTGGTTTGAAGGTCCTGGTGTTGGTGGTCTGGTTTTGCGGGTGTTTGTGTTAGGTGGTGTTCGCGTGTGCTGGGGTTGCGGTTGTTCTGCGTTGGTGTTTGTGTTCTGTAAATGCTGGCAGCGTGTTGCCAGAGCCGGGTAGTGTGCGTTTGTGAGTGGTGGTGGTTGCTGTTTCTGTGTGCCCGGCTCTGTGCGACGAGCCGGCCACGCCGCCGGCGGGTCCAGGACCGACGCCCTGGCCTGGTACGGGTCCATGCCCTCGAGGTGAATCCGGCGGAGCACCTCCCGCTCCGCCATCCACCGAGGGCAGGACCCATCCGAGGCCGCGTGGTCCCCCCCCCGGAGGCGGCGCAGCACAGCTTGCCGCTGGTGCAGGTGTCGGTGGGGTGTGATCGGGCGCATGAACCGCAAGTGTGGTGAGGCGCACGGCACCCCCGCCTCGCCGTGTGTCCGTAACGCTGACATGTCTTGCAACGTCGCGGGAGGGGTGCGCGTGCTGTGACCGAGTATCTGAGGTATCCGGCTTTAATGTGGGTTGGTGGTCTGCTTGTGTTAAAAGTCAGTATGAGTAGATGGGTTGTGGTGTATCCTGGCCTCGGGGGCGGCCGGTACACGGCGGAGACGCCCTGGTCGCTTGCGGACCAGTATCTCCGCCGATATACCGACCAGCTCCCGGGCCATGATCGTCCCTTGGCTGGTGTTGAGGTTAGTTGCCGGTGTGATAGTGATTGGGATGCCATTTATGTGTTTAATTTTGGTGAGTAGGTATGCGTCGGTTTTGTTGTTTGCTTGTATTAGGAGCGCCCCGGCTCTTAGAGGTTTGGCGTGTAGGGGCGTCCCTATGTAGTGGGAGATTTCTTCATCTACCAGCCAGGGGTCCAGGGTGCCCATTGGCTCCCCGTCCCCCCGGCGGCTGATAAAGAAATCTCCCGTGGGTGGTTGGCTCGGTGGTGGTCATGTTAGTGTTTATGATGGTCCGGTTCTGTTGTTTTGTGATGTTGGGTACAGAGTATAGATGGCAGGTGAGTGGCACACAATACACTTTACAAATTTGGCGGAGGGTAAAGAAGGGCGTGAGGAGAGCCCGACAGATGTAACAGAGGGGGCAGATAAAGTTGAAGAATACACAAAGAAATCAGAAACTGTGCTTGAAGAGAGAACGGATAGAGAGATCAGATAAATATCGTGCAGAGGGTACTGGAGGGAATGTCGGGTGGGGGTTTTGGGGGAGCCTGGGGTGGGAGGGAATGGCAGCACCACCGGACTGACCTCGTTAAGTAGATACAGAATATAGTTGTTCCTGAGGGTGTAGAACATGTAAATCGTATAGGCAGATGTAGAGGCTCGAGGTGAACTTGAAGAGACTTGTCTTGAAGTGCTGAAGAAGATGTAGAGCGTAGAAGCAGATGCAGAGGGTAGAGTTGAGTCGAGGTTGACGGGGTTTGTCTAGAAGTGCTGAAGGTGGGTTAAATAGGCGGGAAGGTAGCGTTTGTGTGCAAGGAGGAGTGGGGATGCGATGTCAGGTTTGTGTCCGGTGTGTATAAGTGTGTTTCTGGGGTTGTGTTAGTGGCTGGTGGCAGGTGGCAGGTAGCTGGTGGCAGGTGGCGGTTGGCTGGTGGCAGGTGGCGTCTGGCGTCTTCTTTTGGTCCCCGTCCGCACTGTGGCCGCAGCTGGCGTCGTTCTCCTCCTCTCTGTCCTCGTCCGGAAACAAACGCGCGTGTTTCGGTACTGAGGAAATTCACCAGTCGTGACCTTGTGGAGACGTGAAATAAACCAGAAAGATCGATCCAATGTGGGTTGGTCGTCACCTATCCATTTCCAAACAATACCAGCGTCAAACGCTTACCTTGAACCGCGTTAAATTTTGATACACATTTTCCGCATCTAACAAAGGCTTCGACCTCCCGACGAGGCACCACCTTTTCGTGGTGGTGGGGATTGAGTGCCCTAATGATCCGACGACCATTTACCGGAGAGAGGCGAGACCAAGAGTGCCTCACTCGTCCTTACATCCATATGCTTCCATTCCAATACCCATCTCATCCAAACATCCATGTTCCTCACCTGGCCCTGCCACACGTACTCTCCCTATTACGAGCAGGTAGGAAAACTTCCCCGGTCCTACCTACCCACCAGCTCATTTTTATCGGGTAGCCACGTCCCCTCGGCCCGCCCCCGGGGTTGACGGAGTCCTGGAGGTTGAGGTCCCCCGTCGCACGGTGCTAGTTGTGACGGGGTCCAACATACCTCTTCGGTCCTGATATCCTGGAGGGGCGGGCGGGCCTCACCCGTGGGGCCTCACGCGAGCCAAGTGGCTGGTCGCCTCGGGCCGGGAACTTTAGATTATTTCCAATGTCTGCTGGCCCGGCCGGCAGGGGTCAAGGTGTGGGCGGCGCTGATAGTGCGGCCGGGGTGGTGAGCCCCTCTCTCCCGGCCGTATGAAGGCGCCGCCTGCCCCGTATAGCTCTTCTGACGCCTGGCGACCTCCCGTCAGCGGGATACAGGCGTCCCCCGGTAGGGCCCCTATGCGGTGGGGCACCAGAAGAGTTGAAAACAAACACTACATGGCATCTCCAAACCATGCAATCCTTCCTGGTCCCTCGAGCAGGGGCAAGACTTTTCTCCCATCCACCACCGGTGGAAGAATACCTCTCTCGGCAAACAGCAGAAATGTTCCTACCAGTGCCCCACGTATCCTCATTATCCGAGGATTGACGAACAATTTTGCGGCGTTATCCCCTTTCCAGAGACGTGATGGGTGTGACAGACATGGTAGAATTGTACGTTGTGAAAAGCTGAAGGATGGAGCGTTGGAAGTAGAATTTGCGGTGGCACAGGAAGCGGAGAGAGCGTTGACGAGCGGTGAGGTCGTACACGGTGTGCGCAAAGGTGAGAGGAAAAGCGATGAAGTCATCCAAATTAAAGTCACTGGGACTGGGATTCCCCTGCGGCCGGATGTAAGCAGCCATTCCCGTGGACACCATCACCACCGAGCGGGGGAACTCCCAGATCTCGTCAGAAATCGTCCTCATCTCCCTCATAGAGTATTGGTGTTACGTTTTACGTCACCCAGTATTACCCGATACATCCACACATCTACTTCTACTATGGACCGTGGAGATAGTAATGGTGTCTACCTGTGATTCTGTCTCTGATATTTTCAATCAACTCTTACCCATTTTAAGTGAATCTGTCGCGATCCATTTTATAATTGACCTGTAGGGGGCTGAGAACCAGCACCGAAGAGCCCCAGACACTCTTACAACACCGCCACTGCCCTGCCGCAATTTGCCTCCAGGAGACCAAGGTGTCGCCGGGCTACTTTTTCAGCATAAAATGCTACTCAGTATTCCGTGAGGATATGCACTCTGACACAATCGCGCATGGTGTTGTGCTGCTTGCCGTCCACCATAGCTTAGCGGCGCAGAGATTGGTGCTTCACTCCAAGATGCAAGCTGTTGCCGTACGAGTGCATTTTAACCATCGTCTCATATCTATTTGCTCTCTGTACTGGCCGCCTGGTGCTTGATTTCCATCTAATGAGTTGCGACACTTGATATCAGAGCTGCCCCCGCCGGTTTTAATACTAGGCGATTTTAATTATCGCCATACAGCATGGGGATGCGAAGACATCAATGAACGAGGTCGGCTCCTGGAGTCTTTTATGCATGACGAGTCCCTGTGTGTTCTAGATACCGGAACGCCAACACACTTTATTCTGCCCTCCGGCCACACTTCGGCTTTGGACCTTACCCTGTGCAGCCCACAACTTGCACAACTTTTTACCTGGTCTGTGGCTGATGACCATCTCAGCAGTGACCATTTTCCAGTGTGGTTGGAGTACCACGAGGGCATAATACTTGGAACTCGACCACGGCGATGGAATTTTAAGAAGGCTGACTGGACATCATATGAGGCTCGACTGGAGGAGGTTTTCTCCGCGCGACATCGTGTGACACTTATGTTGGTGGAAACACTTACCAACGTAATAGTGCAAACCGCCACTGACTTCATACCCCGCACCCCAGGCACTCTTCGTCGCGCTCCCGTCCCTTAGTAGACAGAGGAGTGTCGTCAGGCTATCCGTGCAAGACGGCGGGATTTCAGGACCTTTGATCGAAGTAGCAATACGGCCAACCTTATCGCGTTTCGACAGGCTCGGGCCATCGCACGGCGCACCATCCAGGAGGCAAAGCGTGCCTCGTGGAGGGCCTATGTGAGCAGACTAAATCGCTCCACACCCACATCACAAATCTGGTCAAGGATAAAGCGAATCGCAGACCAGTTCAACTCCACCCCTTTGCCAGCACTACGAGTGGGTGGCCGAAACGTCACGCACCCGCTCGATGTGGTAGATGAAATGACCCGTACCATATCTGACCGATGCCGTTCCAACAGTGGTGACGACGTCTTCACGCGTCGCAAAGTCGAGTGTCAGAAGCACCCGTTGAACTTCTCCACCTCTGAACAGCTCTGTTATAACGAACCATTCACCATGGCCGAGCTGAATTCCGCTGTTGGAGCCCTTCGAAGCGTATCCGACGGTCCCGACCACGTACACAACGACATGCTCAAGCATCTCCCAACACTGGCACTTGAGGCTCTGCTACACACGATAAATGCACTTTGGGAAAAAGGCGACTTTCCATTTGCCTGCCGTGATGCTACTATGATACCAATTTTGAAACCTGGCAAGGACGCTTCATACCCAGCGAGTTACCGACCAATTTCACTAACATCATCGCTTTGTAAACTGATTGAGAAGATAGTGAACGTGCTTTTGATCTGGTTTTTGGAACGGTATGACATTTTAGTGTGGTTTCAGGAAAAACCGCAGCACCATCGACCATCTTTTAACTCTTGACACTGTGGTACAAACAGCTTTCCACCAGAATCGCCATGTCGGTGCAGTGTTTTTCGATATTCAACGAGCTTATGACACAACTTGGCACTACGGCATTCTGAAGTTGGTCTTCATACATGGCATTCGAGGTTCAATAGCTCACTTCCTTGATAACTTGTTATCCAAACGCTTTTTTTCGCGTACGGATCGGGAACTACCTGTCAGACAGGTATCCACAAAGGGATGGAGTACCGCAAGGAAGTGTGATCAGCGTGGCGCTGTTCGCCATCGCGATTAACGACATCTGCGACCCCCTTCCGCGTAGCATTGGTAGATCGCTCTTTGTTGACGACGTAGCAATTTGGTGCTGTATATCCAATGCACCTTCAGTGGCACGGCAACTGCAGTTGGCGCTATCACACTTGGAAAAGTGGAGTTCCGAGAACGGGTTTAAATTCTCTATTACAAAAACGGTTGGCATGCACTTTTGTCGGTCTGATGGTACCTCCATTTCGCTGTTTCACTGATGATGTTGCTTGCATTTCAATGTTTTGCTGACGATGTTATTGGCGCTGCATGACCAACGCAGTCGACGCGCCCCTAAATTCCAATAACCAACCAACAAAGGCTTCGAAGATCCTTCTCACGTTTCTAGTCAGGCATGGTTTCGATTGAAGCCTTTTGCCACCCCGGTCCCAGACGCCTGTCTCGATTCTGACGTTCGATTAAGAAGGCAGAATTTCCGATGCATTTCATTTGGTGGACATTTATCTCCATTTCTATTTCCAACTTCAGAGATCCTGCCTCCATGTGTCCTAACGCTACCGGTTCATTTAGAAGGTTCAAAGCGCAAGTGATGCCTAGGCATAAGGTGACCACGGTTATGCAACATCATTCGACTAATCTGCGAACTGTGACATCACAGGTCATTCCCCAGAACCCATTCGGCAAACTTGGTGAACTCTGTTTCTTTTTGGATGAGCGGATTCATGAGCCAGTGAAGGTCAACCAACAGGTGGGAGCACAAAGGTCATGCATACGCATGCTTACATATTATAAAACTTTTGTGTACAATACCAAGCTAGGTCCTGCGAAAATAATGAGGAAAATGTCATTTATTGTCACAGCAACGACATGACATGATTTCTGGCTAAAGATCATCACGAACTAAAAATGGTGGCATTAAATAGGCTTACCTAGGGCAACAACGTTGCATTTCTCCTCAGATCAAGACATAGCAGTAAATTTCATGCCTTTCTAAGTACTGGCATAACATGTTTTGATATTTAAAAAATGCCAAATTGAGACTGGTGGTGAGATGTAGAGTTAGAAAGCTTCATTTCATGAGACATGCCGCTAGACATATTGAGAGCAATGTCTGAAAATCCGAGAATAGCGCAATTGGGAGCTGGTTATCCACTAGTGTGGATAACGAGTTCACTGTGGACTGCGGTGGTAAGCTGCGGTGGTAAGTTGCGGTGGTGACTGGTGCTCAGCAGATCGGTACGGCTCTGGTGACGTTGTCTGCTGCCGTGAAATGAGCAGTCCCTGTGGCACCGGCCGGGCAGGTCGGTCTCGCCGCCAATCGCCCATGCCAAGGTCACATTCATCAGCGTCGCTTATCCCAATCGTGTGTGTTTAGCCAGCGGCTGCCGGCTGCAGTGAAGAAGCCACCGACGAATATATGCGACATCAGACTGGCACCAACTAACACCTCCGACCAATTGGCACATCTTTTCGTCGCATTTTCCATACTTACCCTAACCTGGATTCTTTAGGAAGATCTGTCCACCCATTCTCATTTTTGAGTCTTTTTATGGCAAAAGCTGGCTGTGTAGGATCGTTCATTAGAAGCCGCATTAAAGAGAAAGATGGAACCACATACAAAATGCTTCCTCTTCCATCATCATTACCTGCCCCGACCTACCAACTCTAAGTCAGCTGCTGGTGCTATTTCGTGCATCTCAACATGCAAGTCAGAGATGCGGGAAAATCATCAAATTCGATAATCGAATATACAACCATTGGTGGATAAATGTGTTTCCTTAGTGGCACCCTAACGCCCATTATGAATGATCGCACTTCTGAACTTAGCATTGCACCATGTGAGGGGAACCCCGGATGACAAATCCACTCCTTTTATTCTTTTTAATTAAACAAAAAAACAAAACAAAAAAACAATCCGAATTGTTGCTGGGGTGGCTTTAGGAACCTAGGTTCTATTGCTTAGCAGAGCTTGCTGTGTGAGCCATGGCCCCACCACCCGATCCATGAATTCCAGTTCAACGGCAGGATTTTGACCGAAAGTTTAACGTGCCGTCAATGCACCGATACGGCCCCGTAGCTCGTCCCCGGCCTTATCGGGCCAGCTGCCAACTGACACTCCCTGCCGGGGGTTAAATGCGAGAGCGCGAAGCGACTCGAACCTTGTGTTTCCATGACAGGGGAGACCAATGCAGGCCAGCGCTCTAACCAACCGCGCTACCGGGGCGGCTTAATTCAACTATAAAGTGTGGAATTCCTACCATGCATGCTATTCCATTCAATGAAGGTAACCGTAAGCTATGAACAAGAAGAGCAGTACTCACAGAAGAAGGGAAAAACACATGCAATTTGATGTACGATGTATTGGTCTGAGCAGTGAGCATGTAGACGGAGTAGACGGAGTCTCGGGTGGAGACTCACACACAGCTACGGAGCAGGTGAAGATGCAGACGGAGCCAGGGATGGGGACTCGCACAGAGCTACGAAACCGCGTACGAAGTCACCATTGGAGAGCTATTCTATCTCAAACCACGCGACAAACGAAGCTACCCATTCACAAATTGAGCTACAGACGGAGTTATGCGGCCACGAACGGAGTCACGCAGGGAGTCGCCCAGCAACAAATGAAGCTGCAAGCGGAGGTAGAAGTCACAGATTGAAGGATAAAGCCACAGACGGAGCTACAAATGGAGCTACAACAGAAAGAGGGACGAGGCCGCATACGGAAGGACATGACCACATGCGGAAAGACAAAGCCGCATACGGAAAGACAAAGCCCCAGACATAAAGACAAAACCACATACGGAGCTGCAGACGGAGCCACAGACGAAGCTGCAAGTCACAGACGGAGAGACAAAGCCACATATGGGGCTGCAGACGGACCTACAAACGAAGCTAAAAGTCACAGGCAGAGTGACAAAGCCACATACGGAAGAGCAAAGCCACAGACGGAATGACAAAGCCACAAACGGAAGGACAAAGCCACAAACGGAGCTACATACGGAAGGACAAAGCCACAAACGGAGCTACAGACGGAGCTACAAGTCACGGATGGAGGGACAAACAGCCACACTCGGAGCTGCGGACCAGCAGACACAACAGCAGTCGGGCACGGTGTGAGCGGTGGTGGGGAAGTGCAGATTGTGTCATAGTGAGGATGCCCCACATTCAACTGGACGGGCCACCAGACCAGGAATACGGATCCAGCTGCAGACGGAGCACCGAATAGCCGGTCGGTCGAGATTGCAGTCGCAGATAGGCGGGCACAATCACGCCGTGACTGTTCGGACGCCTGGGGAATCAAATTGGCGCTGGCATGGCACCCAAGTTGGTCGAAACTTTGTTGTGTGTGGTGGAAAGATTGGCTCTGGATAAGTTTGGCTGAGTGTCCGTCAGTTGAGCGCGATCCGTTTGGACCCGACGTGGACCGGATCTGCCGGGATCGGATCGACCGGATCCGCCGGGATCGGATCTGCTGGATCGGCCACGACTGGACGTCGACCGGATCTGTCTGGACTGGATGGCGCCATGTTTGTGTGGCACCTTGTCGCTCGGCCAGTATGCAAAAGTGCAAACATACAAAGGTGCAAACATGCCAAGGTGCAAACATGCCAAGGTGCAAACATGCCAAGGTACAAACAAGCCACGGTGTAACCATTCCTTGTGTCAGTGCATCGAATATTTTTAGTCACAACGATTTTGCGACATCTGACGCAGGCACGCGGAGAGACGGACATAGGCCTGGGAGGACATTGGTGCCGGATGACAGTTGGTGGACACCACACGGGACAAACAAGGCCCAGTGTCGGGATGGTGGGCAGACACAACACGGGACAAACCAGGCCCGGTGTCGTGATGGTGGGCAGACACAACACGGGACAAACCAGGCCCGGTGTCGGGATGGTGGGCAGACACCACACGGGACAAACGGGTAGGGCCGGTGTCAGGATGGTGGGCAGACACCACACGGGACAAACCAGGCCCAGTGTCACACAGAGCAGGCCGGTTCGGTGGTGGGCAGACACCACACGGGACAGGGTAGCCGTCGGGATGGTGGGCAGACACCACACGGGACAAACCAGGCCCAGTGTCGGGATGGTGGGCAGACACCACACGGAACAGGGTAGGGCCGGTGTCGGATGGTGGGCAGACACCACACGGGACAGTACATGTCGGATTGGCAGACAACACGAAAAGGCGGTGTCGTGGACAACGGACAGGGTAGGGCCGGTGCGATGGCAACACCACACGGAACAAAGGCCCAGTGTCAGGATGGCAGACACCACACGGGACAGTACCGGTGTGGAACAAACAACACGGAATAACACGGGCAGGTAGGGCGGTGTCGGATGGTGGGCAGACACCACACGGGACAAACAGGCCCAGTGTCAGGATGGTGGGCAGACACCACACGGGAGAAGGGGGTTCTGTGGATGTAAAACGGGACAGGGTAGGCCGGTGTCGGGATGGTGGGCAGACACCACACGGGACAGGGTAGGGCCGGTGTCGGGATGGTGGGCAGACACCACACGGGACAAACCAGGCCCAGTGTCAGGATGGTGGGCAGACACCACACGGGACAGGGTAGGGCCGGTGTCGGGATGGTGGGCAGACACCACACGGGACAGGGTAGGGCCGGTGTCGGGATGGTGGCAGACACCACACGGGACAAAACCAACGCCAGTGTCGGGATGGTGGGCAGACACCACACGGGACAAATAGGCCGGTGTCGGGATGGTGGGCAGACACCACACGGGACAGGGTAGGGCCGGTGTCAGGATGGTGGGCAGACACCACACGGGACAAACCAGGCCCAGTGTCAGGATGGTGGGCAGACACCACACGGAACAAACCAGGCCCAGTGTCAGGATGGTGGGCAGACACCACACGGGACAGGGTAGGGCCGGTGTCGGGATGGTGGGCAGACACCACACGGAACAAACCAGGCCCAGTGTCGGGATGGTGGGCAGACACCACACGGGACAAGTTAGGCCCAGTGTCAGGATGGTAGGCAGACACCACACGGAACAGGGTAGGGCCGGTGTCGGGATGGTGGGCAGACACCACACGGAACAAACCAGGCCCAGTGTCGGGATGGTGGGCAGACACCACACGGGACAAGTTAGGCCCAGTGTCAGGATGGTAGGCAGACACCACACGGGACAGGGTAGGGCCGGTGTCGAGATGGTGGGCAGACACCACACGGAACAAACCAGGCCCAGTGTCGGGATGGTGGGCAGACACCACACGGAACAGGTTAGGCTCAGTTTCGGGATGGTGGGCAGACACAGTGACCTCCCACAGACCCCTAGACACAGTGATGACCTCCCACCACGCGACCCATCTCGCCTTCTGTCGCCGCGGCGTTGGCTAAATCCCGGGTCCGCCACTCCCCTCCTCATGCCTAATGGCATTACCGTAACGACTAACGACTGCATCAGAACGGTCGGATACCGCTGTGCTTGTCTCCTGATGGACTATACGAGGTCCACCGGACAAAGCCGACAGTCAGCCAAGGGCACAGCCAGCGAATCCTGCTCCCGGTGCCGACTGCGGCTTTGTCTGGTGAGCGTCCCCCGAGTCGATGTAAACGCGCCGATCCGTGCGCGATCAACCCCGTCCAATTTCAACGTTGGCACTCGGCTTGGCCAGCTTTAAATATGTATGGCTTGAGCCGGCGACGAGGTGGATTAGCCTGGTCAGATTTCCGTCCTCGGCCGCCACTTGCCTGGTCATCTCAGTCAGAAAGCGTCGTCCCCTGCATCCCACCCCACGGCCACTGCCACATCGTCCTGCCAGGCATGAGCCAGGCATGCGCGCAGTGGTCTCCAGCAGTGGTACTGCTACTCCCGAAAATGACGCAACCTAGCATTAACCCTGATAGATGGAGTCGACCGTAGAGAGATAGCTTCAAATGTGGACTCACCTCGCTGAAGTTTGGATATTTTACCACTGCTGCTGTCCGGCACATCCTGGGACGAACGTACAAAAAGTCAACTTTAAAAAAAAAACTATAGGGGGTGAGAAACATTGAAGTTGCCAGGAACCAAAAACGCTTGGCCATTATGCTGATGTCTTTGGTATGCTAATTATTCAGAACCTTGCCTGGATATTAACTACCTAATTTTAAAAGCAATACATTGCTTTAAAACAGTTTCATGTGCCAAAAAGTGCAGTTTTGTCTAGATTAGGAAGTTATCTCTTTTCAGCGATAATTTCCTTTTTGTATCTCGCCAGATCGTCAGTTTGAGCAGCGAGCATGTAGACGGAGCAGACGGAGTTTCGGGTGGGTACTTGCACACAGCTACACTGCGGATCATCCACCAGCTGCCTGTCTCTGCGGTCGGTTGTCGGTCGGTGGTCCACTGCCCTCGAGCCTTGTGTAGCTTACCACCGATGGCCCCTCCCATTTTCCAGAATTTCCCACATTTTCTCCCCTGATTTCGCTTCTCGTTTCTGTCTGCTGTGTGCACACCTCTGGCGGGTTTTTGGCGATCGTGCGGTGCATCCGGGCAGTATACGGCCGGTAATTCAGCGGGAAGATGACAGAGCTATGCAACCACCACGCTGCACCATTAATCACAGCCACGCCAGGTCGCGACCGTATCAGCGACGCCCTCCCCCAAACATCCCCCCCACCCACCTATCAGCGGCACGGATGTCGAACACATGCTTATGTCGGTATCCATGTGGATGACTGACGCCAGCCTCAACGTACCTATGTCGGCCGTACACCATGCCGGCATTGCCTGTGCCAGGGTAGGGTCCGATGCCCCGCAGATAGCGGACGGCTTGTAATTGGTGGTACGTGTTGGGCAACTCAGCATAAATATTGACGTCAGTCTTCACTGAGGTTTGATGTATTGCATCGCACATCTCATTGTCTGCCTTGTACTTATGGAACTGCAAATTGGCATGTCAAACGGAGTTTGGTAGCAGCGTCACGCCTTATGTTATAAACAAATTTACCTCCCCTGGCTACCTAAAATGCATGAAAAAGATAGTAAAGTTATTTTTCAACAAATATATTACAATGTAACTAAAATGCCATCAATTTAGAAAACAAGTGGTTACATGCCAGGTTATAACACACCAATTATACTTCTGTGCCTAAAACATAAATTATTTTCAACCCAAAATAAGAACATGGTTTCATCCACTATCAATCAAAATATACATAAATAATAAGGCAACTTTGACGTCACAAACTTCTTCAAAATGTCAACACAAGTCTGGCATCCGTCGGTTCCTTCTACTTTGGCTAAAACCCATATCTTCGTACCGAATAAAAAATCCGAATTTTTCATGTTGGCACCAGAGGTGCAAAAAATGTACCAATCGGATACCCTCCTTCCATACCAAAAGCCAGTTTTGCAACATGTAATATGCCGCCCCAACTAGTCCATTTACCACTTTAAGCATACATTCAAGCGCAGAGACCGCTACTTATGATACAAATCACTACGTAATTAACCTTGGGTGTGCAAACATTGATTTGCCTCAGTCATTGATTTATTGATGACAAGAAGTATTATATAGACGCACATAAAAGGAAGTGCATTGACTAAGCTGTAAATATGTTTCGATCATGGGTCACTTCCACCAACATTCTGAATTTGGATACAGTGGTTCCAATGTTTCTCCCACAAAATTCCGCATTGCCAAATACATCAAACCTAAGTTAGTTTCTCAGGTCCATTAGTCTGCATTAGCTGTTAGGAGGGGCACACAGTACACATTGATTGGGTAATGAAGAGGAAGTGAGCAACATGATAGCACGGATTTCCAGCTAAGTAAGCTTGCTCCTGGAGTAACGTCAAACTAGCCAGGAGACCTGAATCTAAACATTTTATGATACGTCCAAGAAGAATTACTTCGTTCCTTCACATGTGATTCTAAATCTCATCAGCTACATCTTGGTCAGTTATCTTGCAAAGCCTGCGGAATTTGTTTCAATAAACACGCGCCCTGGAGTGCCTCTGAAAATTACGAGCACTGGAGGGGTGGATGCCGCTCCCCTAAGATCTCGGCTCCTATCAAAGCTGGAGCAACAAAATTATCAGTGTGGGTCGGTGCCGTAGTGAACTCTATTTTGTGAAAATTTCATGAACTTAGGCAAATATATTCGAGGTCAAATGGGGTCAAAATGGAAAACTTTTCTGGTTTTGCGTGGCTGAGCTTGTATTGCTATGGATCGCTATGATTGTGTTTAAGTGCTCCAAAATGGACATCAATGATGCTTTGGACATTACTATTGATGCAATACAGATGTTAGACTCGACCTGTTTGATATTTGACCTCGGGTCACCTATATAACAGCACTTTATCAGGTCATCACCTGCTCCACTTGCCGAATCCGGGTCATCCGCCCGACTACTCCGACAATAATGGCAAACAGTAGTTTTCAGGATGTGTAGGGAGTAACATGCAAGGTGACATCAATATCGCATGACAGTCATTTGTATTGATGACAACATTCCAGCTGACCAAGTTTGATTCCATTAACGTGCCATGAACTTGACCTGACTTGACCTTGGTGACCTAACATGACTTTTTTAAATTATAAAGCATAACAATATACATCAGACAAGTCACTAGTGTTGCCAAAAAACTTCCCTTTTGCCAGTATACTGGAAGCGCATCACCGCCGAGTTTTTGGGTCTGGCCCTTAAAATTTGTGTTGACTTTAACGACCCCTAACTCGAAAAAATACTCGTCAGATTTTCATTTTTCTTCCTTTAAGCAACGCGCCGGTCATTTCTTAGCAGGTACGCAAACAATGGCGTATATCTCCCGGTAAAATCTGGAGTTATGTACGAAAAGCTGGATGGGTGGATAGATTTCGCCCCCCTCCAGGGCGCGTGTTAAAAAAAGAAACATTTGGTGACAAGTATGAAGGGAGAAAATATGATTTCAACCAACCGTGGTATTGCTTTGGTAACTTGCTTAACGGGATATTGCCTTTCAGTTCAAAGTCCCTAGCACGGTAACACAAAATATAAATAAAGACCTTGAAGCTTCAATGAATAACTATTAACTATGCTTTACAAACCGCGGAGAAACACATTGTGAGAAAAGCGCCATACTAGTGATAAAATGGAAAGCACCATATTTGGTAGAGTTATCAACATAGTCAAAAACTTGAATATAATTCAGCAGTATTCTGGAATAAAATGGCGCTTCTGGTATATGACGTTGGTGGCTTCGGCTTTGTCTAGTTTAAACCAAATGTGCTAGATTTGTGGACATTGGAGTACTTGCTTTGTCTCTAGTTATATTGAGTGGGACCTTCTGATGGGGATGTCGCTCATCAAGATACGCCCAACGGTCAGCATCTATGTAAAGGCTTACCAAATATCGTCATGCTAGGCTACTTAGTTGACGCAGCGCCACACAGACATCTTAACTTTCGCCCGGCACCCTTACCCCTTTGATAAGATCTTACACACTTTCGAGTACAGATATTTGCATTAAGTTATCAGGAATTGCCCATCTCAACAGAAGGGACCAAATTGCTATTACTGATTGGTTGAACTTTTATGACGTCAGGCTTCATCATTATTAGCATTTGAGTGCTAAAATATCACATGTGGGCCGACTGTGCCCACTTAGGTGTAATTAAGTTTACTTAGCGTATCATTTCTAGATGTGGTTTACTGGTCGAAAGAGGAAATTGTCGAAACATTAGTCAATTAGGATATTAAAAACATACATCGCTAAAATTATGAATTTCTGTTTTTTAAGCAGTTTCATGCGACTTTTCTCCCTGATGCCAAAACACGTAGTTGTCTAAGTCACCCAAAAATGGATCCAGGTCTTCAAATATTTCGTTGTGCATGACGCCATAGGTGGCCATAGTGACGTCAATTTTTTGCAGGTATTCAAACATTTCTGACTGTTTTTTTCATCATCGTCATGACCGAAATCGTCGTCGGTGTCTTTATATTTTCTGTCCATGTCATAGTTTCTGGGTTCCTTAGATATCCTGGAGGCGGAAATCCCCTCCGACCTGGCGGAGGACGATCTGACGAGAGCTGAGGGCGCCTACAACACGCACATGCTCCAAGAACACCTGTAGGACACCGATGGTATCCTTTAGGCGCCCCAAAGTCGTTCTAGGGATGCTTCTCGTACGTTCCAAGGGCGCCTCTCACACGTTCTAAAGATGACCTAGGGAAACTTTGACGTCCATAGGACGTCTGTAGTGACCCAAGACCGTCTTTGGGTGTTCATTGGGAGACCTATGCATGCCTAAGGATGTTGCTGGTTCACCCTTATAGCGCATGTTGAAAGCCATGTTCAAGGGTCTGACGCGTCGCTTTTTCGGACCCCAAAAATGTGCTTTGCCTATGTATGTACTTCAGCATTGCACACTTTACGTATATAGGTTATCAGCATGGGAGGACGCCCCGATAACTGGGTAGGACGAGATCAATTCGTCCCATAGGTGCCTACGTCCTTGGTATGAGTGGCAGTAGTGCTGTGCGGCTCGACTGGATCAGTGCACAGTCGCCGCCACCTGTGAGTGGTAACGGCCGCGGGGCCGATGCGGATCTGATGCGTGTCGGTGGTCGTATCCCACGTGCCGCATGGACCAACCGACACAATTCATGTGCCGCTATTACAGTGATCAACCGGGTATGCGGTTCTCTATTGCGGCTAATGCTGCAGCAGCACCAACGCTGCAGGGCAGGTGCTTCCGGTCGGCATCATGCCGCAATCGGCACAAATTGCGCAGGGGGCCGGTGACGGTGTGATGGACGGCTCTCTTCTTCTGGGTGCTCGTGTTTCCCGAACATGTTGCTTTCCTCAGTTAGTGCTGTCAAGTGGTGTGGCAAGCCGCCCAACCATTGATACTACAGCAAAAGGCCCAAAGTAGAGGTGACAGATCCACAACATTTAGGGACCGAGGCCCGAATCCGTTCGGCCTGCCGTGGCCAGTACAGGTGACAGCTGCACATTTAGTGACCGAGGCACGGGTCTGGCCAGTCTGTTGTGGCCAGTGCAGGTGACAGCTGCACATTTAGTGACCGAGTCACGGGTCTGGCAAGTCTGTTGTGGCCAGTAGAGGTGACAGATGCACATTTAGGGACAGAGGCACGGGTCTGGCCAGTCTGTTGTGGCCAGTAGAGGTGACAGATGCACATTTAGTGACCGAGGCACGGGTCTGGCCAGTCTGTTGTGGCCAGTACAGGTGACAGATGCACATTTAGGGACAGAGGCACGGGTCCGGTCAGTCTTCTGTGGCCAGTAGAGGTGACAGATGCACATTTAGTGACCGAGGCACGGATCTGGCCAGTCTGTTGTGGCCAGTAGAGGTGACAGATGCACATTTAGTGACCGAGGCACGGATCTGGCCAGTCTGTTGTGGCCAGTAGAGGTGACAGATGCACATTTAGTGACCGAGGCACGGGTCTGGCAAGTCTGTTGTGGCCAGTACAGGTGACAGATGCACATTTAGGGACAGAGGCACGGGTCCGGTCAGTCTTCTGTGGCCAGTATAGGTGACAGATGCGCATTTAGGGACAGAGGCCTGGGTCCGGGCAGTCTGCTGTGGCCAGACCGTGTTTGAGCGCGATCAATGCTCTCCGAATGTCACCAGTTATCAAGTCGGCGGCCCTTGTGTGTATTAATTACTTACCCATCATTCTCATAAGGTACTGTTTTGAACATTTACGCGGAAAAACATGTACCGTTTTATGGAAATACGTTTTGGGATTTTTTTTAATCTCATGAAAATGGCTTCATGCTACTGAAAGTATAGCATGCAAGCTAATGTTGTTGCTTTTGGAAGTGCGCAATCCACTTTGAACAATTTGGTGATGCCATGATTTGTTGATGTCAGATTTGTTCAAGCCAAGGGATTGTATAAGACAATTCTGGCGATGTCAAACTACACACAAATATAATATCAATCCGAATGTGATACTTCAATAATAATAACAGGAACAACGGCGAATGAACACGTCCAAGTGAGATATCGAAACCAAGAACGTCAGGGGTCCGTGTCGTTTGGCTGTTTAAGCTTTCCAAGGAACATGTTCTGGCATTTCCTGACACAAATGGCAGAGGAAACAATTCTTATATGCATCGCTTAACATTTACAGAACGGGTTGCCAGTCATGCCTAATTGGGCGGCGACCAGCCCTCTCGCCACTGCGCACCTTGAGCGCCTCGTGGCGTCACTGAACGGTGTGCTCCTCGACGCCGATGCTGGGTGTTGCAGCGGCTGCACGTTGTGCAACTGATTAGCGTCAATTGCTGTGCAATCAGGCGGCGGTGCGGCAGGAATCGGTCGTGGATAATCCGGCCGTTGTGCGGCACGGCACGGCACGGCACGGCATGACACGGCACGGCACGGCACGGCACGGCACGGCACGGCACGGCACGGCACGGCACGGCACGGCACGGCACGGCATGACACGGCACGGCACGGCACGGCACGGCACGGCACGGCACGGCACGGCACGGCACGGCACGGCACGGCACGGCACGGCACGGCACGGCACGGCACGGCACGGCCGAGATCGCTGTCGAGACATGCCATCTGCAGCCTCGTCGACGTGAGCACGTTAGCCGCCTGCACGGCGCACGCGTGCTGTTTGTGCCGCGAACTACCCGTCAGACGGCTGTCGAACTGGTGATGCCCGTGCCGCCCACCAGACACTGGCCAACCAGCTCTATCGGGCGTAATTAATCATGCTGAGAAGAAGGCGGCCTTTCGGCTCCTGTTGCGCGCGCTCGGCTTGCTGGTTCGCAGCCCGACTGTTCGTGTCGGTGGATAGTTGCTGACGATGTGTTCCGTGTCTGGCGCCACGTAGCTCGTCGATACAGCCATCTGACACCGTCGGCATGACTGACGAAGCCCAGAGCAGACCTGGCCGTGTCCAGTGGTCCGAACCATGTCGTCAGAAGGATGCCGGCTCGTCTAGCACGGGCCGCGCTCGGCAAACTGGTTCGAACTGGTGGCCAACCGCAGGCCAATCACGAGTAATCCCCGTGCGAGGTCTATTTCTATGAATGCTCTTATAAAACTGTGTGGAGCCATGAGTTTGGACCGGTCAGGAGACTGGACACGGTGGCCTCCGATGCAACGTTCGCCTATGTGTGCTGTGTGCCGCCGTCGTGGCCGGTCACCCTCGCCTAGTGCGTGCTGTGTGCCGCTGCCGTGGCCGGTCACCCTCGCCTAGTGTGTGCTGCGTGCCGCCGCCGTGGCCGGTCACCCTCACCTAGTGTGTGCTGCGTGCCGCCGCCGTGGCCGGCCACCCTCGCCTAGTGTGTGCTGTGTGCCGCCGCCGTGGCCGGTCACCCTCGCCTAGTGTGTGCTGTGTGCCGCCGCCGTGGCCGGTTTGGGGTGGTTCTGATATGTCACTGTCCCCCGTAATGTGCGCCGGCAAAAGCGCTTCCATTGTATTTGGAAGTGCCGTGCAGGTATTCGTCTGAATCACGCGCGCAGGTGTTCGCAGTCACAGCCAGTCCCGGATCTATTTCTCTCGTCCTCAACAAGATATCTTGCTCTTGGACCGGCAACGCCGGGGCTTGTCCCGACATCGTGCCGGCATTTGGCCTTTCTGAGCCGTCCTGCCGGTGCTGTCAGCACCCGTCTGACACAAGTGTGTTCAAGCAGACGCTGCACACTTGTGCCAGCCTTGCCGGCCTCATTGCTGGCCGGCATTTACGAGATGCAGGTATTCCGATGCAGTTTCTGCCATCGGCTCTGTCTGCCAGCTGCGCTTACCGCTGGCAGCATCTGACTGCATAGATCGCGTGACCCGGGATCGCCGTAGGAATCCGACGTTTGTGTGCGGCGCAACGACTGCCAGCACTCCATGGTGTTGAACCGCACTGCAACAACCTCGCCTGGATGCTATGCGCGCGACACTTTCGACTCTGTCCGAGTGGAATGAGCTCCATTCGTCGTCAGCTGCTTGTCCAAGTTTCAACAAAATGGGATCTTGTCGGGTTGACGTGGCTTTGCAGGAAAAGAATGTAACCAAATTGGCGGTGATTTCAGGTGGCTGGAGATTTTCGTGAGCTCTTGCACCTCCTAGCGCATGTTTTCAAGGAAACTTGGACGATAATGGTAGGTGGTTGATTATTGTGTAGTTTGAAACACAAATTTCGAGCTCGATGAAACGCCGAAGCAATTGGCTCCGTTCCAAACATATGTGAAATATCATGAAAGTGGGTGTTGCTAATTACCCCTTGATGTACAAAATAAGGAAAAGGTAGTGTTCCTTAGAAGGGCCTTTGTGAAGTGCGGTTGGTGTTCTTAGAGGGCCACAAGTGCCGCAACTTTTATCCGCCCATTCGATCGAAATGTGGCCCCGTAAAACTTGAAAACATGGGAAAGTCTAGTGTAAGTCCATATTTGCTACAACAAAACTATCGTCCAATATTTGTCTTTTTTCTGCCACAAGAGGGTAACGTTTAACGTACTTACAGCATGGCTGTATGGTGATTGTGAAATCGGGCCCAGCATATACGACATAAAGCTAAGTGTTCATAGGCGGTGCTAATGAGTGAAACTTGAACTTTTTCCCGAAAATATCATTTTTAGCAATGTATGGTCAATCTCAAAACCAGATATTGAAAATGAAGTAGCTGAAATCCAAGGATTTTTTGGGGGAGGCGGGCTATTCCTCTATTCTGTCCAAGCTTGCTATGTTCCTGGTTTATCCCCCAAATTTCGAAACCTTGCCTACACCCATGCTTGCACCTACATCTTACATCTTACACCTACATCAGTGTGCCACAAAAACAGGGGTGTAGGATCACAAGATCAGTAGGGGGTGGGGGCTCAGCCTTATGTCGATGAACCTAAGATACACCAAGTGCAAATTTCGCACAGGATTTGGGCCACTGTATTTAGCCATCTTGAAGACGAAAAAATCACACTAATTTCATTGCTATTATTTTCTTTTTTGCAGTTGTCCGGAACCTATGCTACCTGCGGACAAAATAATCAGGAAATAGTTAATCGAAAAGCTACTTCCAAATATGGAGAATTCGTCCAGTGCCGAAACGATTTCATCGGCTTCCGTTTCGCATCATGTCTGTTAGTATTCTTTTACAGTATTTATATATGGTGCGTTTGACGACAGATCAGCCGATGCACTTCACCCCATGATTTTTGTATTCAGACCAAAATTTGCTCACAGTGCAGACTTTGGCTCTGAATACGGCTGTGCAAATTTCAACCTGATACGATAAACGGCTTTTGAGCCATAGCCTCCGGCAACATTTTCAGGTAAAAAGCAGGTTGGTTTGACGATGGATATCTAATCAACATGAAACAGAAATGGTGGCAAAGTATATACATTTCAGAAGAAAGGATTAACTGAAGGATTCTCGAAATATAATATCAGTATTTCCTACAGTTGACCACGTGACGTCATGACCTCGTGACCACGTGACCTCCCGTGAACCATCGAAATTGGCTAATTTCATGGCGGTAGTAAAAGTGGGCGTGATTTCGCTGACCAAACAAGACATGAAAAATGCGTTCTTACAAATATCCGATATGGCCGTCCGCTCTTCATGACTTTGCGATTTTGCGTTTTCCGGCTAGGACGGATTTCGTGTGAACTCTCTTCCATTGAAAGCCTCAACAGGTAGAACAATGACATACAAGCATATCATTTAAAAACGTTTTTCTAAGAAAAAGAAACGTGTACCATTTTAAGGTAGATCTTATATTTGTCCTTCAAAACGGATTTCGTGCGAGCTCTCTTCCATTGGGAAGCTACATGAGGTAGAACAATGACACACAGGCATATTTGAAAATGTTTTTTTTCTGAGAAAAAAAAATGTCTAGCATTTCAATGTAGATCTTATATCTTTCCTTTAAAAACATCACAAATTTCAAGGTTTTTAAGCTACCGATAGGCCACCCATGTGTTTATTTGTACGTAGCGACGAAGTTGTTCTGTATACTAGTCTTCTTGTAGGTACGTGATGAGTCTAGTGGACCGCGGTTCCACGAAACCGAAAGCCTGCATTATTATATTGTGAAGACGGGATTAATGCAGTCAAACCGCAAGCACGTTTCCGATATGACGTTTGTACAAAGTCTCAATGAGATTGATGACAGCAATTGTTACAAATATTTAATTTTGAGGCCGAAAAACACTCAGTTAATTTACGGATACGACCGCGCGGCGACCGATATCAGTCCAGCGTACCAAAGAGATCAGCCCCGACTGACTGAGCGGAGGTCGGCTTGCCAGTATCCAGCCCTAGTCAGCTGACCACTGCTAAGATGATTTGTTAATTCCTGATTGGGTGTCACCCAAATGCAAGTGTCGGGCTTCGATCTCCATTCGAAGCTAAATGACGTATTCCTTCCGATCTAACCCGGCGAGGCCTCCCAATGACGAGCCGTCAGGTGATATGTTTTCGCCCCGCAGACGACCTCGCTAGGCGGCCGTCTATTGTTCGCGATTCGACTCGGCCTAACGTCCGGTCACAGCGGCGGCGCGGACCGGCGGCAGGCTGCCGGCCGGCTCAGACTCGTTACACTTACGGGCGCGGTACACTTACGGCGCGGCATTACAGGACTACTACATTACGGGCTGCGCAATCATATAAATGAGGCGGCCAAACAGCATTGATATAAACTGCGTCACACTTCAGAACAACTGATGTGTATTGAATAGCAGCAGACATGGAAATAACGCAACCCGACCCTATTGAATCAAGTTTTATAACCTACATTTTGCATCAGGCGCGGTTGGTGGGTCTGCAACAAATATGAGGATCACTTTATGTCAACGATCAAGAAGTGTTAGGCAGTTTTATCATTTTGTGCTGAAGAAAATAGCATTGTGTGTTTGTGGACTGCTGATGACTATGTGTTAACGGGAAATAAAAGTAAAGATGTGTGTCTTGCGCATGTCTTCTCTTCTTTCCTCCCACCACATCTATACTTCGTACATATATCCGCACTCCCCGTCCGTACATAGCTCAATACTCTCCATACTGGTGGCGGTTCTGAAAGAGATAAAAGCGCCGGCGTTGATACCGGCCAACAACAAAGGAGTTAATAAAGGAGTTGACATCGGGAAGGAAACGGTACCAGGCTTCCCAGAGCGAATCAGTTTTTGAAAACGCCAGGTTGAAAGAGGGCGTGTTTTTTTCGGCGTACATAAAAGGTATAATCATTTGTGAAAGTTGCTTACCCTGTTTACATGAGAAGGAAAACTTACAAATACCATGCGATTAAGAAAACCTGCAAAATAATGGTATTGTAAACGGGCTTTTGTGTTGCAAAACATGCGAAAAACTTAAGGGAAATTTATGCTTCGGTAGGCGGATTTTTGGGATAAGCGGGAACCATGAACAAATAACGGTACGGCTGCAATGGTCTTGACAAGTCTTGAAGCTATTCTCTGCTCAGTTTTTAGTAAATTAAGGGAAATTATGAAAATGTATGTATTGTTTTTAATTATAATTGCGAGCATAGTGATGCGACACAAAGATCAGACACGTAACAGCTGAATGCGGCGCTGAGACGTCACATTATTGGTGGGTATCACGGCCGTGAGTTTTACGATGTGGCGGAGTGTTCAACTTGCGGATTTGTGACAGCGTTTGGGTTTTGCTGATTGATCTCTTGGATTGCGTAGTGAACCTGATTTACCCTGTTCATTTGACTATTTCACGGACGGGAACAAGGCCGACTGGAACAATGCACCCTTGGCGAGTTTGTGAATGAGTGCGTACATGGGCAAGCAGGCGAACTCTTGAGCGAATGATGGGGTGAGTAAACGTCTGTGCAGTGCCATGCTGCATGGGGAACTGGTTTTATGAGGGTCCATGCAGCTACTATTGTGTTCGGGGGAGACTTGGTTCCTGATTTCAATTCATTATGCACTTTTGAGTTATGCCATGTCTTTACAAATCCCCAAGATTTGTACTCACTCCATCATTCACTTCGTTCACTCACCCCATCATTCACCCAGGAATTCGCTTGCTCGCCCATGTACGCATTCACTCACTAACTCGCCACTGACTCATACACTTACTCACTCACTTACAAACTCATTCATCCACACACACGAGCACTTCGAGAGCGGTAGGCGATGGCATGTCATGGATATATATGTGTATGTATGGGCATATATATATATATATATATATATATATATATATATATATATATATATATATATATATATATATATATATATATATATATATATATATGTATATATGTATATATATGCATGCATATATATGCATATATATATATATGCATATATATGTATATATATACATATGCATATATATATATATATATATATATATATATATATATATATATATATATATATATAGTGTAGGATAGATGTATACAGTGGGTGTCTAAAGAAGCGACGAACCGTTTTACTGTGTTATGGTCACAGCACATGTACTTGTTGCAATGCCCATTGGTGTGTTGGAATTTACGTATGATCGATACCTGGACTTGATGATTGTTTGTTTGTTTGTTTATTAGAGCTTAAGGACGCCTGAGCTGCTATTGGTTATCTAGCGCCCAGGACTTAGATGATGATTAAAATTTTTGTGTCGGTATTGGTAGACAATCTGATACATATAGTATGTGCGTAAAATGTCTCAGTGTATATATTGTCTCCGAAGGATGCCCGTGCCCGAAATGTGTTATAATTATTTGCTTCTATTCTACTGAATATAAGCATAATACATTACTTTTACAATCGTCTTTAATTACACCATGCTCCGTACAGCTCTCCACAACATTATAAGATTCAGAGATCATGAGAAATGAATACTGCAAATGCATTCATTCCGAAGGTGAAGCATAAGAATGATTGGTATTATTGCATATCAAGGTACTTTTTATTCTTTGGATTTTTAATGCGATATATTTTAACGTGATTAAGGCGATGCGACCACTCATTTTATCCGCAAATGGTCACTTTTCAGTTGGCAAATAAATACACGATCATAATCTTCAATCTACACATATAGTCAATCGCGTCCTTGGTGTACATAATTGCCGTACCTGGTGTGTCACAGATGTGAAGAAGAAGAAATTAAAATTGCATGCCCTCGATTAAATACTCCCTGACTTCGTTTCGGACTGAATTTGTTTCGGACTGACCCTACGTTTCGGACTGAATTCCACTTCATTCCAGACATACAACATTCGCAACCGCATGCTTCTGGAATTCTTGATTAATGTTAAAAGCTCCTTGCGATGCTGTTAGCGTTAACAGCAGCGCCGACAATGTTTGCAAGATTTGGTGGCGTTGTTGAAGAAAAGGTTGTTTGCTATGATTCTGATTGTTCAGGTTAGGTTAGGTTAGGTTAAATTAAGTTAGGTTAGGTTATCATACATTACAATATATCATATTTATTATGCTACGTTTTCTTAGTTTAAGTTAGGTTAGGTTAGGTTAATTTATTTTGTTCTACGGTTTCTTTATTCATGTCATTTTTGAATCCTTGATTGAGCAAGCAGAAATCAGCTGACACAAGCTACGTAGCCATGCACATCAGTGTAAGGACGGATTCGCTGTGTACCAGTTGCACTCCAGTACTTCATGAAATTATTAAGCTTTTTTTAAGCACAATCAAGCAAGCTTAGCATTTTTAGGATAATACGGTGTCATTCCCACCGAAGTTATGCACCCAAAGTGTTGCAGGGTTTGTCGGTATTTCTTTTTTAAGGAATTCCACAGCCGCGATATTCATGATTTCCTTCTTGAAACATCGAAACTTTTAAGCAGCAGTCCGAGCGCAGTGCTGGTCGGTCCAACACCATCGAGATGCAAACGGACGAGTTACGGCCAAGAGCATTCCATTAGGGTATGTAAATGTTTGCAGCATTAACTCATAAAATGCCGTTTATCACATAGCACATTTCCTCCGTGCCATGCCTTTGACGTTATCAATTGTATTGACCGCCGTTCACTTAATATTAATCATTTGCGGATAAACTGAATGGTTGCATCGTCTTCATCGCGATAAGAAGCATCACATTAAACAATCCAAAACATAAAAAGTTTCCTTGATCTCCAAATTTCCCAATTAGTCATGGATCGTTAATGAACACACTAAGAAGATTTGATTAGCCGCAATTATGTAAACTCACTGTCGTTCAAATAAGTACTGCATCCAGGGAAAATGACGTCAACCATCACGGGAATAGTTGACTTGGGTGGCCAAAGCTCATTGAAGGCTGCTGGAAACCATTTGAATCCAGTGTGCAATAACGGTGCTGAATCCAGAATCTGGCGATCCGAGCCGGATCTGACCCTAGATCTGACCTGATAGGGAAAGTTGAAAAAACCGATTTGATCATAAAATCCGGCAGGAGCGGATGCCAGAGGCATCACTAGTAACTGCATTCTGAAGGTTGGTGCTACTGACATAGTGTTCCCTTGACACTGTCACACGGCCGTAATAACTATTATAATTATACATTGAAAGACAACTTTTTAGTAACTCCGCCATATGGCTCGTAGCCAACCAGCTTTTTTTTCTTCAAGAATTGAAGCCGAATACGAATATGTTGCGTCCTAGCATTCGTTGTTGTTTGATATGACCTCGAATGTCTGTTGCTATGGAGATAAAGAGAACTGTAGCCCTGGAACCAAAGACGGTCTATGTTGAAACCAGTTTTGACCGGAAATACCGCCAATTTCTGTCGTTCAAGCGTGCCCGGCGTTTGGCTATGCTTTTACCTGGCATGGTGGAGGCAAGCGAGACAGAAATCAGTCATCCTAGAACAAGAGACGGTACTCATGTCGATACTTGCTTCGGTTAAATATACCGGTAATATTTGGCGTTCTAATGCTCCCCATCGTTTGACTATTAGTTTAATTTTACACGCCAACTATTATCGAAGCAGAACTCATTGTCACTATGAAGCAAGCCAGAGTCCACGTGTTGTAACTAGTTTGTACCCAATATGCCGGCACCTTTGGGCGCTCTAGCATTCTCCGTGGTTTTATCATATATTTGTCTTAAAAGATTAACCGGTATCGTACAGCGGATATCGGATTAGTATATATGCTCGACAAGATAGACGTGTAACCAGCTTTTATTAAGATTTGGAGATCGTAATTAAATCCGGATACAACTACGTGTTCAACATGACGGAGGTGATGATTTAATGGCGCGGCCGTTCCATTTGCTCAGCCGGCCGATATGGATCCTTTCCGTGCCAAGCCCGTCAGCAGCAGCTCCGGTCGCACCGCTCCCGCTGACGTCCGTGTTCTGCCGCAGCTTCGTTGAGATGATCCCAGATCAATAGCCCGGTCTAGGTAATGGCGAAAGTTCACTTGCGATGACGTCGACGGGCGACCGCCCATGCGCCCGGTAACCTGTGTCGCGCACCTCTAATCGGCTTCAGTCGCTAGCGACCTTGATGACAGGCAGGACTGGATAAAAACAGCCCCGGAAATTTGTTATCAGAAGCAGTATTTTATATTGGAAACTTTCTATGATAAGTATAATAATATTAAGTATAATTGCAATAATAATAGGAATAATAATGACATTAATATTAACAATATGACGTTCCTATATACTCGTACCGACAGTATGATCCTCACGTTGTTCCTGCCAGAATTAAAAAAAAAATTGCCCTCTCTGAATGTGGTTGACCGACATGTTGCTCCTCAATTCACGATTCAAAACTATAAATATGCCCCTGAGTTGGTCATTGCTGTTGCTCTTGATGTTAGTGTCAGTTGATGACTGGTGGTACGGATGATATCCGTGACAGAGGGCAGGGTGACTGTCATTGGTGAGTAATAATTCAAATAAAAGATTCCATAAGTAGCAGTGACGTGGTGACCGATCTAATGGTGCTGTCGGTGACTGGTGTCCCTAGTATTATCAGTGACTGGTGGCACTGATGATGTCGGTGACAGGTGATCACTGGTGCCACTATCAGTGCTTAAGACACATTCATAGGACTCCTTTTTGGGTGTGATAAATCATTGTATACGCCTTCGAGAACCGTCTCTGTCCATCCCGTTAGTGGCCCAGTGCGGGTCGCCTGCCGTCGTGGCCGCAGGCTGGTCCATAATATGAGAAGGGCGTATCGCGCTCAGTGGAATGTTGCACCCGGCCTACGGCAGAGAAGAGCAACACCCGGCCGACGGCAGAGCAGAGCAACACCCGGCCTGCGGCAGAGAAGAGCAACACCCGGCCTGCGGCAGAGCAGCGTAACATCCAGCCGACGGCAGAACAGCGTAACACCCGGCCTACGGCAGAGTAGCGTAACACCCGGCCGACGGCAGAACAGCGTAACACCCGGCCGACGGCAGAGCAGCGTAACACCCGGCCGACGGCAGAGAAGAGCAACACCCGGCCTGCGGCAGAGCAGCGTAACACCCGGCCGGCGGCAGAGAAGAGCAACACCCGGCCTACGGCAGAGAAGAGCAACACCCGGCCTGCGGCAGAGAAGAGCAACACCCGGCCGACGGCAGAGCAGCGTAACACCCAGCCGGCGGCAGAGCAGCGTAACACCCGGCCTACGGCAGAGCAGTGCAACACCCGGCCTACGGCAGAGCAGCGTAACATCCAGCCGACGGCAGAACAGCGTAACACCCGGCCGACGGCAGAGCGGAGCAACACCCGGCCAACGGCAGAGCAGAGCAACACCCGGCCGACGGCAGAGCAGCGTAACACCCGGCCGGCGGCAGAGCAGAGCAACACCCGGCCGACGGCAGAGCAGCGTAACACCCGGCCGGCGGCAGAACAGCGTAACACCCGGCCGACGGCAGAACAGCGTAACACCCGGCCGACGGCAGAGCAGAGCAACACCCGGCCAACGGCAGAACAGCGTAACACCCGGCCGACGGCAGAGCAGAGCAACACTCGGCCGACGGCAGAGCAGAGCAACACCCGGCCTGCGGCAGAGCAGCGTAACATCCAGCCGACGGCAGAGCAGCGTAACACCCGGCCGGCGGCAGAACAGCGTAACACCCGGCCGGCCACGACACGCAGATGCTGAGTTGTCGAGGTGTTGGCCGCCGTTATCAGTAACAGCGGCAGATGACGTCGCCTTCCGCCCGATAGCGGCGGAAGGGCGCACTCAGGCATTTCAGCAAGGTGGGCGCTCTACGAGCCACTTTGGCCAGCCGGACAGACGGGCAGATGGGCGAGACGGGTTCTACAACTGAAGAAATCTTATCTGTTCCAGAGAACACATCCGCATTTGCGGGTGGGATTCAGGTATTTGATATGAAAGAGCATATCGCCAGATATGGTCTCAGACAGGGAGTTAGCGCCTTCTTTGCTGTACGACAGGATTGCTTATACCCTCTAGGCCCGGATATAGGCCTGGATTGAACGCAACATCGAAAACATTTTTGCTTGAGGACGGCGAATTTACCCGATCAATGCGAATACGATGTGCATGGCTAGGCGTCATGATCGTATTCATGATCCCTGGTAAAATGATCACCCGTTATCTCACTCACCGTTCTCCAACCAATCCGCATTTCAGTGCAATATACTACTATCACACGAGTTCATTGCACGTCCCATCCGAATAAAGCATTCACCCGGCAGGAGCGCTTCAAAATACCCATCGCCAACAATATCGTATGCTAACCCGCGCCGTCTCGGGTGGGGGTCGTTGACGATCATCCCTAAGGTTTTCCGTGGATAGTGGAAGAACGGCGCAAGGCAGCGCGCCGAAATTTGGCATACCTTTTCCCACATAAATTTGGCGTGTCGTGCCAAAATTTTGAAGTCAGGTCATCTAGGGTCAACAAGTTAGTCAAGGCCAAGTGAGGTCACCTTCAAAAAGGTTTAACCAGTCGTCACGCCTTAATGGATAAAGATATTTTAATGAAACTTTCAGCGCTTGTTATCTTTAGGGATGCAACAAAACGTGCCAGAGGAATTTTTCATTTTGCTTCCGTTTTTGATTACCTATTAGTTTTGCATATTTGCCCATTGCTTCAACACATTTTGCCACCATGAAGCAAATAACTACTTTTGGTTAGGCTTGGTTAGACTAAGGTTGTTCAGCTTGAAGAATGCTTTTAAAATTGTGACTTTAAAGGAAATTTTCGACTTTTTTCTTCAAGAATACGGTAGGTCAGGTTAGTTTTGGTTAGGCTACGTTCTTTATGTTGAAAAATTATGGTTATAAATTTTTGAGATTTTGTTCAATACTTCTTCCTATATGGAAGGGTAGGCTGGGCTAGATAGATGAGGTTAAGTTATAATGTATTATTCTTTTTAATATTATTTTATGCCGTTACCTAACTGATGGTTTTTTGTTCTTGTTAAGTTTGTGCCTCCCAACTGAAAAAAAATGAATATTGACGCTGAAAAATAGTGGTCACATCATATTAACCACATATTAACATTAGTCTTCCAACCTAGAGTGCCTTCAATGGTATCGAAAGTTCCATCTCTCACCTCTGCAGGGGTCGCATATGTTCATACAATATTTTGACAATCAGTTTTGTTACTTTTGATTTGATTCCCCATCAATACATACCAATTTATCTAGTAAGATTGATCCCTGACATCCCTAACTCAATAACGGAGCCTGACAGAAGACCATAGTTATTTTAGGAAAGCAAATTGACACAGTTACACCCTTTAAAGAACAATATATGCTGAATTAGGGTGGTCAGGCTGGTGTTTCTTAGCGATATAAACTATTGAGTAATGGGGTGTGTGATATTCTTTTTTTACTCAGCTTTGTGCTGTTACAACTTACCTGCCCCACAAACATATATTGAGCAACATGATGCATGGACAGATTGTACTATAATTACCATTATGCTTTCGAAATGTTACATCTCTGCTCCACTCCCGGGTGCTGTTTGATATACTTTTGAGGGGACAGGTACCTTCTCAATGTTGGCTTCCCCCCCGCAACAAAATTTTATTGCAATAAAGTGTACCCCCGAGTCCATTTCGACCTGCCTATTATTCCCTTCATGTATTTTGACCAATAATTTTCAGAAATCAATAATGTGTCATGTCAATTTCATTCTTTGGAGGTATAATTTGAGCACGGAGTTTTCAAAGGTACCTTTACTAGAAGGCAGATCGAAGTTTTCCTTCAAGCCCGCATGACGTCATTCGAAGGTTTTTTTTAAAATATGATACCAACATGGTTGCAGAGGACTTTTCTGAAATCATACGCAATTGTTGGTCTATTTTGTTGGAGTTGTGTATTGCAACCCTGCATGTGGAGAGGAATATTTTGTAGTCTAGTATGTAGGATATATTTTTTGGAACATGATGCATCGTGAATCAGCTTGCATCCATTTCAGTTAATTTTGGGCACTTTTACTTGGTCACAGCAGCTCCTTGTCAAACAATTAATAACTTCGGAAATTCAACCTCCAGTTGAGAAATCATGTTTGTATCTCTGGGGAGTTCGCCTTTAGGGATATTGGAGAAAAAAGTATTTGGAATCAGAAAATGAAAGCGAAATCGACCAGGACAATACATTTTCTGCCAACCAAAAATTAAATTTGTCTTCAAAGTTTCAAAATTTTGACTTCAAGTTTTCTTTGATGTTCCTTTTCTATGGGTTGAGTGGACCTCAAAATGTTGTTGAAGTCAACTGGCTCCAATGAAATATCTTTATCCGTTAAAGCGTGACGACTGGTTGAACTTTCTTAGAGGTGGCATCACTTGGCCTTGACTAACTCGCTGACCATAGACAACCTGATTTCAAAGTGTGAACACAACATCATACATTGATGTTGGAAATGGTATGCTAAATTTCTGCGCGATGTCGCGCGCCGTTCTTTCACTGCCCGCGGAAAACCTCAGGGAGGGGGGTCGTCAACGACCCCCCCCGAAACGGCGAGGGTTAACACACTTGGGCTGACGCTGACTACCAATCTGCGAGTTACCGTTTTTGGTAAGGACATTCGCTTAAGGGTAATCGTTTTGGGTAACCACATAACGACACCCGATTGACGGGTCGCCCTGCCCTATAAGAGTTACCCACGATCTTCAAGGCTGTCGTAATTAGTTGAGTGGAGCATACATCAGGTGCATCGCAAAATTGTGAATATTTACCCTTCCATGGATAAACCCTATTTATTTATTTATTTATTTAACAATACATGTCCTCCACGTGCAGTGGCTGTTACGGACAGTCTGGGCTGAACACACAGATATTTACAAAGAAAGGATAGATGTGTGGTCAATAGTGGGAGCAGATGCGCAACAAACATTCGTACGACAACATAATACAATATCCATATCACTTTCCGCACTGCATACACCGTACTTGCAACACGAGCTATACACGAGTGGCTTGTATGAGTGATAGGAAAAATCCTAATCTGATAGTCACTCTCTCCCTACGACCCTTCCCGATGTGACGTAATCCCCAAGGCAACAACTCGAAGTGACATACCCCGGAAAACGTGACGGACTCGAGATTCCGGTTGTTTGTTTTGCCGACGAAACACAGCTAGCCATTGCAGGCAGCTGCAGCATACTCTCAGAGGCGGCAGTCGCACTCGAACGCGTGCTAGATGTGACGTGCGCAAGGCTCCTCTAGCATGGCATGAAGGTAAGCGCAGTAAAAACCGAACTGATTTTACTTCAACAATATACGTACGCCACAAGAACTCGCCTCACTGCACAGAGAGATCGCACACAGCCGCGTCGTCGTATCTCGTTGCACCAGACAATCCGGCATGCTGCACCTCCCACAAGTAAAGACAAACCTCGGAAAGCGAGCACCGGGACGTGTGAAGCGTAAAGCACACATGTCACCTCGAATGGCCTGAATGCTACTTCAATTTCTGCACTCAGGCAGAATCTGAAACGGTATTCTACACAGCGACTATGTTGGTGACACAAGTCTTGTGATGTATATGAACATGACTACTCATGTTGCATCATCCTTTATGTCACCTGTGCTCTTGTATATATTTTTTTATTTCAGGCTCATTGCCTATTTCTCATTATTTCCTCATTTTCTTCTATGCTATTATATACTTGCATTTTACGTCGTATATCGTTTCACCAGACATTCCGGCATGCTGCACCTCCCACGCATCAAGACAAATTCCGGTGAAGGAACATTCATGAATGTTCATTTCGTGTGCGTGCAGCGCACGACAGGCATGTCATTTCGAATAAGCTAACTTCGGTTTTCGTATTCAGGCTAATGGAACGGCATTCTACATAATGACCATATCGGAGCGTACATTATAGTCTGGCGTACATGTGCGTTTCTCTGCATTCATTTTACATTATATTTTATGTTCCTTGTGCTCGTGTGTATATTTTCCTGTTGTCAGGCTAATTACCCATTTACCACGCTTTCTTCATTTTCTTGTATGCCATTATGCACTAGTATTTTATGACGTCTTGTGTGGCGGAAAGCCATGGAATACCTAACTGTTTGTTTATTGGTTGGTGCACGACACACTTTATGCACATTCACGGCTAATGGCGCCGCCCACACTGTTTCGCCGGTGGGCCGCGGGATTGGGAAATGTCCTGAGTGGCGCTAGAATCGAACCCGGGACCTTTGGCATCCATAGCCCGACACCTTAACCACCCGGCCATCCCCGCCCCTGGAATACCGAATTATGTGAGTTTGGTCTGATAACAGTGGCAATAAACAGTAACCAATTTGGCATGGGTACAGCCTCGTTTTCCACGGGGAAATATTTTGTAAATCGTATGTTTTTCACAAAAGTATTCGCTGCTAAAACAACCGCCGGTTTGCAGTTCAGCTTTACAGCTGTAGCGACGGGTCTGCTGCGTGGAGGTGCCGGCCCAGTTAAAGTACCTGACTTTCTCCATGCAGGCTCACTATCGGCCGTAAGCCACCGAGCTATACGGGACGTTGGTAGCAGACGGGCGCCAATGCTGCCATTGTCAACGGAAGCTGACTTGATTTGGTGGCACATCCTGACTTCGCATTGTATGTACGCTGGCATCGCTTATCTGGGATCGCAAACAGAGGTCTTGAACCTTGCAGCTACTCTGTATATTTGTACATTTCCCTTTGAGGTTTTTGGAGTTCGCACCGTTGTGTTGGAAAGGTTAGATTTAATGGGGATCGTGCGGGGATCAGCCTGTTTTTGATCGGCTCCTTCCAGGGAATGCAGTTGGGTTACTGCTGAATTTAAGGTTTGTGGAGCTTAGTACGTTGGTGCTGCGCCGTTCTACCGCTTGTTAGCGTGCGATTCTTCCCAGCTGTAGATAAGTCTAAGTACGATAAGTAAGTACAGATTCGCTAGATATTCGTCTTTTGTACAATGCGACGACACAGAATCAAATTTAGTATGCAATACGGTCAGCCCAGTTCACCATCTCGAAACGTTTGAGCGAATAACTGTTTCGGCTAATCCATTAATTGTATCCGAATACGAAGAGAAATGTGTCGTGTCGTAGTAGTCTCAACCGAACGATCATTCACGATCTTGATTCCAATCCAGCGCAGTTTCATGAACAGACTCGCGAGTTCCTCCACCCCACGCTGCATTCGTCTGAAAACAGGAATTTCGCTAGAGCCGGACTCGAACAGCCCAACAAGTACTCTAGAGGTGGATCTCACAATTACTTAGCGTAAGTACACGATACGACATAATCGTTGAACTTCAAACTTTACGAGAATATGATTACCTAAGCCATTATTGGCGGAAGGTAATGCTATTTGAATGTAGAAAATCCATGAAATTTTCCATTCATTTTCCATGGAAATCGGTCAACGAAGAGCGGAGCATGTGCCCCATCGGCCCCACCGGAATCCGTGTATGAGAGGTAGTGCGTTCACTTAGACGAAACATTTTATCGGTCGCATAATGTTACGTGCCGCATAAGCAGCACACTGTATTTTTGTTTTCTTAGTGCAGAAGACGTCCACGTGTAGGGCGGATGAAAATATCCCATTGGTATGTCATTGGTCACTATCAATTACTTAGCGTAAGTACACGATACGACATTTCCCTCTCTGAAAGGAAAGCAAGGATTCCCGACAGGCAAACAACAAGGAACTTACCAGATCGAGGAACTGGATAGTTATGTGGATAGGAAGTTCAGCTTCAGCTGAGGCGTCTGATGGGTAAGTTGTGGCGCACAGGCACTGAGGATCAGGACACCTGGGGGCAAGAACAAGCAGGTTACATTTGGAATGGAGGTACACGAGCAGTGCAAAACCCGAACATACAAACAATGCAACACATTCACTTTACGTGGTCTCTAAAACGAGATGGCATAGGCCGATCCGACGACGATCGCAGCTGACGGCGTGGCAACTGTTCCTCGCGATGCGCGGCCGCAGTCACAGTCGGTTCCGGCTGGTGCTCCCTAGCAGACGGCTGTCCAGGTGCGCGTGTACCAGCAGCAGGTGACAGCTCCTCGGAGACCACCGGTGGGAACGGCCGTCCTTTAGTGACGTCGGCGGTGGCGGCTGTTGACACGGCAGGAGACGCGCCGCATTCCACAGCCTGCCGTCGGACAGACGGTAGGACCATCGGCCCCTCCGCTCAAACACTTGGAACGGGCCGAACATACGGCCCTCACAGTGCACACGGATGTATCCTCCCACGTGTATCCGAGGAACACGGGCGCGACGACGGCGTACGCCTTCATCTTGCGCTGCGCTGGACGGATGCGACCTCGTAGTGTTGCCCCGTCTGTGTGACTGAGGGCAACAGCGTAATTAGCTTGGTGGCCATGACACGGCCGTGTAGGAGCTCCGAAGGCGACTTCGCAGTTACCCGATGGGGAGTGGCCCGGTAGTGCAGAAGGAAGTCACATATCGCCTGTTTCCATGGACGACGCTGAAGAACAACAGTTTTTATAGCGGACTTCAGGACTCCGTTGAACCTCTCAACTTCACCATTAGCTTGCGGCCAATAGATTGAGACCCGGATGTGCCTGATTCCTAATGTCTTCAGGAATTAAGTCATCTCCCCTGATACGAACTGTGGTCCATTGTCCGTGACCATCTCCTTGGGATAACCCTCTCTCGAAAACAACGAAGACAAGAATGAAATAACTGCCTCCGTCGTGACATGCTCCGTGAACCCAACCTCGGGCCACTCGCTGTAGTAGTCGACCAAGGTCAGAGCATAGCGACATAAACGGGGACCTGGGAGGAGACCTACTACGTCAAAAACGACTTCATACCACGGTCCTGGAAGGACATTGACTAGCCGCAAAGGAGCTGGTACTGCCTTGTACGACTTGTCACTTTCCTGGCAGATAGGACACATCCTGACCACTTCTACCACTTCTTCGACCTCGTTGTCTAGACCCGGCCACCAATATGACTGGCGAATCAGCTGTTTCGTCCGCACCATGCCTTGATGCTCCTCATGGACCAGCTGGACAATCCTTGCCCGAGGACTTCTGGCCGGAATAACTCTACTTCCCCTGAAAACAAGGCCGTTTGCCACACACAGCTCTTGTCTCACAGCATGATGTGCACGGATCTCGTCAGGAAGCTGACTATGGCTTGGTCAGCCTGCGTGCTTCACTTCTTACAGCTAGTCGATGCGCCCCTAAACCCCAATAACCAACCAACCACTTCTTACAGCATCTGCATGGCATTGTCGTCCTGCAACGCTTGTTGCAGATCAGCTTCTGTAAGAACAGTGCAGTGAATTGCTGCAATCAGCTTTTCATCAGCATATTCCCATTCATGCTGAGGCAGTGGGTGGCGACTTAGCTCATCGCACACACCGTTTGAAACTCCCTTGGTATGCTGGACTGAAAAGTCATACACCATCATGCGCGCCGCCCAGCGCGCAATTCACATACCTGCGCGGCCATGCGCCTTTGGTGACAGAAGAGTGACCAGGGTCTGGTGATCAGTACGTAAAGTGAAACGGTGACCCAACAGGAATGTCTTCCACCGCTCCACGGCCCATACACATGCTGGGGCCTCTCGCTCCACTGTAGCATACTTCCGTTCTGCTTCAGAGAGGCTCCGAGAGCAGAAAGCAACGACTTCCTCTACACCCTCATGGACCTTGGTCAGTGTGGCACCTAGACCGACGCCAGAGGCATCTGTTGTGACGTAGGTAGGCAGACCTGGGTCAAAAGAGCCAGTGGACCACTCTCCTTGATCAGTGTTCTGACCTTGTCAAAAGCACGAGCAGCATCAGATGTCCATTGGAATGCTTGGACACCACGTAAGAGAGATCTTAGGGGCTCTACGACAGTAGAAGACCCTGGCACAAACTTGGCATAGTAGCCCACAATGCCTAGGAAACTGCAACTCTTCCCAACATGTTGTAACAGGAGCTTCCGTCACATACTTCACCCGATCTGAATCCACAGTGATTCAATCTCTGGACACGCACAGTCCCAAGTATGTCACAGATTCATTGCTGTAGACACTCTTATCCTGATTAAACTGCACACCATGCTGGTTCAATCGATACAATGCAGCAGTAAGGTTACTGTCATGTTCTGCCTGGTTACGCCCAAACACAAGAACATCATTCAGATAGCACTGCATACCACTGAGACCAAATAGCAGCCTGGTCATCAACCTTTGGAATGCACCTGGCACAGACGGCAAACCTAGGGGACAGCGCCTGAACCGGCACACCCCTGAATCTGTAGCAAATGAGTGGATGAACCATACTGTAACAAGACCTACCAGTAACATCCTGAGCCTTAGCTGGATTCTGACGAACCCTCATCCCACTACAAGTCTTAAACTTGGTGGTTACTGCACTGACTGGAGACGAAGTCTGTGCAGCATTTTCCTCCATCTCCCGTGCATGAGTACATGCAACTTCAGCCTGTGCAGCAAGTTGCAGGGTCCTGTCCAAGGAAAGATCAGAGGACTCCGACAGCAGCCTCTCTCTCTCAGCCTGGGAAGGCACGTTTTCTTTATAATTTGGTCCCGAATCATTTTTTTTTCTCAGCTCACCAAAACGGCACCGTGAGGCCAATCCCCACAAACCATTGACATAGTCTTCTGTGGACTCAGACTGTAGTTGACACCTCTGTCGAAACCTATATCTCTCGGCCACGACACTGACCTTCGGCAGAAAATGAGCGTCAAGGGCAAATAATGCAGTCTTGAAAGATTCGCCAGTGTCCTTGAGGTTATTGAAAACATTTTGCCCTTCATATCCTAGGCAATGGAGGAGCAAAGCCATTTTCCTACAATCAGGCAAAGAACTACCACCGGAAGCAAGCATGTAGACCTCAAATGTGGATTTCCGTTGGAACCACGGCGTAGGTGGCGCACCCGGCACTGGAAGGAAAGCCGGTGTGGCATGTAGCAACGGAAAATTATCCGTCATCCTGGTCGCCAAAATGATGTCGTGTCGTAGTAGTCTCAACCGAACGATCACTCACGATTATGATTGCAATCCAGCGCAGTTTCATGAACAGACTCGCGAGTTCCTCCACCCCACGCTGCATTCGTCTGAAAACAGGAATTTCGCTAGAGCCGGACTCGAACAGCCCAACAAGTACTCTAGAGGTGGATCTCACAATTACTTATCGTAAGTACGCGATACGACATAATCGTTGAACTTCAAACTTTACGAGAATATGATTAGCTTAAGCCATTATTGGCGGAAGGTAATGCTATTTGAATCGTAGAAAATCCATGAAATTTTCCATTCACTTTCCATGGAAATCGGTCAACGAAGAGCGGAGCATGTGCCCAATCGGCCCCACCGGAATCCGTGTATGAGAGGTAGTGCGTTCACTTCAGACGAAACATGTTATCGGTCGCATAATGTTACGTGCCACATAAGCAGCAGACTGTATTTTTGTTTTCTTAGTGCAGAAGACGTCCACGTGTAGGGCGGATGAAAATATCCCATTGGTATGTCATTGGTCACTATCCTCGAAACTTTCGGTATAATTTGGTGATCGTATTTCTACAGGTGAATGCACAATTTTGTGTCGAACTGCTAGCGTCCAAAATGATCGTCAGCAGTACACTGCAGCAAACGTCATGTAGCTTTGAATCATGCTACGCCTAACATGTGCGTGCTGCAGTTAGTATGTGTATGTGTGATACGGTAAGAACACGTCTCACTTCAGTAAAAACCAACAAACCATCCAACCAATCAACCCCCTAAACAAAAATAAACGACCACCAACCAACTAAACAACTAATCAAGCAACCAACCAACCAACTAACCAACCAACCAACCAACCAACCAACTAACCAACCAATCAGCCAACCAGTCACCCAACAAACATTATACGTCAGGCATGTGCCAGGCACATGCCAGTAAGCGTCAGTGCTTCTAAGCATTTGAAAATCGTAATTATTACCCTACATGCTTCATGCAAACTCCGTTTATGTTCAACTTTCGTTGCTCTACTTCATCGATTCAACGTAAAATACTCCAGCACACATTTTTGCTGGATAGTTTGACATAGGATTTTGTATAATACAGTATCAGTTACCTTTTGTCACGACCACCTGGGAAAACCACCTGAATGTTTGGAAAAAAACACCTTAAGTGGTGAATCTATTGTTTGAGCGCCGGCGCGCAAAAAGGCGTCTGAACGTATTCACATGCAACATTGAAACATAACGTCTCCAGTAGATGGACACCGAAGGAATGTAATCACTCCACGACCGTGCTGTGAATGCCGTAGAAGAATGTAATTACTCCACAACCATGAGCATGGTTGTGGAGATGGTTGCTGTGGTGTTCACAGCACTGTGAACACCATAGCAGAATGTAATTACTCCACTACTGTGCTGTGAAGCCATAGCAGAATGTAATTACTCCACGACCGTGCTGTGAATGCCGTAGCAGAATGTAATTACTCCACGACTGTGCTGTCAACGCCATAGCAGCATTTGCATCTGCAGTCCGTCATTGGCAGCGTTTCGCATCGTTTCGCATCGTTTCGCAGCGTTTCGCAGCGTTTCGCTAGCTTTTTCCTCCTGGTTTAACCGACTGAGCTTCCATAGTCGTTTCTGATGTGGCCGGACGGTGTCGTACCTGAGTGTTCCCCCATGCAATTCCTTGCGGGCACTTAGTCGTTCCTGATTTGACCATCCCAGTGTCCTTGATTCGGCGACTGAGTGTCCCTGAGTTGATGATCGTGAGCGACCTTAATTTAGCTGCCTGAATGCCGCTGAATTAGCCGACCAATTGGACAGACGACTGTTCCTGTATGGCGAGTCGCAGTGTCTGTCGTTCTCCGCGTGGTTAGCACGTGCCGTACACCATCCAGACTGCCCCCAGCATGTTCTAAGCCCACGCCACCATTAATCTAGCCAACTGGGCCGACAATATCCTGCAGCATTTAGCGTCACCATGCATCCTATTTAATATAGTGTTAAATTATAGCTTGATGGCATTGCCCGAAGAACTCTGGTTCAGCCCGTGCGCTAGCGCTTGCAGACATTAAGGTCATTCAGAAGATTAAGAACAAGTATTGCGAGTTTTTATCAGCGCAGTGCATTGCTCCGTCACCGACGTGGAGGGGAGGGACAGGGGAGTATTTACACATTTCACGACATAGAATGAATTGTCAGAGGGCAAGCTAATGCGATATACGTCACGCTCTTGTGAAAAGCTAACAATAGTTATTGATGGGAAAAGATGCTCGATCATTTTCGCGGGTTTCATTTGCTCCGATAAATGTCATATCTTCTTCATAGATGCGTAGCCGAAAGTTACTGCAACTTCTTATATATTACAATGGTTGTAACGCCCTGCTCCGGACCGTCCTGTTCTGACATTCTCCTTGTGCCATCCTGATCTGGCGCACTAGTCATGCTCGTCCTGTTCTGATGTCCTGCTTCTGATGCCCTTCAGTCTTTGACCGTTTGTTCTGATGTCCTGCATGTGGCCATCCTGTTCTGATGTCCTGCATGTGACCGTCCTGCTCTGACGCCCTGCTTGTAGTCGTTCTGCTCTAATGCCCTCGCTATGATTGTCCTGCTCGGATGTCCTGCTCTGACCTGTTGCCGTTCTCGTCTGACGTCCGGTCGACGAATGCCGTGTGAACATTGTCACGCCAGACATGGACACGCGCTCGTATTTACTGTCGTTGATTTCCCTCGGTATGAGTCGATCGGAAAGCGGCGACCTGCCTGAACTAATAGGTGCACGGAGCTCAGTGCAGTGCGTGCACACTCAGCCCTGGTGGTTACCTGACCGCAGCACATGCCGACCTCCTCTCGTGCGCATGTAAGGTGACTGGGGGAGGATCTGGGGATGCCCCGCTCATGAGGCTGATCGTAGAAGAATGCAGAAATGTATATTTGAAGAGATCGTAGAAGAAATGAACAAAGCATAGATCAAAGACCCGCATCCTGGACCCGCCTCTAATCATGCATGCGAACATCAATTAGCCTGCGAGTACGATTTAAATTTTCCTGGAACACACCCGCTGAGTTGCACATGTACCGATTTCGAATCCAACCATTAATTGAAAACCCGGCTATGGTTACATCTATTTTGTCACAGATCACCTTCGAAGCGGACCGGCATGGTGGCAATATTTTTTTTATACCGATTCATGACCAGATGCATCTGCAAATGAAGGTAGTTAGTTGTGTGTAGCCTCTCAATTAACGCATGGTTACTGTTCCAGATTTCAACAGCCGGCCATCGCCGTCGGCAGCCTCCTCTTCAACCACCCGTTACGGATACTTCATCCACCGCTTCTATGTCAGCTGATGTCACATGCTCGTCGGGTAGCGTGACATCTGCCCCGTCCGTGCCAACATCTGCCCCGCCCGTGACATCTGTCCCGCACATGATGCCATCTGCCTCGCCCGTGGCGACCTCTCCTCCGGCCGTGGTGACCTCCGCCTCGCCCGTGACAACCTCTTCTTCGCACGTAATGACCTCTACTCTGTCTGTGACGACCACTTCCTCGTCCGTGGCGACCCCTGCCTTGCCCATGTTGACCTCTGCATTACCCGTGATGACCTCTACTCCGTCTGTGACGACCACTTCCTCGTCCGTGGCGACCTCTTCCTCGCCTGTGACGACCTCTGCCTTGTCCGTGATGATGACCTCTGCTCCGCCCGTGACGACACCTGCCCTGGCCGTGGCGACATCTGTCCCGGCCGTGGCGACCCAGCCGACCACCACTGCCGCCGCCGCCGCCGCCGCCGCCGCCGATCCGGACTCAGTCGAGCGGCAGTTCCACGGCCACATCCAACGCGACGCCAACGAATCGCTGGCAGTCGTCGACGCCGACGCAGCACGGCGGTGGGAGCTGGCTTGCGTCGCGGCCAACGGTGCCACGTCGGCAGCGACAAGCTCGGCCAGCGGTGCCACGTCGGCAGCGACAAGCTCGGCCGTCTTCGCCCGGCGCAGGCGCGGCAAACGTCGCGCGGCAAATGTCGCGAGCACGCGCACAGCGCGTCACCAGGCCGCATCGCTAGTCGGAGACCACCCCGTCGGTGGAGACGCGGCGGCGCTGCTCTCCTGTCCATGCAGACCGTCGTTCCGTGCGACCGATGCGCTCGCCACACACGCCGCCACACACGCCGCCACGCACGCCGCAACGCACGCCGCCACACACGCCGCCACACACGCCGCCACACACGCCGCCACACACGCCGCTACACACGCCGCCACACACGCCGCCACACACGCCGTCGCGCACGCCGCCACACACGCCGCCACACACGCCGTCGCGCACGCCGCCACACACGCCGTCGCGCACGCCGCCACACACGGCCAGGCGCTGGCGAGTGTGGGGCGTGAGTTGTTTACGCGGCGAGACGCCACCGCCCTGGTCGCGTCCGCCGACGAGCCGCGCCCGACGGCCACCATGGCGCGACACCGCAAGTCCGAGGCTTGGCACGCGCGCGCAGGCCACGCGGTGAGCTTTCCCGATGGAGACGCGCGATGTTGCGCCGATGCTGACGGCTACTGGGCCGAGCCACAGCACCGGACGGCGGAGTCGGAGGACGTGCAGCACATTGACGTGCAGGGCGCAGACGGTAGCGAGACGTTCGGCGCCACAGCCCAGACGAATGGTGCCTTCTCGCGTTTGCGCCAAGCCTCAGTGGATGGGTGCAGTCGCGCCGTGGATGGACGCTATGGTACAGTGTGTGAGTGCGATCGCGCAATAGATGGGTGCGCTCGCATGATGGAGACGTGCAATGTGGCAGTGGAGACGTGTGACGGCGCGGTGGAGGCAAAGGTCGCCTCATTAAAGACGAGAGGTGGCATAAACGAGGCGGACAATGTTAAATCAGAGGCGCTCGACGGCGCTGTGAGGACCCCAGATGGTGCCATGTGTCCACCTGACGATACATTTGGGAGACATGGTAGTGATGCGGAGCCATGCGAAGCTGCAGTAAGCAGCTGTGCTGACGGGACGAAGATGCTCAACGACGTCGTGGATTCATTCAGGAAGAATGGGGTGCGATTTACGCGCATTAGTGTTCCGAGTGGCAATGGCATCACAATCGGCCTGTCTGGTGTCGAAATGAAGGACGGCAGTGAATCGCCGGCAGTGCTGGCACCTGCCATGCAGTTACCAGGCGGTCCAGAGGTCGGATGCATACCCTCCCCCGGCGCTGTCACTGATGCGCCCTCGTTGCAGGTGCATCCCACAGTGACAACGGCAGTGGCACAGCGCAGCACACATAAACCGCTCAAGTGCCCGAGTTGCAACTGGCACTACAAGTACCGCCAGACATTGCAGATGCACGTGCGAGAGCGGCACACGGCGGCTGGCGGCGCGTGCGAGCTGTGCGCCGACGGCCGATCGTACCAGCGGCTGGTCCGCGGCGAAACGCACCAATGCGACTACAAGCCGTACCGATGCGACCTCTGTCGCTACGCCACCACCACCAAGGGCAACCTACGCATCCACCTGCAATCGGACAAACATCTCAACAACGCTCGCGTACTGGGGAGTTACGGCGGGCAGGACAACGTGCTCGCCCCTTCGCTACCACAGCCCGAGTCACAGCTCGAGCCCCAACCCGAGCCCCAGTCCGACTCTCAGGCCAAGCCTCAGCTCGGACCACGGCCAGAGCAAAAACAGAGCGACGCCAACGGAATGGGTGCACTTCGAGTTCCTCTTCACATGTCCAGCGTTGTGGCCGAGCTTCAGGCGAATGAATGTGTGCTTCGTCGGGAGGAGCGATCGGTCGTTCACTGGCATACACCTGATGTAGTTCAGCAGCCACCAGCCACCACAACAAAGCTGACAGAGCCAGACAACCACTACCCATCCGTGTCCGACACGATCCCGAGGCCAAACATCGACATTCCGCCTCTCCTGAAGAATGCACCGAATATATCACCCAGCCTTCGAAAGTCACCTTCACCAACGGAGTGCGATGGTATGACGAAGCTGCCTGTCTCCAACCAGGACCCCAGCCACGTGTTCTCGTGCAGCACGTGCATCGCCTTCTCCTCCGACTCCCACGCCGAGCTGGAGCACCATCTGGTGCAGGCGCGACTCACCAACGGCTTTCGCAGCCACGTCTGTCGCCTGTGTCCCTACAACACCCCCATCAAGGCGAACTTCCACCTGCACTGCCGCACGGACAAGCACCTGCAGAAGCTGCAGCAACACCTGACGGACGGACAGGCGGCGGCCGCGTGTGGTGTCATGAGCGGTGTGTGCGACACGATGCGCTGCAACATCTGCGAGCTGACTGGCGGATTGACTGAGCTGCGACTGCACGTGTGTCGGGAGGAGCACGCGGCGCGCTGGCTTCTGCTGCAGCACCTACGGCAGGCCGAGCGGCGCCTGTCGGCCTCCTCACGCCGCTACAACTGCACCCTGTGCGGCTTCTCGACGCGCCAGAAGCTGCCGCTGCTGCGCCACATTGGCGACGCGCGCCACCTGGCCATGGAGCGTCGTCAACAGCGGCGGCGTCCAGCCAGCGGTGGGCGCCAGTCGACTGACATTGGTGACGTGTTTCTCGTCCGAGAGGTGGCAGACGAGCAAGGTTAGTGCTCCGAATGTCCTGCCCAGGAGGTGAAAGAAGAAGCAGGCAAACCTTAGGTGGTGTGTGTTCCCCGACAGGGAGATGGCAGAAATCGTGCAGTCTGCGGTGAAGTGCTTCTTCGCTGGCATTTGGCAAACGTGGCTGGCGATCTGTTTCCTGTCTACCTAGGAATGGGGAGGGGAGGAAGAAGGACTGCAACTGTTAGAGGGGAGAACGTCTGCAACTAAGACCTCGATCTGCCGTGATCAAGTTTATATTTACACTGTAAGTGTGTGTGTACGTGTGTGTATAAGTGTGTAAGTGTGTAAGTGTGTAAGTGTGTAAGTGTGTAAAGTGTGTAAGTGTGTGTATAAGTGTGTAGGTGTGTGTGTAAGTGTGTAAGTGTGTAAGTGTGTGTAAGTGTGTGTGTAAGTGTGTAAGTGTGTAAGTGTGTAAGTGTGTAAGTGTGTGTGTGTAAGTGTGTAAGTGTGTGTGTGTGTGTGTAAGTGTGTAAGTGTGTAAGTGTGTAAGTGTGTAAGTGTGTAAGTGTGTAAGTGTGTAAGTGTGTAAGTGTGTAAGTGTGTAAGTGTGTAAGTGTGTGTGTAAGTGTGTAAGTGTGTGTGTGTAAGTGTGTGTGTAAGTGTGTGTAAATGTGTGTGTGTGTAAATGTGTGTGTGTAAGTGTGTGTGTAAGTGTGTGTAAATGTGTGTGTGTGTAAATGTGTGTGTGTGGGGGGTGTAAGTGTGTAAGTGTATAAGTGTGTGTGTGTGTGTGCGCGCGCACACCATGCAACGAACGCAAACATGGAATCTGAATGTAATTGTTTCAGGAAGTTAACAACGGAAAGGCGTGACCGGACACTTGCAATAAATTAGCCGGCTGTTATGTAGTGGCATGGGCTGGCTGTCCATGCATTAACAGCAGCGTCCATCTTGGCATTTGACCAAGCTAATCGACAATAGCAGTGCACTACGAATATGGAGCTGTTGAAACCTTGCACGTCTATACATAGGATCCGAAAATTTTGTTAAATTGCATATATCATCATTGAAGCATCCCTGTCTTGGACATGTTCTCAGTCATACTGGCTCATTTGACTGCGTCAGGGATGTGCATGAAGTATCCCGAAATAATAAGTATTCCATTCCGACTCATGCATTCCGACTCGTACCTTGACTCCTGTCGGGCAGTCTGTTCGATTCCCCTCAAATCAGCGTTGCATTAGTGGAAACTAACATTAGTGCATTTGCTTGAGCAAATTGTTCAGTTTTCAACTAAATATGCACTTGAGGCCAGGTAAGTCATCTTACGGTGTGAAGCAAAGCCACATCTGTGCCCAACAGCAAAGTAGTCAGCAATAATATGCCACAATCGCTAGCTGCACAGCATACCACACGTGCAATCCAAACGAAAGCTATGTGAAGGCAAATGGCCCAGTTTGAGGTAGTTATATCCACATCCACCTCTAGAACTTGCTACAAAGAAACTATTAGGAGTGGGTTTCCTGCCCTTGTTCTCGTGGCGATAGGCGAGCAGCTGCGCTGGCTCCAGTCCGCGGATAACGCCTGTGTTTTATGATGTCACAGTTGTGATGGGATCGTATATTTCGTGATTAGTTTGATTGTGTCATGTCTCATAACCGTTATTTGTTGGCACGTGTCCTCACATTGTGATTATTATGGCTACCATTAAAGCAGTGGAACTACATTAAATGTACCGTAGAATGCTTGCCATTGATTCGCTGGTGCTTCATGACATGGTTATGGATTGCATTCACTTCGGAACTGCATGCAAACTATTTGCTTGTCAATAACTTATTCGTTACTCTTGGCCAGCAGAATTGTGTTCCTCTTGTCTCTGACGGAATGTGTAGCGGACTACGGCCCCAGTTGTCCCGGACGGAATGTGTAGCGGACTACGGCCCCAGTTGTCCCGGACGGAATGTGTAGCGGACTACGGCCCCAGTTGTCCCGGACGGAATGTGTAGCGGACTACGGCCCCAGTTGTCCCGGACGGAATGTGTAGCGGACTACGGCCCCAGTTGTCTCTGACGGAATGTGTAGCGGACTACGGCCCAGGTTGTCCCGGACGGAATGTGGAGCGGACTACGGCCCCAGTTGTCCCGGACGGAATGTGTAGCGGACTACGGCCCCAGTTGTCCCGGACGGAATGTGTAGCGGACTACGGCCCCAGTTGTCCCGGACGGAATGTGTAGCGGACTACGGCCCCAGTTGTCCCGGACGGAATGTGGAGCGGACTACGGCCCCAGTTGTCCCGGACGGAATGTGTAGCACTAGCGGACTACGGCCCCAGTTGTCCCGGACGGAATGTGGAGCGGACTACGGCCCCAGTTGTTCCGGACGGAATGTGGAGCGGACTACGGCCCCAGTTGTCCCGGACGGAATGTGGAGCGGACTACGGCCCCAGTTGTCCCGGACGGAATGTGGAGCGGACTACGGCCCCAGTTGTTCCGGACGGAATGTGGAGCGGACTACGGCCCCAGTTGTCTCGGACGGAATGTGTAGCGGACTACGGCCCCAGTTGTCCCGGACGGAATGTGGAGCGGACTACGGCCCCAGTTGTCCCGGACGGAATGTGGAACGGACTACGGCCCCAGTTGTCTTGTACGGAATGTGGAACGGACTACGGCCCCAGTTGTCTTGTACGGAATGTGGAGCGGACTACGGCCCCAGTTGTCTTGGACGGAATGTGGAGCGGACTACGGCCCCAGTTGTCTTGTACGGAATGTGGAACGGACTACGGCCCCAGTTGTCTTGGACGGAATGTGGAGCGGACTACGGCCCAGGTTGTCCCGGACGGAATGTGGAGCGGACTACGGCCCAGGTTGTCCCGGACGGAATGTGGAGCGGACTACGGCCCAGGTTGTCCCGGACGGAATGTGGAGCGGACTACGGCCCCAGTTGTCCCGGACGGAATGTGGAGCGGACTACGGCCCCAGCTGTCCCGGACGGAATGTGGAGCGGACTACGGCCCAGGTTGTCCCGGACGGAATGTGGAGCGGACTACGGCCCCAGCTGTCTCGGACGGAATGTTAAGCGGACTTTGGACCAGTTGTTTCGGACGGGTTGTGGAGCTGATTAAGGATGTTTGTATTCAATATTTATCTTCAGGCATAGCTAAGCGATTAAATTGTGCTGGTCAAGAAATGCCCACGAATAGATGCCAACGGACTAGCCATCATGAAGTGAGGGTGTTGATTAGTTATAGACATGTGGATAGGATTACAATGAAATCGGAATATATTTAATAGTTCAGGCTATCTGATGCGAAACGAAACGCAGTAATCATGTTTTTAACGAAAGCAAACATCTGTCACGGCGGGGCTTACAACACAATGATACCAGCTGTCACGCATGGCCGGAACACTCAATACGTATGCTCCGAACGAAAGGTTGGGAGCTGTGTCCAGAGCCAGGTCCAGCGGAGGCGGATCAAGGGGCTGTGGCAGAGTGTTTTGCCACCTCGCGATGGGCAAATTCGAAAAGATAACTATCTGCGTTAATTTGTCTTGCATTCTGGGCTCAGTTTGTGGAAGAAGCATAGCTTTTATTTCGTCACTGTTTCTGTACTTTTCCAAATCCGAGTTGTGTTTTTTATCCGCGGCTAGGTACCAGCTTTGGTTGGACAAATGCACCTCGTCCCTCGCCAAGACCGTTTTCTTTCTCCCAGGTGGTTGGCTGAATCCGTCATTGGTTGTATGTTATTCAAATGTTTTGATCCTTATATCAAGTACTTCTCATATATCTGGAAGTGCGTGCCACATGCAAATGTCTCCTAGTAGTCGCGATGATAGCTATCCTTTAGTATTTTTATCCCCTTAACCTGTTACGAGGTGGCTGATCCGTGGCATATTTTCTCTGAGCGATTGCTAGTGGGGTAATTAACCTGTACTATGTTTCTTCCGGGTAACTTGTGGCGTGTTTCCCTCAGGTGTCCTGCGGCTTGTAGCACACATAGAACCTGTGACGTTTCCCTCAGGTGCCCTGTGGCGTGTTTCCCCAGGTAACCTGTGACGTTTCCCTCAGGTGCCCTGTGGCGTGTTTCCCCAGGTAACCTGTGACGTTTCCCTCAGGTGTCCTGCGGCTTGTAGCACACATAAAACCTGTGACGTTTCCATCAGGTGCCCTGTGGCGTGTTTCCCCAGGTAACCTGTGACGTTTCCCTCAGGTGTCCTGCGGCTTGTAGCACACATAGAACCTGTGACGTTTCCCTCAGGTGCCCTGTGGCGTGTTTCCCCAGGTAACCTGTGACGTTTCCCTCAGGTGTCCTGCGGCTTGTAGCACACATAGAACCTGTGACGTTTCCCTCAGGTGCCCTGTGGCGTGTTTCCCCAGGTAACCTGTGACGTTTCCCTCAGGTGTCCTGCGGCGTGTAACACACATAAAACCTGTGACGTTTCCCTCAGGTGCCCTGTGGCGTGTTTCCCCAGGTAACCTGTGACGTTTCCCTCAGGTGTCCTGCGGCTTGTAGCACACATAAAACCTGTGACGTTTCCCTCAGGTGCCCTGTGGCGTGTTTCCCCAGGTAACCTGTGACGTTTCCCTCAGGTGTCCTGCGGCTTGTAGCACACATAAAACCTGTGACGTTTCCATCAGGTGCCCTGTGGCGTGTTTCCCCAGGTAACCTGTGACGTTTCCCTCAGGTGTCCTGCGGCGTGTAACACACATAAAACCTGTGACGTTTCCCTCAGGTGCCCTGTGGCGTGTTTCCCCAGGTAACCTGTGACGTTTCCCTCAGGTGTCCTGCGGCTTGTAGCACACATAGAACCTGTGACGTTTCCCTCAGGTGCCCTGTGGCGTGTTTCCCCAGGTAACCTGTGACGTTTCCCTCAGGTGTCCTGCGGCTTGTAGCACACATAGAACCTGTGACGTTTCCCTCAGGTGCCCTGTGGCGTGTTTCCCCAGGTAACCTGTGACGTTTCCCTCAGGTGTCCTGCGGCTTGTAGCACACATAGAACCTGTGACGTTTCCCTCAGGTGCCCTGTGGCGTGTTTCCCCAGGTAACCTGTGACGTTTCCCTCAGGTGCCCTGCGGCTTGTAGCACACATAGAACCTGTGACGTTTCCCTCAGGTGTCCTGCGGCTTGTAGCACACATAAAACCTGTGACGTTTCCCTCAGGTGACATATGGTGTGTTTCTCCCAGTTGCCCTGTGGTGAGTTTCTCCCAGGTGTCATGTGGCATGTTTCGCCAGGTAACCTGTGGCATGTTTCGCCACGTATCCTGTGGCATGTTTCGTCAGGTAACCTGTGGCATGTTTCGCCACGTATCCTGTGGCATGCTTCGCCACGTATCCTGTGGCATGCTTCGCCAGGTAACCTGTGGTGTTCCTCACGTGACCGAGTCGGCAGGGTGATTGACCTGTGATATAGTTCACCAGGTAACCTGTGGTGTTCCTCACGTGACCGAGTCGGCAGGGTGGTTGACCTGTGACATAGTTCGCCAGGTAACCTGTGGTGTTCCTCACGTGATCGAGTCGGCAGGGTGATTGATCTGTGACATAGTTCGCCAGGTAACCTGTGGTGTTCCTCACGTGACCAAGTCGGCAGGGTGGATGATCTGTGACATAGTTCACCAGGTAACCTGTGGTGTTCCTCACGTGACCGAGTCGGCAGGGTGGTTGATCTGTGACATAGTTCACCAGGTAACCTGTGGTGTTCCTCACGTGACCGTCGGCAGGGTGGATGACCTGTGACATAGTTCACCAGGTAACCTGTGGTGTTCCTCACGTGACCGAGTCGGCAGGGTGGTTGACCTGTAGCATGGTTTCGGTAGGTCAGTCGAGTAATGCTGACGAGGACAGGATCTCATTGCTGCACGCTGAGCTTAGTCGATGTAAATTCAGCCGAACTAGTCGCTCCACAAACGGTCCCGTCTACCCGGCAGAGGGACCCGTCTGCAGTGTGTCAGACGCACCTACATCCACGGCCAGAGGACAGACTGCCCGTACACTGCCGCGGCTGTTCCGACTGCTGGACGCCGTCCGTCGCGACAGCACCTCGTCGCTGGCTGATGGCTGCCCGCCCACCGACCTGCGGCCGTCTCATAGACCCCGTCAGCGTCTGCCGACCACCGCATCAACTGACCAAGAAGAACACGCTGTCGCCGGTCGTGCTTACGCTGGTGGTGGTGAGGGTGGTACAGTGTGTGGTGCGAGCCGTGGTGCGGGGCACACGCAGCCGTGTGGTGACGAGGCGGGCTGTGGTGAATCGAGTCGTGACGCGAACAAACTGCTACACCTGTCTGATATGGACACGGTAGGTCAGACGTGTGTGGCCGGCCACACAATGATTGGACCAACAACGCAAGCCGGCCTTGCTGATCAACAGAATGCAAGCTCGACTGCCAATGCCAAGAGGCCGTTCAAGTGCGACACATGCAAGGTTTCCTACAGCCATCCGCAGATATTGAGCATCCACCTGCACTCGGCCGTCCACCAGAGCAGATGCTCCGGGCGGGGTGCGGGCCCGAGCCACGTCCGAGCCCAGCCCAAGCAGGATGCCAATCCCGGTAATGCCAGCTCCGGCGGACAGTCGCTCGACGAACAGACCCCGGTGAAGCGAGTTAAATTAATGGTGGAGTCTGCAGACGAATCTGACGAGAACGATGATCCGGACCTGTCGGCACCATGTGGTGGTGTCCCTTCACTTCAAGACCAGCTGCTGCAGGCGTACGGTCTGGAGCTAGCTATGCATCATGTAGAAAATCATCGGCAACGACCAAGAGCTAATAATATGAATCATGCAATCAATAGCTCTAACGAGGCTGACGATAATCGCAAGGGGGCTGCTGTTTCTAGTCGAGCCTTGCAAGCCTGCCACATTTGTCACAAGGAATTCTCCAATGTATTAATTTTCAAGGTCCATATGGAGAAGACCCATGGCCAATGTGCCTCGGATGAGCTACTCCAGCCATATATCGAGGAATTGTCGCAAGAATTTCATAGAAAAATCCAAGCTTCCTCTGATAGAAATTCTCAAACTCCTCAGGAATGTTTTGTGTTGTCACTGTCAGCCGATGAATCGGCACAAGTTGAAAATATCACATCAGTTCAAGAAGATGTGTCGCGGGATCTAACTCAGGCACCAAGTGCTCCACAGCCAGCCGAGTCACTCACCACCACATACACGACTGACCCAACTCCTCGAGCAATCACACCTGGACCAACAGACATCCAGACGCTGACTTCCACCACCCCCGATGTTTCCTCCTCGGCTCCAGCATTTCCCACAGCTCCGATGGCTCTCAACCTGCTGCAGGCAGTGCAGCTTCACTACCAGCTACAGCAGCTGGCTACGATTGGCGCGCTGGGTTCGCAAACTCAATACCAGCTGCTGCCGCTCCTGGCTGCTCAGCAGCTCTGGAGCGTCCAGGCGAAGGCCCTGACTCAACATCAGACGATGTCGTGGCCAGCAATGTCGGCTCAGGAACAGCTTCTGCCTACTCAACCCAGCGTCGGACGGCCGAAGCGGAACCGCACGCGCATCAATGGTCCACAACTGAAGATCCTCCGAGCGTATTTCGACAAAGATCACTCTCCGTCGGAAGATGAAGTTGTCCGGCTGGCGCACTGCAGTGGCCTACCGCCCAAAGTGGTCAAGCAGTGGTTTCGCAACACCCTCTTCAAGGAACGACAGCGCAACAAGGATTCTCCATATAACTTCAGTGTGCCGCCGGCCACAATGGTTGATGTGGCAGAGCGTGAGGGCAGCCAACGCCAGGGCGTGACTGTCGAAGCATTTGACTGCCCAATTTCGGTAGATCCTCAGTGTGCAGCAGTCACTAGCGACTGTAAAGTGACAAACGTGAGCAATCGATCAGATAAAATGTCAACTGCTACCTCCCGCACCGTCGGTGGGCACGGACAGAACGAGTACGCCCTGTCCCCTTTGATGCGCTACTCGGCTTCTTCGGCCGACCACACTAGAAATGTTCTGCCTGACCTGCTAACTCTCCGACCTGTTGTACAGTCTTGGTCGACCTGGCCGTCAAACAATGGCTATGAAGAGTCGTCCATCACGCCCAGTCAGTTCTCCCAAGCGTCATCGGTTGCGGCCGTTAGTCCGACCAACTCGATGTCGTCTGATGTCAGTCCGACGTCCTGCGGTGATATTGCCCTCAGCCGGCGTGCCAACCGCACCCGCTTCACCGACTTCCAGGTGCGCACGCTGCAAGAGGTGTTCGAGAGGGCACCGTACCCGCGCGATGAGGAGCTGAATCTGCTGTGCAAGCAGCTCGATCTGGGCCGGCGGGTGGTGATCGTGTGGTTCCAAAATGCACGTCAGAAGGTGCGCAAGGTGTATGAGAATCGGCCGCCGTCCGAGAAGGTCGACGAAAATCACGACCGCGCTCAGCCCAATGATGCGCCCAACTACCAGTGCGCCAGGTGCCAAGGTGTGTACCAGAGGTATCACGAGCTGATCCGGCACCAATCACAAGTCTGCTACAACGACCGCGCATCCAGACACCTTTCCAAATCCCAGCCACCGACCAACCAGGCTGTCCCAACTTCGCCCGGAATCCAACCTTCTATCGATTCGAACCCACCGCCGCAGAACGCCACGTACAGGTGCAACAAGTGCCTGCAGCAGTTTGACCGATTCGATAGGTGGCGCGAACACCAGGTTTTGCACGTGATGAACACCAGTCTGGTGCCCAGCTCGTGGCAAAACCAATCATCTGGCAGTGGGCGCGTGACATCTCTTGTCCGAGTGGCCGGCGGAGCGGTTGCTGAACAGCCTGGTGACGGAGACAGGCAACAGCACGATAAGGGCTCACAACTGCGCACGGCTATCAGTGCCGAACACCTGATGCACCTTAATCGTAAGTACCACGTCAACCCATGCCCCGATCGTGAGACCCTGGACAAAATTGTACGAGATACTGGCATGAAGAAGCGCGTGGTACAGGTATGGTTCCAGAACATGCGCGCTCGAGAGCGTAAGATGCAGAGCACGAGACAGGATCCGGAACTGGACTACCACACAGTTTCCGGTGGGATGACTTCGGTGGTAAAGCCAAATACATCTGCTCAGGCATCTGCACAGTACCAACTGACCTGCTCACACACTGCCACCAGTGTCCATCGGTCTCAGAACGTCGGTCATCATAGCGAAGTAAGCATGCTCCCCGGACTGCTGAACCCATCTAAAAACTCCTCGCATTCCTCCCCGTCCTCATGTGCTGTCGACGTCCCTCTTGACCTGAGCCGACACCCATGTCGGGTGGCAGACAAGCCCAACGGTGCTGCCGCATCTCGTTTCTCCGTCACTAACCGAAGCGCCTGCCATAGTCAACCCCCGATCAGGAGCGTTGTCGTCGGTTCAGGAAGAGGCGCCACGGCCTGGCCAGAGAAGGCTGGCTCGTCCGCGCTCGGTGACACGTCTTCGACCGCCACTCAGCAGCCAGGCACCAAGCGGTTCCGCACGCAGATGTCAGCGGCGCAGGTGGCGGGGCTGCGCAGTGTGTTCACCGCGCACCGCATGCCGACCATGGCCGAGTGTGTGCTGCTGGGCGAGCGCATCGGCCTGGCAAAACGGGTGGTGCAAGTGTGGTTCCAGAACGCCCGCGCCAAGGCCAAGAAGCGGCCGGCCGCGTGCGAGGGCGACCGGTCACCAACTCCGCCCGGCTGCGACTACTGCGATGTCCGGTACGGCAACGGCACCACCGTGTCCGAGCACGTGCTCAGCCATGCTCACATCGCGGCTGTGTGGCGAGCGGTGGAGGGCGGCGGTGGTAGCCGACCTGTCTCTGCCACCACCACCGCCGCTGCCGCCGCTGCTGCCGTTGCTTCTGCTGCTGTTGGTGTCGCTGCCACCACCTCTGTGCAAGTCAGTGGAGGCGAGAGCACCGAGCTGGGCGGGACAACGTCGCCACCGCAGCAGCAGCAGCAGTCAATAAAACCAGTGCTGGTGCCTCAGCAATCACAGCGAGAGTTACACCTGCAACGGGAACAACGACAACAGTTACAACAATCACAGCAACAGCTACAACAATCGACTTTCACAGGCAAGTGTGGCGATATTCATCTTCCAATTTGTTCTGTGTTCTATCACGCACTATCTAATTATTTGCAATTATGAAGACTAATACATCATTATCCCTGGAGTAGACACACAGTACTGACTAGGCCTACCGTAAATAATATCGAAAGTGGCAACAGTTACTGCCCTGCACAGATCGAAGTAGGTTAAAACATGATGCATGATACCCACAAAAAAGGCACTTCGATGACTTGTACCTGGAAAATAATTGGCCTCGTGCCAACTTGACGAGCCTTAGGAAGGGCACGGAACAGCACTGGGAGTTGAGGTTAATTGATCCGCACGCAGTCGGCATCACCAATTTCGTCCATTTGGCGACAGGAGAAAACGGCCGGATGTGGGGGCATCCGCAGACCTCATGCATCACAAATCGGTATCCAACCATAGGTGCACTGGAGGATGGGTGGGGCAAGCCAGTGGTTCGGACCCACAACTGGAGTTGTTTTTGTCGTTTTCCAGTTCACAAATGAAACTACGTATCTTCGGAACCCAGCAGTAAAGAGCGAAAATCTAAGAACTTTTGAGGGGAGGTACGCCAGTCTTCCCAGTCGAAAAAAGTATAACCGCTGCAACCGGAGCGGTCCAGTGTTGTGTATTAGCGTACCCAAGACGATGATCCGGGATGCCGGCTCCCCTCGTTGTACGACATCTTATTTTGGGACACGAAGACCTGACAATGTAGACCAGCCCATTGCGTCTTCAAGCTCCAACAACCAACCAATGTACAACCGACCAACCCATCCGCTCAATATGTTTTCTTAAAAGTAATACTCTTTGTGAACTTGAACACCAATGCTATCCTAATCCCCTCCGTCCACCCAACGAACTCAACAGAAAAATGTAAGGTCGGTTGGCCCCTGGGCCTTCCACGTCATAAACTCCTCAGTGCATCCCTGTGTGTAACCACCACTCGTCTTGCCATCTTTGCGCTTACAAGTCCTAACCACCGAAGTCGCTAAGGCTGCACCGCCTGGCGTTCGGAACCCATCTGGATTTTGTCTTCGACATAAAGACATAAAGACATAATATTCTTGGTTGCACTCTGTACACTGAACCAGTTCCCCACCAAATCTGTCAATCAGCCCTCCCTGTAATACTGAAAAGCAAGTCCTCTCCCTGTCTTCACCACCTTCTTATCCATCTAACTTGAAAATTGTTCCTGGGCCCCGGGGTTGGACCAATCCTGGAAACTGAAGTTGGCGACGTCCGTCCTACTAACTTGAGGATATAGCCAGCCTTCGAGTTGACCGCGGGTGTCTCAACAGCCCGTAGGTATTATCTATGGGCGGAAATTTTGGGACAACCAGTTAAAATCATTCATCAAACCGTCTTCGTCTCATCCTGGACACGCCATGAGAAGTGGCAGGATCCGTGTACCGGCCTGTCTCATCATCCTCGCATCCTCTTCGAAAGCCAGCAGTGGCTAGAGGACCCATGTTCTGCAGGATCGTCTTCCTCTAGCAACGCAAGTAGCAACACATTTCCTTATACGTTTCAATAAGCAATAAGATCAATAAACAAACGTCAGAGGGGAAACTCATGCACACCTGAATCTTATGCCAGGTCGTTTGGCTTCCACTAGTCTTACCGTTGTCACCACATTGCGTTATGCCAAATCCGGTGTTATTTTTAGTTGCTGACCGGTCCGTCCTCGACAACGCAATGGTTCTGGTCCGCTTTGAATGGGTGGATCTGGGAAACGGGCTTAATAGACCTGCGCATGAGAGGTCTTCTGTCAGATTAACTGAATTTTTGTGGTTGTATAAGCTCCAGGGTCTCCTCCAGATGCAAAATGTGACCCCTGACTTCACAAAATGAGATATCCGAACGACATAGTGGACTTCCGTATATATTGGGGTCTCCCGAAATATCAAACTGGCTGAGAATATTTTCCCCTTCTCAACAGTTGGGAGAAGGCTGTCGCCCTGTGCCGCCGGCGCACCAGGTGGCACCGCCATTACTAGGGTGTGTTATGCCTCGTTGTATTTGCCTAGTGGGATAGTTACGATTCGTGACGTCTGCAGTCACGCGGTAGGAGAATGAGCAGTTACTTCTGTATCAGCATTTGTGCACACTTGGTAGTGGTAGGAGGGCGTACCTCTTTCTAACACTGGAGTCCAATGGGACGATTTCTTCAAACTCTTTTGGCTGCATTGGTGTGGTGTATTATTGATATGCACGTGTGTGAATGCATGTTTTTTATTGGAATTGCGTCACTTGGATTTGAATTACTTGGTGGTGCCTAAATGTCTGGTTCGTTTTACACTGGTGCAGCGTCCTTTTATATCATTTGGTCCAAGCGATTCCCATGCCGACTTCGTATTACACAAAAACAGATCGATGTTGCAAATTTAATCGTCATGCATTACCATTTTGTCTTTGAGTTTTTGGAGGTGATCGTCATGCGCATTAGCAGTGTAACCTCGAATTGATGTTTAAGTATATGCACGCTCCTCAGTGAGAAACACTGGATACTGTATGCACACTCCTCAGTGGAAAACACTGGATACTGTTTGTGCGTTCTTCAATGGGAAGCACTGGACACTGACGGAGTGATCCTCAGTATATGCACGTTCCTCAGTGGGAAGCACTGGACACTGACGGAGTGATCCTCAGTATATGCGCGTTCCTCAGTGGGAAGCACAAAAATTTTGGAAGTAATTGAGTATATGCGCGTTCCTCAGTGGGAAGCACTGGATACTGACGGAATGAACCTCAGGCTAAACGCGTGGGGGCCGCGGTAGCTCGGTTGGTAGAGCGTCGGACCCTTGACGCAAAATTCTAGGTTCGGGTCTCACAACGGACGGCGTTTACCGAGTCCAGCCGCGACCAACCGGCGTGAAAAGTTTGCGACGCTCTCCTAGCGGTTCAATGCGTCGTAAAAGAAGCCAAGGTTCTTCTTCTTATTCGGTCTCAGGACGTTCCTCAGTGGGAAACACTGGATACTGACGGAGTGATCCTCAGTTTATGCGCGTTCCTCGGTGGGAAGCACTGGACACCGACGAAGTGATTGTGTCAAATTATGAGCCACCGTTCACTGTTTGGTCACTATACTTGGCTTGGCCGTCTTATGTATTAAGGGGTGGCTCCCTCCGCAGCTCAGTTATAACTGTGCTATAATTTGGAATCTGTTTATTCGGTTCTATGCGCTCGGTTTAATCCCTAATTATTATTACTCTTTGAAACTAAAATAATGCTCTGTTTTTTGCGGCTGCATGTTATGCTTTAATATTTAAAGTGGAGGTAATGCAAGCGAGTCTTGATGTGATATATCAAGCGCTTTGTTTGTCATGCAGTCTGTATTATTTTGGCTGATGGGAATCTCGAACCATGTTATAGCTAAATGCTTACGGTAATGGCGCTGTCGTGAAGTTGGCTGTCTACTCCTAGTGAGTGTAGTATGCGCCTTCCATCCAAACCTCACCGCGCACATGATATCGTGTATCTAATGCTTATCAAAATTAGCTCCTGCCAACGGTTCTACCGAGATAGATTGTTGGGGCAAAAGCGAATTACAACCAATTCTGCTGTCAACAGTCTCATACACAGTATATATCTGGTGAGATGATCACTAAGGTTTGCCAAATTTGCCAATTTTACAACTAGAGTAATATGTTCATTTTGCGATGTGTTTCTAATTGACATGGATTGATGCGCCCTAAAACTAAAAATAACCAACCAACTAATTGACATGGGTTGACATATCTGAGTGTAATGCAAAGCCGATGAACCTCACCCGCTGCGCGAGGACCATCACCTGTCAGCCTGCGCACGATTACCGCGCGAGCAGTGCAGATTTGTGTCACCGCCTGGCTGTCGTCTCGTCCGTTCTGTCGGTACGTCACGCTCGCCGGCCGTCTCGTCCGTTCTGTCGGTACGTCACGCTCGCCGGCCGTCTCGTCCGTTCTGTCGGTACGTCACGCTCGCCGGCTGTCTCGTCCGTTCTGTCGGTACGTCACCCTCGCCGCTGTCGGTACGTCACGCCCCCCGTCTCGTCCGTTCTGTCGGTACGTCACGCTCGCCGGCCGTCTCGTCCGTTCTGTCGGTACGTCACGCTCGCCGGCTGTCTCGTCCGTTCTGTCGGTACGTCACGCTCGCCGGCCGTCTCGTCCGTTCTGTCGGTACGTCACGCTCGCCGGCCGTCTCGTCCGTTCTGTCGGTACGTCACGCTCGCCGGCCGTCTCGTCCGTTCTGTCGGTACGTCACGCTCGCCGGCTGTCTCGTCCGTTCTGTCGGTACGTCACGCTCGCCGGCCGTCTCGTCCGTTCTGTCGGTACGTCACGCTCGCCGGCTGTCTCGTCCGTTCTGTCGGTACGTCACGCTCGCCGGCCGTCTCGTCCGTTCTGTCGGTACGTCACGCTCGCCGGCCGTCTCGTCTGTTCTGTCGGTACATCACGCTCGCCGGCCGTCTCGTCCGTTCTGTCGGTACGTCACGCTCGCCGGCTGTCTCGTCCGTTCTGTCGGTACGTCACGCTCGCCGGCCGTCTCGTCCGTGCTGTCGGTACAGCACGCTCGCCGGCGTCTCGTCCGTTCTGTCGGTACGTCACGCTCGCCGGCCGTCTCGTCCGTTCTGTCGGTACGTCACAACGTCACCGTCCGTCTATGGCGCGTCAGTCGCGTGCCAAAGCCGTTCGTGGCGCGATCGACTGACCGTCGCGCACGCCAAGCGTCGTCATCTGCTGGCCGTTGCCGGCGAGGACGCCCCTGCCGGGCTGTGACGTCACCAGCTGTCTGGCGGCGGGCGGGTCTGAGCGGCGCTGCGCTGGCTGGCGGCGGGCGGGTCTGAGCGGCGCTGCGCTGGCTGGCGGCGGGCGGGTCTGAGCGGCGCTGCGATGTCTGGCGGCGGGCAGGTCTGAGCGGCGCTGCGATGTCTGGCGGCGGGCGGGTCTGAGCGGCGCTGCGATGTCTGGCGGCGGACGGCCGTGTCTGGCGGCGGGCGCGCTGCGCTGGCTGGCGGCGGGCCCTGCTGGCGCGTCTGAGCGGCGCTGCGATGTCTGGCGGCGGGCGGGTCTGAGCGGCGCTGCGATGTCTGGCGGCGGGCGGGTCTGAGCGGCGCTGCGCTGGCTGGCGGCGGGCAGGTCTGAGCGGCGCTGCGATGTCTGGCGGCGGGCGGCTCTGAGCGGCGCTGCGATGTCTGGCGGCGGGCAGGTCTGAGCGGCGCTGCGATGTCTGGCGGCGGACGGGTCTGAGCGGCGCTGCGCTGGCTGGCGGATCGGTGCCGATTCGTGGCCGATCCGCACCTGGCCCGCCAACGCAACCTGGCGGCGTTGCATCAGCAGCAGCGACCCGTTGGGGCATGTAGGTCGGTGACCATGTGTAGCAGTGCCTCTCCCGCTGTGTCAGGTCAAGTGTGACGCCGGAGGTCGCACACCGGGCCTGGGAGGTCAGGTCAAATCCGAGGTCATGTCAGGTGCGAAGTAGGATAAGACCGGGACATCTCTGGCACTTATGAATTCAATGTAAGGTGAAGTCGAGTTAGATTTAAAGCCAGATGAAGCCCAAGGTGAACTAAGGGCAGGTCATTTCTGTCAAGCAGCGTTGAGTAAAGTCGAGAAAAGGCCAGCCGATAGATCAAAAGGGAGGTCAGGCGTGGTTGGGTGTCAGTTGACGCCTTGGCTAGTCGGGGGCAGGTGAGACCAAACGAGATTCGGTGTCACTTGAGGTCGGGTGAGTATGACGTGAGGTCAGGGCAGACAATGTCTGATAATGTCTGGCAGATAATGACCAAACGAGCCGCCGCCGGTGTAGATGCCGCGTCAGCCGAGGCCGGCTGATGCTCAGAACCAGGTGATGCTGGCTGGGGCCCCGCCACCTCATGTCGAACATGTTCTGGGGTCAGAGGTGGCAGATAAAGCCCGCCCATCAGCGAGATCAGCTGGCGTCCATGGTGAGACAGCGTGGCCATGGCAGACGGCACACTTGGCCACCCCGGCACGTTTCACGGTACCCGCCCCGAGGCGGTGAGTCATCAACCGGCGGCAATTATCGGGCCGGATAAAGTCCGCCACCGGCAGGCTGGCGTGCAGCTTGATCCGCAGACGGCCGGCGGGCCCCTGCAGGACGGTCACGGCACATCTGTGACGTCACCGAGCCGCCTGACACGGCTTAGTTGTGACCTCAGGAATTCCTCTGACGCTGCTCACCCACAGACGGGCAAATCCCACCAGACGGCTCCGTGTTCCGCAGTGCCGCTGAGTAGGTGCTGGATCATCGCCCGTCCTGTGGATGCTCACTGCTCCAGCTCAGGTGTCGCTCATTTTCCTGACTTTGAGCGATAGGTGCTGGCAGGTGACGTCTTTGCTTTGGTTGCCGCCGTGCTGCGGCTGGTGCCCCAGACGGCGCCGTCGCCGTGCTGATGTGTTCAGCGAGGTGGCCACTTCTCACGTGACAAGTCCCTCCACACGGTGCTGTATATCGGCTGCCTGGTTCCGTGTTTTTCAGTCAGCTGCTGTCGCCGCCGGCTGAGTCTGGGTCGCACGTCTGATCGGCCGCGTTGTGACGAGTGGGCCCGTGCCCGCCGTGACGTTGTGACGAGTGGGCCCGTGCCCGCCGTAACGTTGTGACGAGTGGGCCCGTGCCCGCCGTGACGTTGTGACGAGTGGGCCCGTGCCCGCCGTGACGTTGTGACGAGTGGGCCCGTGCCCGCCGTGACGTTGTGACGAGTGGGCCCGTGCCCGCCGTGACGTTGTGACGAGTGGGCCCGTGCCCGCCGTGACGTTGTGACGAGTGGGCCCGTGCCCGCCGTGACGTTGTGACGAGTGGGCCCGTGCCCGCCGTGACGTTGTGACGAGTGGGCCCGTGCCCGCCGTGACGTTGTGACGAGTGGGCCCGTGCCCGCCGTGACGTTGTGACGAGTGGGCCCGTGCCCGCCGTGACGTTGTGACGAGTGGGCCCGTGCCCGCCGTGACGTTGTGACGAGTGGGCCCGTGCCCGCCGTGACGTTGTGACGAGTGGGCCCGTGCCCGCCGTGACGTTGTGACGAGTGGGCCCGTGCCCGCCGTGACGTTGTGACGAGTGGGCCCGTGCCCGCCGTAATGGACGATCGTGTGAGTGTGCGCCCGGCCCGCCGTGACGTTGTGACGAGTGGGCCCGTGCCCGCCGTGACGTTGTGACGGCCCGTGCCCGCCGTGACGTTGTGACGAGTGGGCCCGTGCCCGCCGTGACGTTGTGACGAATGGGCCCGTGCCCGCCGTGACGTTGTGACGAGTGGGCCCGTGCCCGCCGTGACGTTGTGACGAGTGGGCCCGTGCCCGCCGTGACGTTGTGACGAGTGGGCCCGTGCCCGCCGTGACGTTGTGACGAGTGGGCCCGTGCCCGCCGTGACGTTGTGACGAGTGGGCCCGTGCCCGCCGTGACGTTGTGACGAGTGGGCCCGTGCCCGCCGTGACGTTGTGACGAGTGGGCCCGTGCCCGCCGTGACGTTGTGACGAGTGGGCCCGTGCCCGCCGTGACGTTGTGACGAGTGGGCCCGTGCCCGCCGTGACGTTGTGACGGGGCCCGTGCCCGCCGTGACGTTGTGACGAGTGGGCCCGTGCCCGCCGTGACGTTGTGACGAGTGGGCCCGTGCCCGCCGTGACGTTGTGACGAGTGGGCCCGTGCCCGCCGTGACGTTGTGACGAGTGGGCCCGTGCCCGCCGTGACGTTGTGACGAGTGGGCCCGTGCCCGCCGTGACGTTGTGACGAGTGGGCCCGTGCCCGCCGTGACGTTGTGACGAGTGGGCCCGTGCCCGCCGTGACGTTGTGACGAGTGGGCCCGTGCCCGCCGTGACGTTGTGACGAGTGGGCCCGTGCCCGCCGTGACGTTGTGACGAGTGGGCCCGTGCCCGCCGTGACGTTGTGACGAGTGGGCCCGTGCCCGCCGTGACGTTGTGACGAGTGGGCCCGTGCCCGCCGTGACGTTGTGACGAGTGGGCCCGTGCCCGCCGTGACGTTGTGACGAGTGGGCCCGTGCCCGCCGTGACGTTGTGACGAGTGGGCCCGTGCCCGCCGTGACGTTGTGACGAGTGGGCCCGTGCCCGCCGTGACGTTGTGACGAGTGGGCCCGTGCCCGCCGTGACGTTGTGACGAGTGGGCCCGTGCCCGCCGTGACGTTGTGACGAGTGGGCCCGTGCCCGCCGTGACGTTGTGACGAGTGGGCCCGTGCCCGCCGTGACGTTGTGACGAGTGGGCCCGTGCCCGCCGTGACGTTGTGACGAGTGGGCCCGTGCCCGCCCGACGTTGTGACGAGTGGCCCGTGCCCGCCGTGACGTTGTGACGAGTGGCCGTGCCCGCCGGACGTTGGACAGTGGGCCCGTGCCCGCCGTGACGTTGTGACGAGTGGGCCCGTGCCCGCCGTGACGTTGTGACGAGTGGGCCGTGCCCGCCGTGACGTTGTGACGTGGCCCGTGCCCGCCGTGACGTGGACGAGTGGGCCCGTGCCCGCCGTGACGTTGTGACGAGTGGGCCCGTGCCCGCCGTGACGTTGTGACGAGTGGGCCCGTGCCCGCCGTGACGTTGTGACGAGTGGGCCCGTGCCCGCCGTGACGTTGTGACGAGTGGGCCCGTGCCCGCCGTGACGTTGTGACGAGTGGGCCCGTGCCCGCCGTGACGTTGTGACGAGTGGGCCCGTGCCCGCCGTGACGTTGTGACGAGTGGGCCCGTGCCCGCCGTGACGTTGTGACGAGTGGGCCCGTGCCCGCCGTGACGTTGTGACGAGTGGGCCCGTGCCCGCCGTGACGTTGTGACGAGTGGGCCCGTGCCCGCCGTGACGTTGTGACGAGTGGGCCCGTGCCCGCCGTGACGTTGTGACGAGTGGGCCCGTGCCCGCCGTGACGTTGTGACGAGTGGGCCCGTGCCCGCCGTGACGTTGTGACGAGTGGGCCCGTGCCCGCCGTGACGTTGTGACGAGTGGGCCCGTGCCCGCCGTGACGTTGTGACGAGTGGGCCCGTGCCCGCCGTGACGTTGTGACGAGTGGGCCCGTGCCCGCCGTGACGTTGTGACGAGTGGGCCCGTGCCCGCCGTGACGTTGTGACGAGTGGGCCCGTGCCCGCCGTGACGTTGTGACGAGTGGGCCCGTGCCCGCCGTGACGTTGTGACGAGTGGGCCCGTGCCCGCCGTGACGTTGTGACGAGTGGGCCCGTGCCCGCCGTGACGTTGTGACGAGTGGGCCCGTGCCCGCCGTGACGTTGTGACGAGTGGGCCCGTGCCCGCCGTGACGTTGTGACGAGTGGGCCCGTGCCCGCCGTGACGTTGTGACGAGTGGGCCCGTGCCCGCCGTGACGTTGTGACGAGTGGGCCCGTGCCCGCCGTGACGTTGTGACGAGTGGGCCCGTGCCCGCCGTGACGTTGTGACGAGTGGGCCCGTGCCCGCCGTGACGTTGTGACGAGTGGGCCCGTGCCCGCCGTGACGTTGTGACGAGTGGGCCCGTGCCCGCCGTGACGTTGTGACGAGTGGGCCCGTGCCCGCCGTGACGTTGTGACGAGTGGGCCCGTGCCCGCCGTGACGTTGTGACGAGTGGGCCCGTGCCCGCCGTGACGTTGTGACGAGTGGGTCCGTGCCTGCCGTGACGTTGTGACGAGTGGGCCCGTGCCCGCCGTGACGTTGTGACGAGTGGGCCCGTGCCCGCCGTGTATTAGCTCACGATGAAGTATTCGACTCAAAGGCAGCCGGCCATTACGTCGATAATAATCGACTTTTAATTACGGGCGCGTCGCGCTTATAAATGACGGTAGTGTGTCTGGGTCCCATAAGCTGGCCTGTATTAATGGCATACTGGAACGGCAATTAAGCAGCGCTGTCGATGCCGCTATTGCGAATCGAATCTGACCGGGGCGGCCCCTGCCGGCCGTCTAATTGCATTTGGCAAACAAACCGGCCGCAGCTCAGTGTACTGGCAACGCCTGCCGAACGCTGGCATGTGCCGACGTTGACGGCGACGTCGCTCACTGACGACGGTCTGATTACTCGGCGGCCCCTGACGACGGTCTGATTACTCGGCGATCCCTGACGACGGTCTGATTACTCGGCGGTCCCTGACGACGGTCTGATTACTCGGCGGTCCCTGACGACGGTCTGATTACTCGCTGTTCCCTGATGACGGTCTGATTACTCGGCGGTCCCTGACGGCGGTCTGATTATTCGGCGGTCCCTGACGACGGTCTGATTACTCGGCGGCCCCTGATGACGGTCTGATTACTCGCTGTTCCCTGATGACGGTCTGATTACTCGGCGGTTCCTGACGACGGTCTAATTACTCGGCGGTCCCTGACGACGGTCTGATTACTCGGTGGTCCCTGACGACGGTCTGATTACTCGGCGGCCCCTGACGACGGTCTGATTACTCGGCGGCCCCTGACGGCGGTCTGATTACTCGGCGGTCCCTGACGACGGTCTGATTTCTCGGCGGTCCCTGACGACGGTCTGATTACTCGGCGGCCCCTGACGACGGTCTGATTACTCGGCGGTCCCTGACGACGGTCTGATTACTCGGCGGCCCCTGACGACGGTCTGATTACTCGGCGATCCCTGATGACGGTCTGATTACTCGGCGGTCCCTGACGACGGTCTGATTACTCGCTGTTCCCTGATGACGGTCTGATTACTCGGCGGTCCCTGACGACGGTCTGATTACTCGGCGGCCCCTGACGACGGTCTGATTACTCGGCGGCCCCTGACGGCGGTCTGATTACTCGGCGGTCCCTGACGACGGTCTGATTTCTCGGCGGTCCCTGACGACGGTCTGATTACTCGGCGGTCCCTGACGACGGTCTGATTACTCGGCGGTCCCTGACGACGGTCTGATTACTCGGCGGCCCCTGACGACGGTCCGATTACTCGGCGGTCCCTGATGACGGTCTGATTACTCGCCGGCCCCTGACGACTAATTGCTCAGAGATCGCTGATGGCGATCCGGTGGCTGATGACTGAAGCTGACTGCCCGAGGCGGTTTGATAACGGTTCGATGACGGTCTGATGTAACGGCTGCAGTTGACGTCACACCATCAGGCGTCAGTGCCACTGACTGCCTGATGTTCGAAGACTATTTGACGGCTCTGCTGACTGTCTGATGACGGTCTGACGGTGTGACAGCTGCTGCTGGCTGGATGATGACGAGGTGATGACGGGTTTGATGACCGTCTGATGGTGTGATGGCTGACGCTTGCGGTCTGGTGCCGGCCCGATGGCGGTCGCATGATGCTCTGATGACATGATAGTTGTGATGTGGCGGCTGTGATATGACGGCTGTATTTCGATCTGATCAGTAAACCCAGTCGAATGAGGTCCGTTACAGCGATGAGATGGGTCACCAACTCTGACAAAAACTGGCCGATGGAGCCCGCACGATCTTACTGAGGAGTCAAAAGATGGACATGGATGGAGACTACCAAATATTATTAAATATGTTGTCCGGCTGAATTTCAATTATCACTACACACATCAACATGGATGTAATGTTGAATTAAACAATTATCGGTGTTGTTTTGGTAATTCCAAAAGGACACCAAATTCCACCTTTTGCTATGGTTTCTTTACGACACATTCAACTGAAAGGCTATCTGGAGTCGATAAGTTTGCAAAATCACTTTCACGCCAATTGGTCGCAGCTGAGCTTGAAAATTCGGCTGCTAGTGGCACTTGAACGTTTTACATCACCAAATCCCAACTGAAGCGCCGTAACCACTGTTAGCTGCCTCCATACCGATCCAATTGGTAAGATATGCCCGTTCATCGAGTGTCATTCATCAGCCATCATTCATCACTCATCAATCTAACACTTTAGGGACTTGATCTGTGAGTATATTATGCTGTCAGGTTTTTTTTAATGATTGCTTCCTGCCACTGGCAGACGTCATGTGTCACTTGCCAGGTTACGATAACGTTGTTTTGTGGTCAGGAAACATACGTCTCGACATTGCCATGCTTCATGTGTAACGTTGGTATTGGTGGTGTCATCATGAGTCATGTTGGGTCGCGTTGCTATGTCTCGTGTTTTGTACGTCATCCTGTCACGTGTCCTGTGGTCATGAGTCGTGCTATCATGTTGTCATGATATTGTGTCGTGTTGACATGAGTCATATCAGGTGTCGTGCTGTCATGAATTATGCTGTCCTGTGTCGAGCTGCTGCGTGCTGGGTGTTGTACGTAATGTTGTCATATGTCGAGATGCTATGTGCTGCGTGTTTTATGTCATGTTGTCATGTATCAAAATGCTACGCGCTGTGTTTGATATGTCATGCTGCCACGTGTTGTGTTGCCATGCGCTGTGTTTTGTACGTCATGTTATCACATGTCGTGCTGGCATGTACCATGTTGTCGCGATGCTGTCATACCATTGTCACTTGACATTGATGGAGGGACATCCATAGCGGTCGGGCGCAGCCCTCCCCTCCCCGTCCAAATCGTGCCGTGTAATTGCGGCTACATTACTACGGGCGCCATGTACCCTGCAGTACTCGGAAGTGGAGAGCATCGAGTCGATTCTGTGTGCAGTTAGCGGCACCGGTGCTGCCGAGTGGGCGCAGCTGAGCAGCCGGCACCATTGATTTACAGTATCGACTGTACTGTACCCGGCGGCGGGCACGGCCGCATTGACTGCCAACTGGCCACACTGCGAACTGACCACACAAAGCGCCGCCGGGCTCACCTCGCCGGCGCGCGATGGAGACGATGCGTCAGTCGTGGGCACCCTAGTTCTGGATACTGTAGATGATTACCGTACCGGAAAATGCACAACTATTGGACGAAAAACAGACGCCAGCATCATAATTTGTTTTATTGTCCTTTGATGAGCATGCATGTTCAGATACATAAAGCATTCCGAGATAACAGCGGAGTGTATTAAGGGCCATCTTACCTAATTCTTGTTGACGTATGATACCGTATCAAGTCATAATTGCGCAAATTATGTCATAAAAGTTGTTATGTCTCTAAAGTATGATATTCCTATCGATACCTACGCCTGTGCATGTCGGCGAAACGGACAGAATGAAAACCAGCGTAAAAGGACAGAAGAATATTGCTGCTGTTTCGTGATCTGGTCCAGGGGTCTATGCAAACAGGCGGCACGATGGAATGTATTGAGCTGGTGTCACCTACTGCTTCGACCGGAGGTGGCGTGGTAATGTTTTCGAGAATCAAGCAAAAGGCTGCAAAATCAAGAGTGCGGGAACAAGCGAATGCCAGAAAAAAAATGTGAGAATGTTTGCAAAACAGCGGCAATTTCAAAGATGATGAGTTTTAAAGAACCATCAGAAAAGCTAAAAGTAACCAATACTATTTCTTTTCCCAGCTAGCATGCCTGACACAACTTTCCTCGGACCATCTTGTTTGCACGGCCTCGGACCCCCACCCATACCTTGGTTTACTGACATCGATTAATACCAAAAATTATGAAAGATATGACTAGGGATAACAATGGTAGCGAGCCAGTTTGTACAGTTACTTAAACCATATGTGGCATGGTGAACAAGCCGGTGACATGACCATGTAATAAAACATACCAACACACTATCTTGGTCATATGCCTTCCATCATTGCACCGTATTTATTTTATTCTGCTGTCTGACTCACTTTTTCATAACACTCATCTCGTAAAGTTTTCATGATTGCATAAACACATCCCCCATATATATATATATATATATATATATATATATATATATATATATATATATATATATATATATATATATATATATATATATGTATGTGCGTGTGTGTGTGTGTGTGTGTGTGTGTGTGTGTGTGTGTGTGTGTGTGTGCGTGTGTGTTATGGGGATGTGCTTATGCACTCATGGAAACTTACAATGAAATATATATATATATATATATATATATATATATATATATTAATATATATATATATATATAATGGTAAAATGAGCCCATAAGGTCACCCCAATCGGCAGGCATGGTCTACCTTTGCGCACGTCGGTGCAGTAGAAGGGGAAGGTAGCGGACCTTAACCAGGCAGAAGATGCACATGTTTCGGTCTAGTCGTGTGCATGAACTCGTTTTCAGTAGCTGCTACTGAATAGCTTATGCCTATGGAACTACTCAGGGTTACTTGTGTGAATGAAATTAACCCGCTCCGTCTCGGGGGGGGGAGGGGGTGACGTGCGCCCATTAGTTTGGAGATTAGAGGGGGGTTGTATCACCCACCCACCCCCGAGACGGGGTGTGAGGATATGACCGGAAAATATGGGAGGTAAAAAAATGAGGGCCTATGCCAGCGCGCACGGCTACGTGGAGTCGAAACACTGCGTGTGTGAGTGGCCCTGGGCCTCCATGACCAGGTGAGAAGCCAATCTAGCGCCACGGCCCGGATGGCATCAAGACAGCATGGAAGCACAACAATGTCATTCTGTGTTCTGCCGCGTGTGATGTATGGCAAAGCCGCTACGTAGCACGTGCTGCTGATCAGTGATCAGTGCTGATGTTGCTCAGTACAACAGTGAACGGTGTGTGATAATTTAATTCCGGATGTGGGCTATTATCTTCCGTTCGCTGAACTGGATTTGATGAGAGGTGGCGAGACCGTACAGACCGCCTGGACTGTTTGATCTTCAGATCACCGCCTCTTTGATCTTCAGTATATAAAATAAAAATCACCATTATTAGCATGTCCGCGCTGACTGCAAAGGAGGGACATAGCGCTTGTGCTCTACGTTAAGTCTGGATGATGAATATTCTTGTAGCCAGAGTTATTTTTATTGCGATACTGATTGGGATAGCTAGGTAAAACAAAATGTAGCACGTTACGTAGCTGACGGCACACGCGATTTGCTGCTACGGATAAGCGTGACATGATGTGATGATGCCTGGATCCGTATGAAAGCCCTCCACTTCAAGCTTCCTATCGTGTCTGCTAGTTTGGCGAGATGGGACGTAGTCGTCCCCTGTCTACACAATGCGAGAAAGCTCTTCACACACATGTGCCCTGTCACTGATACCACGGAATTTTCCGCTGACCCGGCTGTTCGATTTCGTCGGCGCTGTCAAGGTCGTTGGCATGACATGAAAATCGTCGGTGCGCTACATCCGTCTCGCGGCTCCATTGTTCTAATCCGCACCCTCTCAGTTGGAACTTTGTGGCCAGCTCTCAGCTCTTCGTAATTACGGCCGGAGCATTGAAATTAGCGGCGGTCGCCTTCAATTTAGCGAAGTTATTGGAACGGCGCGCCGCGGCACGTTGAGCTGTGATTATCCCCGACTCACCTTCGGCCTGCCAGTCGGCTGTTGGACACCGCGGAATCGTTAGCCCATCTGGACAGGCCGATAGCGGCTGCACGTATGAAGCGACCTCTCTCCACTCCTTCATTGGCTACCATTCATTCATCCAACATTAAGTAAGACGAAGAGCGTGCCCCATATAGCCAGGAGTGTAATTTGCTTAATATATGAATACATATTCAGCCTGGTACTCTTACTGTCTCGAATGTATTGCTATTCCGCTCATACTACGAAATGGTTGACTTGTTCTTGCGCCTTCAACATGTGTCTGGTCCGTCATGGTTAAGGACAAATCAGGCAGAAACTGCATCGAATGCCAGCGTTTCAAATGGCAGTGCTTCTTTATAGTAATCATAACAGGGATAACTGTCGTAGAAAGCCGCCTTCGATATGACCTTCAATCGTGTTATATTTCCTAGATCTGTGTAAATATGTAGCTTTTTCAGAGTAAGAAATGCTACCACATTTTTAAAAGGATTATAAAAAAGCAAAGTGGTGTCAATCCGAGGAGCACTACCAGTTTTCGAGGGCGCCGTGGGGTGGGGGTTTAGAGGATGAAAAGGTGGCTGCCGATCCTCCCGTCGCGAAAATCGTCGCTATCCCGCTGCTTGGGGAGTGGATAATTTGATGTGATTCGTGGGAAGTGTGAGTGATATGCATGGGGAGAGAAGCAATGGACCAGTAAAGGTGAGCAGAATGGTCATCGCAGTGATGCTGCATTCATTGGTGCAGTGGCACACACAGCTATGCAGGTCAACCTCACTAAATTACAGGATTTGAAGAAATCGCGCACTAAACGGAAATATTCGGCACCCTCGAATCCATTGCCATATCCAATATTGGGATGCCGCGTCAGACCAGGGCCCCTTGTATGGTTTGGACCTCTCGTCCAGCCCAGGGGCACTTTGTACCGGCTCTGGACCCTCTCCGACTCCCCTGGGTCTTCCCGCGACTAAAGATCCTCTCCAGCTAGGAACTTGCATTGGCTCATGGGCACTCTTTAATGAACCATGGGCTCCCCTGTCAGGCCGGAGGCCTTCTTTTAACGCCATGGGCTCCCTCTGTCAGGTTAGGGACCTCTTGTACAACTTGAAGCACCTATGTCTGCCCAGGGGTCCTCGACATCGGCTTGAAGTTCTCTCTGGTGGCTATTGGCTATAGGAGAGGCCACCTCTCCGTCGGCTCAGGAATCCTCTTTGACGACTCAGGGCCTTTTCCGTCAGACCGAAGACCCCACTTTCAAAAGCTTTGGCCCCATCAGGTCAAGGGCCCTTTCTTCGGCCCCCCGCCCCTCCGTCAGCTCAGGTACCCCTTCCAATTGGCTCTGGGCCTTCTCCGACGGCCTAGGGTCCACTCCGTTGGCTCAAGGGTGCTGACTGTTGGCCAGGGCCTTTTCAGTCTCGGGGTTCATCCAACAAACCGGGGCCGCAGCTTACAAGCTTTTCACTTTGGTTCGCTCGGAGCCCTCAACATCTGTCCGTAGGCACTCTCTGTTGACTCGGTGCCGTGTTCATCACCGCGGGACTCTCTCCTTCAGCTCGGGACCTCTTTTGTTCGGCCAAGGGCCCTTCACACTGACCATGAGCACTTCACGTCGGTTCAGGGCCCTCACCGTTGGCTGGAGGCCATCTGGAGTGCCGAATTGTTTGCCTGCTTCGCCATAGCCTATGCTAAAGCGCAACGTGTTAAATGGCCCTCGTGGGGCCCTTCAGAGCCCTAGGAGGTTATGACCTATGACCCCTCTAGATCATCTGGATACATAAATCGGAAGGTGGGTGATTCGAACGAATCATGCGCGTAGCACTGAATCAGACGTTAGGTCGCGCTCTATGGTATGTCATGGGTCACAAAGCACGGTTTCGATATGAAATTATGTTGTTCCGATGCTCTATAACCCTCAAACAAATATGTTCATCGTTTACTGTGAAACTCAATTAGAGCGAAGCGGCTATAATTTAATGGCTGTGTAATCGCAGTTCGCTTAGCGACGAAAGCCGTTACCAACAATCGCTTTGTTGTCTGGGGTTAAACCGCGCCGTCTCTCCGGTCAGATCCTTACACCCCGTCTCGCGGGGGGCGGATAGTAACCCCCTCTAAAATCCAAACTAAGCGTCGCACGAAAACGAAAGAGGTGTCATCGGAAAGCTCTCGATGAATAAGGTACGGATCCACCCTCCAAAACATTTTTTCCCCAAAAGTGACGGCACTAGGGGGCTAGATTTTCACGACTTTTCACGACTTACTTTATGTTTTTGGCTCTGGGGAGTTAATTTTGGGGGATATTTAGAAGAAATAAAAGAAATATTTGGAATATGAAAAGGACAGCAAAATTGACCAGGGCCATAAAGATGTTTAGCCCCCCAAAATGAAATATTTTTAGTATCAAAATTTTTAGTTTTGAAGTTATCTTTAATTTTCCTTTTCTAATGGGTAGAGCAGACCGAGAAACGTTGGAAGCCAACTTCCTCTAATACAAAATGCATGCTTTAGCCAGAATCTTCTAGTTGAACCTTGCGCCGTTCGTTCCCTGCATATAGGCAAATATCCAAAATGTATAAGTGGTCAAAAACGGAAAAAAAGGAAAAATTACTCTCGTCTGTTTTGTTGCATCCCTAAAGATAAGCAAACGCTGAAAGTGTCATTAAAATATCTGTATCCGTTAAAGCATGATGACTGGTTTAACTTTTTTTGGAGGTGACCTCACTTGATCTTGACTAACTCGTTGACCCGAGATGACCTGACTTTAAAATTTTGATACAGCATGCCAAATTGATGTGGGAAAAGGTGTGCAAAATTTCGCGCGCTACCTTGCGCCGTTCGTTCCCTATCCGCGAAAAACATGAGAGGGCGGTTGAAGGCCCCCGAGACTGGACGGGTTAAAAAATATCGCGAAGATAGTTATGCCTTAATCTTGCATGCAGATATGCTTCGCAACTATACCAGTGTCAATATGAGCACACAATTTCCCGCTTTCAATTTTATTTAGATTAGTTCAGCGTGCCTAGATTCCCTGGAATGCGTTTGTCGTGTCTCCACGTTATTTTCCTGACATCCACTTTCCTGATATCGCACCCTCACGTAGCTTCATTTGTGTGTGATTGTCACATGCCGGTTGCCGTCTTCTGTACAGCATTCCGACAGCCTGCCGTCTCCTCAACCTCCATTCCACGCCATCTCTGCCCGGTCGGGCGCACTCCCCTCTCGCCGGCCGGCATTCCTCTCTCCCCGGTCGGGCGCACTCCCCTCTGGCCGGCCGGCACTCCTCTCTGCCCGGTCGGGCGCACTCCCCTCTCGCCGGCCGGCATTCCTCTCTCCCCGGTCGGGCGCACTCCCCTCTGGCCGGCCGGCACCCCTCTCTCCCCGGTCGGGCGCACTCCCCTCTGGCCGGCCGGAACTCCTCTCTCCCCGGTCTGGCGCACTCCCCTCTCGCCGGCCGGCACTCCTCTCTCCCCGGTCGGGCGCATTCCCCTCTGGCCGGCCGGCACTCCTCTCTCCCCGGTCGGGCGCACTCCCCTCTGGCCGGCCGGCACTCCTCTCTCCCCGGTCGGGCGCATTCCCCTCTGGCCGGCCGGCACTCCTCTCTCCCCGGTCGGGCGCATTCCCCTCTGGCCGGCCGGCACTCCTCTCTCCCCGCCCGCAGCCACTGATGGCGTGCGCTAATAACCGGGAACGCCACCATCACACCGCCACATGAGCCGCATAACCTGACCAGTGGCGGATCCAGGATTTAACCGAGGAGGGGGGCTTCCAGAATTTGTATCTCCCCTGATGCCTGATGTTTGGTGTCCCTTCATTCGTTGAGAGTGCCCCTAGCATGACATATCTTCGCTGGCCGGGAAAGGTGGCGAAGTGTTCAAAACGTTTCTGGGTCGTACCACAGACCTGTAGTACAAACCAAAAACGATGCTATCTGAGTCTCCGCGGGTATAGTAATGTCTAGACAGGCTGTGGAGCGTGTTTTTTTTTCTCGAACAATCCAAACCGCTCCAGGATAAATGTTCTTGTTAATGTCACACTCCCGAAGAATTTGTCAGAACAATCTAAGCCGCTCCAGGATAAATGCTCTTGTCAACTTAACAGTGATGCATAATTTGTCACACGAGTTATTATGGAGGAGTGCGTCCCTTGTGCCTGCGCAAACAAGGGATCGATTCTGTTGATTCAAACGGCAATGGAAAGCTCATTGAATTCATTGAGTATAAAGTATTGTGTTGAACCAGAGGTCGCTGATAACCTTGCGAGCCTGCTCCAGTGAAAGTCTTTTCACTTTGGTAACCCATATTGTCATCATACTTTGGAACATTATAGGAAATGAAGATTTCCAGGCAATTAAATACCTCTCCTTAATCCTCCGAATAGTCCACTTACGTCGTTGTCAAGGTTGTTGGTTCCGGGCAAAACATATTCTGAATAAAATCAGGTTGCTCTTCGTTGTGAAATATGATACGTGCTTAGAGCCTGATCCACGTCATCTTGTGCTAAAACGATGTATATCGACCCTTATACTTGGTGCAGAGTATTTTACATTGGGTTATCTTAACTGTATTGTTTACGTCTGTGCAAAAGTTAATTTAGTTCGAATACATAGCTGCTAAAATGACTATGGCAGTTTGGGCCACGCACTCGCTTTAATGCAGACCAAAACGGCTGGGGCCAGCTAAAATGAAATATTCCTTAATTTAAAATGACATGTGTTCATCGGAAAGTGATGTCATTCATATCGCAGAAATAGAGGTTCAATAAATACATAGTTCCGCCATTGCGAATCCGCCATTTAAAACAATACATTTGTCTACATAATATATATATATATATATATATATATATATATATATATATATATATATATATATATATATATATATACTATATATCATACAATATAATAATACATATGATATATATATATATATATATATATACATATGCATATAGATTGCTAGAGACATGATGCTCCAGCTGCCCACAAGCGTCTGTTTGCAATGTTTCTGCTAGCCTTGATGATGGTGACGACGGCAACAAAGGAACAACGATGATTCTAAAGTTGTTGCACTGTTATTTCGTATCATGTGCCATTCCGCCTTTTCAGTGCCTACCTGACAATGGTCCTCCGGTTTAAAAATGTGGTGCTGCAGCTAGGCTGTGTTGTAAAATACGTAGTTGAGATTAACGACACTGCTGATGGCCAGTGCTGTTCATGGCCGCCGCATCCTCCTACCTTGAACGGTAAAACCGCCGTCATTACTCAAATTAAGATTTCTGGGGCGATTGCCTCAGTAATTGAGTGTTCATTGATGAAGCTCTGTATTCAGTTTGCGCATGAGCATCTATGTAGCCGCGTGTCGCTCAATTCTTGTAACTTGTGTTTAGCGATGAAAGGGATGACGTAATGCGATTCCATTCTCTGGAGATATCGATGCATAATGCTTTATCTCTCCCTCTTCCTCTCCCTCTCCCTCTTTCTCCATCCCTAGTTTCATCTCAATATCAACCTCCATCTTCATCTCCATCTCCATCTCCATCTCCATCTCCATCTCCATCTCCATCTCCATCTCCATCTCCATCAATATTTCCATATCTCTTTCCTTCGCCCTGTCCCTCACCCTCTCCCTCGCCCTCGCCCTCTCCCTCTCCCTTTCCCTCTCCCTCTCCCTCTCCCTCTCCCTCTCCCTCTCCCTCTCCCTCTCCCTCTCCCTCTCCCTCTCCCTCTCCCTCTCCCTCTCCCTCTCCCTCTCCCTCTCCCTCACCATTTCCCTCTAGATTTCCCTCTCCCTGCCCCTCTCCCATCATTATTTTCGTGACGATAGAATGTATGTGTTTATGTAACTTAGGAATATGTCCACTCGTCAGTATGTTTCACCAGCACCACCTAAACATCCACTTGAACTGATTGCTTCCTGACACTTGCGAGTTTATGTAGGTATGTCACCACGTGGCCTGATCCGATTTTGTTTCTAACAATTGTTTGTTGTAATAAACGCCACTTTGCTCGGGTACCCTGGAAATGCAAGTTTTTTCTCTATCAAGGCACTGGGCCTGGAGTGGGAGTATGTAAACAATGGAATAGACACACAGTATTTAAACAACTCGGCTGCAGCGTAGAAATGACGCACGAGCGTGCTGACCACCGCCATAGGCTGGATTCAGTGCATATCATAGTTCTCAGATACATCTGATTTAGGACATGCTTCATCTTTCGCATATATCGGAGATGCTTCATCTTTCGGGAACGGAGTAGGCGTAGAAATAGCGTCTCTATGACAGGTACTACATCTGATTGGGGACAGCAGTGGTTGAAGCTTCTCAATAGAACATTCTCAAAAGTTGCCACAAGTGTTCCACGGTGTTTCGCTAATCCTTCTTGCCCTCCACGCACCAATATCCCTGACAGGTCAGGACAAAATAGCCTAAGTCATAAAAGAATAGGAAATAGATTGTTGAATATCTGACTAATCGTAAAATTACAGCCGGTGATACACGTACTGCCCATGTCTATGAAGTTTTTGAGTGCGATTTAGCGAACGTCGTGTGTGAAGGTCTGTCCTGTTTTTTTTTTAAAGTCGAAGATTGGATCGCAAGTGCAGAATCCAATGAATAGGGAGGTAGCTCCTCAGCTAAGATGACATGTTTACATCTGAGGATGATGTCTTTTCCATGTCAACTAATAGTAATTACACAACGTATGCGTTCATTGATATTATGTCGATGTCATCGTTAGTTCACTTGATTGCTCTGCGCTGGGTATAAGGTGTTCCCGTTTGGTGTTTGAAGTTATAGATGTTGGACATACGATGTCTTGCAGCACGCTCGCTCCATAAAGTCGAAATTGCACTGCAGCCAGCAACGGCACTCACTGCTAAGTGGTCACGAAATATGGCGCCTCCGGCAGCCTTCCGAAGCATCGTTGAATTGCTCCGAAGCGAGTCAAATTTGTTTACATTGAATGCGCACCAGTCGAACGGCGCAGTATGGATACGGGGAAGGACGGCGCGCGCTGCTTCAGGCTGTGGAGTGCCGGGCAGCGGTATTTGGCAGGGACTGACGGCGGTCAGCTGCGCTCGTCTTGTCGGCGGTGGCCGCCCGTAACAAGGTGCCCGCTCAGCGCCACTGACCGAAACCAAATGACACAGCCAAACAAGTATAGACTCTGTCCTCATCAGGGGCAGCAGGAACGTCGCCGGGAGCATGGGCAGCAGGAACGTCGCCTGGATTTTGTTCGTTCCTCCAGACTGTGTGGACGCTTGCAGGGTAGTCAACGTATTCCTTTTGTCCTAGGATGGACATTGCGTTATTTGGTGGTCTTGCAGAAAGTAAAAATATGTAAGTCAGTGTAAGGTGACCTTAAGAGCGTCGGTCAAGCGGCAGCAAGGGGTAGACTGCTGTAGGCACGTGATCTGGCACCATATCGTGACAGGAAACGTTGTGGAATCAATGCCTCCAAGTGTGTGTTTCGCACATGGATAAACGATGAACTTCTGGATAAACGTATGCAAACTTGCCAAAATCGGACTGAGCTGCCGAATATGGTGCGCGTAAGATGCGCTAAGCCGTTTTGCTCAATTAGTAAATTTGACACACGGGTCACAAATCCACGCTTTTGCATTGCCGTGCAGCCTTTCCGCTCAGTTTACGCCGCGTGCATCTGATCAGCGCGGCTTCCTCCATCCAGCCGACATTGACCACACGGACGCCGGCCTCGGGGCGCGCGTATCACGTGGCATGACAATACGTGGCCTATCGGCTATTGGCATATCTTCCGAGAACTTATACATTCGGGCGGTGTCGCGATTCTGCTTCTGATGTATGATATGGACACCACTTCGCCAATAGATGTTGATTTTCTTTCCACCCACCTACGAACATACAATGTAATCCTACACGTGTCTGCCACCTGCCGGCCACTGTTACCAGCCACCCTCCGCGGTGTCCTAGTTTCAAAACAACTACGTGCATAATGGAAGTGATCTGTGAACTCCAGCTAGCCTTACGGAACTTTCCCGACATTGATAATGCAAATTAATTAGTAACTTAATACAATGAGCATCTGCGAACAGTAAGCTGAGTGGTTCTGGATTGCCCACTCAGTGTGTTGCCGCGTTGTCCCATTGTCTCTAGACATTTTACGTGGTATTTTCCTCAGTTGCTGTAGACAGCTGATAACACAGTGACTTGACAAAGTGTTTCTGGAGAGGAGACGGACTTTTGTCCCAGTGTCCTCAGACTGCTGGCTCCGTGTGCTGCGGTGGTGTCTCTGGACGGCTGACCGAGTATGTTTCCTCAGTGTCTCCGGATAGTTGACTGAGCATGTTGCCGCAGTGTCTCCGAATAGTTGACTGAGTATGCTGTCTCAGTGTCTCTGGACGGCTGACCGAGTATGTTTCCTCAGTGTCTCCGGATAGTTGACTGAGCATGTTTCCGCAGTGTCTCCGGATAGTTGACTGAGTATGCTTCCTCAGTGTCTCTGGACTGAGTATGTTTCCTCAGTGTCTCTGGACTGAGTATGTTTCCTCAGTGTCTCCGGATAGTTGACTGAGCATGTTTCCGCAGTGTCTCCGGATAGTTGACTGAGTATGCTGCCTCAGTGTCTCTGGACGGTTGACCGAGTATGTTTCCTCAGTGTCTCCGGATAGTTGACTGAGCATGTTGCCGCAGTGTCTCCGGATAGTTGACTGAGTATGCTGCCTCAGTGTCTCTGGACGGTTGAACGAGTATGTTTCCTCAGTGTTTCCGGATAGTTGACTGAGTATGCTTCCTCAGTGTCTCTGGACGGTTGACCGAGTATGTTTCCTCAGTGTCTCCGATAGTTGACTGAGTATGCTGCCTCAGTGTCTCTGGACGGCTGACCGAGTATGTTTCCTCAGTGTCTCCGGATAGTTGACTGAGCATGTTTCCGCAGTGTCTCCGGATAGTTGACTGAGTATGCTTCCTCAGTGTCTCTGGACTGAGTATGTTTCCTCAGTGTCTCTGGACTGAGTATGTTTCCTCAGTGTCTCCGGATAGTTGACTGAGCATGTTTCCGCAGTGTCTCCGGATAGTTGACTGAGTATGCTGCCTCAGTGTCTCTGGACGGTTGACCGAGTATGTTTCCTCAGTGTCTCCGGATAGTTGACTGAGCATGTTGCCGCAGTGTCTCCGGATAGTTGACTGAGTATGCTGCCTCAGTGTCTCTGGACGGTTGAACGAGTATGTTTCCTCAGTGTCTCCGGATAGTTGACTGAGTATGCTTCCTCAGTGTCTCTGGACGGTTGACCGAGTATGTTTCCTCAGTGTCTCCGATAGTTGACTGAGTATGCTGCCTTAGTGTCTCTGGACGGTTGACCGAGTATGTTTCCTCAGTGTCTCCGGATAGTTGACTGAGCATGTTGCCGCAGTGTCTCCGAATAGTTGACTGAGTATGCTGTCTCAGTGTCTCTGGACGGTTGACCGAGTATGTTTCCTCAGTGTCTCCGGATAGTTGACTGAGCGTGTTGCCGCAGTGTCTCCGGATAGTTGACTGAGTATGCTTCCTCAGTGTCTCTGGACGGTTGACCGAGTATGTTTCCTCAGTGTCTCCGGATAGTTGACTGAGTATGCTGCCTCGGTGTCTCTGGACGGTTGACCGGGTATGTTTCCGCAGTGTCTCTGAACACTTGACTGAGTATGTTGCCGCAGTGTCTCTGGACAGTTGACTGAGTACGTTGCCGCAGTGTCTCTATCCAGCTGACTGTTGTGTCGCTCGCCAGCCGTTCCGGCATACAGCATATATCGCGGCCCGGTGACGCCGCCACCACCGCCGCCATAATTGCCAAGTGGTTATCGTTATGCGGTGAAGTGGTTCGTGAATTCAAAATGATTGCGTGCTTAATTTGCCGGGAAAGCGATGCGTTTGGGGCGGACAGGCCAACCGTCAGTTGGGGCGTGCCGCGTGCTGCGATGCCCTGGGGCGTCCGCCATGGCTTGTGTCAATACTACAGGCGGAAAATGTAAGGACTGAAAGCCCGGTGAGAACTGATGGGCTTTTGACCGATCATTTAAATGCATGCCGGGCTTTCAACCGGTCTGCCTGTTCACTAAAAAAAAACAGCTCAACACCTAATGATGGTGATCATGCAAGTTGTGAGGTTTATGTTCACCTTAGACCCAACAATTATGTCATACTATGTTCAACAATTTCATGAAGAATATTTGGATAATTTCAAGGTATTTGGAATGTAAATTATTGAATACTTTAGTTATCAATAACATTAGTAGTCAAGCATGTCCATGATGTGCAGTGTGGAAGAGCATGACTTGCCATTGCAGGCTTCCATGAATTGCTTCAGTTGGTTCCATCAGATATCAAGCAATACAGTATGGTTGGAGCCAGGCTAAAGTGTTCAATACATTGCACAACAAATTAGCATTGTAACACATAGCCTCAGTAAGATGTTCCAATATTTGCTGTATGCCTGTAACCTCCATCAGGTGCTTCAAAATGTGTCCACCCACAATGCAAGCCAAAAAAAGGAAGTTTTATCTTGCTAAGTATTTTTGCTGCATCGGATGGCCTCCATGGTTAACAACAAAAATAAAAAAAGAAACCATATCTTATCTTGTATAGCTTAATGCCTACAAACCTCCTAATCATAAGAAAACAGTAAAGTTGTAGCCACAAGTATGGCTTCATTCTTCGTCTTTTAATACTCTGTAACTGTACTTAGAGATGGCTTGAGCCATATTATGATGTTAAAAAATTGAGCTGATTTGGAAGGTCAAAGGTCAAACCACGTTCCTTGGACGTTTCGCTTTTTTTATTCGCCCTAACTTATCCACATCTGGTATAAAGCAATAACATATGGTGAACTTGGAGTAACATTTCAAACCGGTACATGTCAGTGTCAAACCACAAGATCGAAGGTTAGCTTAAATTGCTCGAAGTCCTCGCGCATCGTCGCTATGTCTTCAATTTTCATCAAGTGGGTGTCATTAAACGTGCCGTGAGGTACTCTAACGAACTGTTCAGAAATCACATTATTTTTTTAAGTCAAAGTTCGAACTCATTTCTTTAATCTCCCCTCGTTTCTTCGTTTTCTCCCAAAGCTACCTACGTTTGGTATCAAAAGATATCCCGTGGGCAACCCTCGAGTAGCATTTCAACTCGGGACATGTCAGATTAAGCCTCAAGGTCAAATGTTAGTTATACTTATTCAAAGTCCTTGTATTTCGTTGCTATGTCTTCAATTTTCATTACGTGGGTGTCATTCGACGTGGTTTGCCGTACGGTATCAGAATCCTGAGATATCAAAATAATTTAAAAGGTGTCGAAGTTCCGACCTGCGTACAATGATTTAGTGTAATACGAATAAGAGGGCAAATTTGTTTGCAGCCCTTGTGCTAGCAAGCACTCGTATCATATATGACTAGGGGCTCCACCCCCCCCCCACAAGAAATCCGTCATAACCTGATCGGACGGTGCTCACAGCGTTGGTTTTTAATTTACACTGCCACATTGTTGTTCCAGACATAAAAAACATATAGCTTTTTCAAATTGTCCACTTTCCTCTTAATGGTTCAACTGAAGTTGTCAAATTTCCAAGAGCAGCCACACGTGAATGCGTACGATTTTTATCCAGCCAGAGTTCATAACCACGAGAGAGTAATGTTGTAATCATGGGTGGATTCAGGAATTGCTATGGGGGGCGCTTGTCTGGAGGGGCGCCATTTCTTTGGAGCGGCGCCACTACGAAAGCACCTTTCATCCTCTGGCTGGGAAAAAAATTCGACGGGGGCAGGTTACACTCGGTCCTTCCCGAAGGTGCGCCTTTCCATCCAAGGGGTAGCATTTTCTTTCATATGGACGCCTCTGGCCGAAAAAAATCGAGTGGGTACACTGAAATCTTTTCAGAGGGGCACCTACCTTTTCCCGGCCGGAGTGACGGCCCCTTCCATTTCGGATGCGCATGCCCTCAGTGCCACACTCTTTATCCGCTCTGGCTGCTATTCCATCGAAATGTGGTCCCGTAAAACTTGGAAACAAGTCCAGATTTACCAGTAAGTCCATATTTACTACAACAAAACCATCGTCCAATATTTTCTGTTTTTCCTGCTACAAGAGGGCAACGCTTAACGTACTTACAGCATTGTTCTATGGTGACTGTGAAAAATGGGCCAGCACATACGACATAAAGTTAGGTGTTCACTGGTAGTGATAAGGAGTGAAACTTGTCGATTTTGACGGAGCTTTTTGTCCCCAAAATATTATTTGTAGCAATGGCGAATCATAATACCAGATATTGAAAATAAAGCGGTTGAGATACAAGGATTATTTGTTGTGGGGGCGAGCTATTCTGTCGAAACTCACCGTGGTCCAAGTTTGTCCGCCCAAAAAAATTCGAAACTGTGGCTACACCCATGATGGCAATAATTTTCCATGAAGCCATTGTGACCATTAGGACGCCATTAATGGTTCCTAATGATTATAATGAGCCATGCCAGGAGGCTACTGAGACCATTACTTCATGCGTGTTCACTGTCTCCTCGCCACATGTTATCACGCTGGTGGGGGATGTCTTGCCTTTCCCACGGTTGGATATATCCGCTGGAATAATCTATATTGTGTTGAAATATTGCGAATTATTGCATGTCGCTTAACACATATGATGCAGAACATACCACAGAACGAAAATATTCAGGGTGTAATGAAACATCCGATTAACATACTTGTGCCTTTGAGTGTGAGGAGGGATAAGTAGTACAGGAATGGGATGCTCTCTTCCCAGCACCGAAAGGTTATCAGCTGGCGTCCCACCTGTCGCTGCTATTCACCCGCGACCAATCGGCATGAAAGATCGGCGATCCGATATGACACCGAAGCGGTCGATACGCCTTAAGCAACAATTACCATACAGATACACCTTTGGAGCCCGACACTATTAGTGGCCTGAAGCTGTAGGGGGCCTGACAGTGCATGGCACCAGGCACTGTAGGGCACTGTGGGACGTCCTTCACATGCTCCGCAGCTGGTCGTACAACGAGTGATTTGGCTGGCAACTGGCTCTAGACATGCTCACTCATCTCGTTACCGGCCAGACATAATGCCCCTAATTAGTCGACCATTTGATATATGCTGGCAGAAGCATGCCATTCCGGCGCATTGTCCTACATCAACGACATATCATGTTCGCATGCCAATGTCAAGCGTTGTACAGAAGTTGCTAGATGTACGTGTGCATGTGTCACAGTACAGGAGATCAGGCGAATCCCTTCGGGTTCATCGGGTGCTTTATAAATTCGCATTTTCAATAAGGATTAGTTTCACGTCACGAGCCATAATCTCAGCAGCCGGTTTCCAGCCCCGTACTCAATGTCATGTCCGGGGATAATTAGTCCTACCGAAGTGGAAACCGAACAATTATTCATCCTGAATGATGTGACAAAAGGATTTTTTCCAACTACCCGATATCGTTTTTCTCCCAATGTTTCCTTCTCCTGATGTTTTCCTTTAATGAATCTGAAATTTCTGATTGGTCATAGCCTTTTTCTTGCATAATGAACATATCGTTGAGCTCGATTCCTGTGGCAAGTAACCAATGCGTTCAGCTGTGGAACCGGAAATGACAGGACAATGATTGATTTGAATAACAAAATACAGAAGTGTGAATATTGGCAACATTCAGACGTACACGTGCGGTAAAGGGACGATCATTGAGTTGAAGGAGCCGATGCAGCGCCATCAGTGTATGCCTGCATACGCGGTCAATGTTGCTGTGCGCTGTGTGCCGTGAGCTATGTCAGACGGCCCATGTTGATTTGTGTTGCGTGATGCGAGTCAAAAGACCGCTGTTATTGGATGTTGTGTGCTGTGCAAGACTGCCGCTGTTCCTGTGTGCCGTGTACTGTGCCAGCTGCTGCGGTGTGCTGCGAGCTGTAACAGGTGACCGCTGTTCCTGTGTGCCGTGTACTGTGCCAGCTGCTGCGGTGTGCTGCGAGCTGTAACAGGTGACCGCTGTTCCTGTGTGCTGTGTACTGTGCCAGCTGCTGCGGTGTGCTGCGAGCTGTAACAGGTGACCGCTGTTCCTGTGTGCCGTGTACTGTGCCAGCTGCTGCGGTGTGCTGCGAGCTGTAACAGGTGACCGCTGTTCCTGTGTGCTGTGTACTGTGCCAGCTGCTGCGGTGTGCTGCGAGCTGTAACAGGTGACCGCTGTTCCTGTGTGCCGTGTACTGTGCCAGCTGCTGCGGTGTGCTGCGAGCTGTAACAGGTGACCGCTGTTCCTGTGTGCCGTGTACTGTGCCAGCTGCTGCGGTGTGCTGCGAGCTGTAACAGGTGACCGCTGTTCCTGTGTGCTGTGTACTGTGCCAGCTGCTGCGGTGTGCTGCGAGCTGTAACAGGTGACCGCTGTTCCTGTGTGCCGTGTACTGTGCCAGCTGCTGCGGTGTGCTGCGAGCTGTAACAGGTGACCGCTGTTCCTGTGTGCTGTGTACTGTGCCAGCTGCTGCGGTGTGCTGCGAGCTGTAACAGGTGACCGCTGTTCCTGTGTGCCGTGTACTGTGCCAGCTGCTGCGGTGTGCTGCGAGCTGTAACAGGTGACCGCTGTTCCTGTGTGCTGTGTACTGTGCCAGCTGCTGCGGTGTGCTGCGAGCTGTAACAGGTGACCGCTGTTCCTGTGTGCCGTGTACTGTGCCAGCTGCTGCGGTGTGCTGCGAGCTGTAACAGGTGACCGCTATTGCTGTGTGCCGTGCACTGTGCCAGCTGCTGCGGTGTGCTGCGAGCTGTAACAGGTGACCGCTGTTCCTGTGTGCCGTGTACTGTGCCAGCTGCTGCGGTGTGCTGCGAGCTGTAACAGGTGACCGCTGTTCCTGTGTGCCGTGTACTGTGCCAGCTGCTGCGGTGTGCTGCGAGCTGTAACAGGTGACCGCTGTTCCTGTGTGCTGTGTACTGTGCCAGCTGCTGCGGTGTGCTGCGAGCTGTAACAGGTGACCGCTGTTCCTGTGTGCCGTGTACTGTGCCAGCTGCTGCGGTGTGCTGCGAGCTGTAACAGGTGACCGCTGTTCCTGTGTGCCGTGTACTGTGCCAGCTGCTGCGGTGTGCTGCGAGCTGTAACAGGTGACCGCTATTGCTGTGTGCTGTGTACTGTGCCAGCTGCTGCGGTGTGCTGCGAGCTGTAACAGGTGACCGCTGTTCCTGTGTGCTGTGTACTGTGCCAGCTGCTGCGGTGTGCTGCGAGCTGTAACAGGTGACCGCTATTCCTGTGTGCCGTGTACTGTGCCAGCTGCTGCGGTGTGCTGCGAGCTGTAACAGGTGACCGCTATTGCTGTGTGCTGTGTACTGTGCCAGCTGCTGCGGTGTGCTGCGAGCTGTAACAGGTGACCGCTATTGCTGTGTGCTGTGTACTGTGCCAGCTGCTGCGGTGTGCTGCGAGCTGTAACAGGTGACCGCTATTGCTGTGTGCTGTGTACTGTGCCAGCTGCTGCGGTGTGCTGCGAGCTGTAACAGGTGACCGCTGTTCCTGTGTGCCGTGTACTGTGCCAGCTGCTGCGGTGTGCTGCGAGCTGTAACAGGTGACCGCTGTTCCTGTGTGCCGTGTACTGTGCCAGCTGCTGCGGTGTGCTGCGAGCTGTAACAGGTGACCGCTATTGCTGTGTGCTGTGTGCTGTAACGGGCGACACATTGCGGTGTGCTGTGAGCTGTAACGAATGACCGCTGTTGACACTGTGAAATTGCAGCCGGTATCACGCGTGCGCCATCACCCAGTGGCGGAGGTTATGGTTCAGTTGAAGTCTATAGATGAACCGATCTGGGGCCTAGTTAGATTGTGGCGACGATGAACACCCTTCCGCGCCACAGTTGTTCCACGCAGTAAGCCACATGGAAATGCCGTTCTAATAAGGCACTGGAACGTTACCACTCGGCCTCCCAAGACTTGGAGATAAGCCAGCCATCGGTGAAACGGATGTCTATGATGGTTTATTTCGTTTTATTTAAAGAAGAAGAAAAGAGGTTACATTACGTTTTTATCAGATATCCCTCAGCCGCCCCTGTTGAAATGCCCGGCTATGCTATATATTATTTCCACCTATAAACCTGTTGATATCGGTGGCAGGTGCTGTTGCTATGGACATAAGAAATGTCGTCAGAGGACAATATACAAACATATGATCCCCATTGCATCTAGCCGAACATCCACCTCTATGCATTTTAGAACGATTGGAAAATATACCTAATGAGCATACTGGACTGGCCCGGACTGGTTGCGTATATCGCATTATGGCTTCATTTTAACCACATCGGTGGCGCAGTCGGCCAATGCTTTTGCTTCGAGCGTGGGATGTCCTTGGTTCGCCTGACCTTGGGCAGAATTATCCTCAACCGGCTCGTCCCTGCAGGAGGTGGCAGTAACTGAGGAGTGTTCGCCGTGCCACTGGATTAACACTGACTGACCAGCACAGCATGGGCCTGTCCTCGGCGGACTGTTGGCTCCCGGCGGACTGTTCACTCCCGGGGGACTGTTCACTCCCGGCGGACTGTGGGCTCCCGGCGGACTGTTGTATCCTGAGGGACTGTTGGCTCCCGGCGGACTGTTCACTCCCGGGGGACTGTTCACTCCCGGCGGACTGTGGGCTCCCGGCGGACTGTTCACTCCCGGGGGACTGTTCACTCCCGGCGGACTGTGGGCTCCCGGCGGACTGTTGGATCCTGAGGGACTGTTGGCTCCCGGCGGACTATTGGCTCCCGGCGGACTGTGGGCTCCTGGTGGACTGTTGGCTCCCGGCGGACTGCTGGCTCCCGGCGGACTGTGGGCTCCCGGCGGACTGTTGACTTCCGGCGGACTGTTCACTCCCGGGGGACTGTTCACTCCCGGCGGACTGTTGGCTCCTGGTGGACTGTTGGCTCCCGGCGGACTGCTGGCTCCCGGCGGACTGTTGACTCCCGGCGGACTGTTCACTCCCGGGGGACTGTTCACTCCCGGGGGACTGTTCACTCCCGGGGGACTGTTCACTCCCGGCGGACTGTGGGCTCCCGGCGGACTGTTGACTTCCGGCGGACTGTTCACTCCCGGGGGACTGTTCACTCCCGGCGGACTGTTGGCTCCTGGTGGACTGTTGGCTCCCGGCGGACTGCTGGCTCCCGGCGGACTGTTGGCTCCCAGCGGACTGTTGGCTCCCGGCGGACTGTTGGCTCCCGGCGGACTGTTCACTCCCGGGGGACTGTTCACTCCCGGCGGACTGTGGGCTCCCGGCGGACTGTTGACTTCCGGCGGACTGTTGACTCCCGGCAGACTGTTGGCTCCCGGCGGACTGTTGGCTCTCGGCGGACTGTTAACTCCCGGCGGACTGTTGGCTCCCGGCGGACTGTTGGCTCCCGGCGGACTGTTGGCTCCCGGCGGACTGTTGACTCCCGGCGGACTGTTGGCTCCCGGCGGACTGTTGGCTCCAGGCGGACTGTTTCTCTCTCCCTCTCTCTTTCTCTTCCTACATCGTATTGCTCCTACGTATGTATATAGATGTTACGTACAGTATGCGTACAGCGCACAGCATGCTATGGCGAGGTGCCTGACAGCAAGTGTATGCTCAACACTACCCAGCACGTGAGCTGATGACTGTATTATCTGCTATGTATGACGTGGTGGTGTATGTACTGTGCATGTGCCATTAGTTTATAATGGAAAGGGCTAAGCACAACATGTCGCTTGAGGAGTAACACAGTCAAACGTTTACTATTTTGAAAATTAGCGGTCAGAGCGACAATGCAATCGTCACTCTTCTCCCCTCCCCACTAGTGGTGTCGTTGCTAGCTCCACTTTTCTCGCAAGATTTTATTTTGATGCATCGGCGGTAAAGTGGATCTTTGGGAACAACTTAGGCAATGATGCACACACTTGATACCAAGCTCAATACGATCCAGCGGTTAAAGACAGTCTTACATATTGTTGCAGTGCTACATATTCTTACATATTGTGCTTACATATCATTGTTGTTGCATATTCCTAAATCCACCCTTATTAAGTTTTTGACATTTTGCAGGCGTGGGCTAGTAGGCGTTATGATGCCGATTTGCTTGTAGTATCTCGGTGGAAATCTGACTTGAACTTTTCAATCTCAGATGCTGAGTTTTCCCCGCCCCACTGCGCACATAACGCGACATGTTTTGTCAAGGTCACATATACAACACATATACAGCGACGGCATAAATAACGGATATGGAAGTTTTCAGCGCACTCGCGGTCTCGGTGTGCCTATATTATCATTTAGAAACAGGGTTCAGACGAATATTAATATCTCTGTCCCAACCGCACCAAGGAACTCATCTGACCAGTTTTATATTTTGTTCATGCTAGGAGAGTTTAACTACAATGGTGCAGGGGACTTGATATTGCCTTCAATCAGTCGCATGCACCCTGGAAGTTGTCCCGTTGTAGTAAATCGCTTGTCATGCTAATTATCACTTATTGCGCAATGGTGATGGAATCGCTGAGTTTTCCGACTTTGAAATGTATCCGTCAATATGCGGCGATTTCAACACTTGTGTGCAGGCCGACGCATTAAACAAATTCATTGGTCATGTCAGGAAGCTCTTGAACAGTGAGCAACGAATTACCGGCTTTTAAATGAAGACATTAAATATCTGGATGTATGGTTATCAATATAAACATCTACTGAACCTGCAGTACTAGATATTGCTGCCCAAGACAACTATGTCCACTTGAGCTGTGCCGCCATAACTTGTATGCTATTAGGAATCAGCGTGACAGCATGCAGTGAACACTCTGATGACAAACAGTGTTTTAGTTCCTTCTAACACAGTGTCCAAAATGTCGTTAACCGGGTACAGTTACGGCTGCTAAAACGACATGTGAAATGCTATCTCAATGTGAGAGAGTGTGTGTTCAATTATATATATATATACGTATACAGATATCTTCATATATATATATATATATATATATATATATATATATATATATATATATATATATATATGTATGCGTGTATATATGTGTATATACATATCTATAAAGGATATATGATATTTGTTATTAAATTCAAACATAATTTCAGCGATTGCAATTTATCAAGCTCGTCTTACTTTTGTACGTTCAATCGTGCGTTCTCCTCTTCATTCATTCGCGCGTTGTTCATTTTACATTTTCCCATTCATTCTTGCACTTCCATTCATTTATATTCCTGTATTGATGCACTCATAAAGTCATTCATTCGTTCGCACGTCCATTCTTTTGTTCATTCACTCGCTCGCTCGTTTGTTCTTTCGTTTGTCAAGAAATCTCCTCAGTGCGGTCTCCTCTAATATGCATGTCTGATTAGCGACATGCATATTAGAGGTGTGATCTGCGTGTTGCTTGATAGGACGATAGCGCTGCTGGACGCTATGCAGGTGATCCGCGGTCGGCCGGCCTCTGCAGGTGATGAGGCTGGCCCGCGGGGTGTTGCTGGCGCCATCTACATCGATGATCACTGCTACTGATATGATTGCGTTGATTCATCAGGAAAGTCGCGCTCTCGGCAGAGGCGTACTCAGGGTTGAATATTAGGTAACGCCACCTGCGATCAGTACTCAAAGAAGGCAGAATGTGCTGAGCCGTAATCGGACTGCCATGCGGCTGGTGCTACTGCTCGTCGGAAGCAGAATCACTTGTGAAAGGATTCCTTCCAACAATGCTGCTGAATGACGTGGTCTGATCAATTTTCTGTAATGGATGAAAAGGGAACTATGCGTTTATTATCTGTGAGTCATCTGTGAGGCAGGAAGGAGCGCGAGAAAGTTTGGTATGATTTCTCTATATACGGCGTCATTAGACGCAATGTCAAATTTCAGACAGTTTGAGCACGCATCCTCCATTGTTCGTCGTCCTGCATCACCTCCCACAACCCGGCCAACTGACGACTGCTGTGGTCCCATACATATTAAATCCAGGACAAGTGGAAGCCAAATCAACACTGAAGGACAATGTTCCCTCCAACAGTATGCAATGCGACACGCATGTGCGAATTACTTCGCTTTAAGGTATTGCACGCAGGTATTTGTACTTACATAGGACAGGTATTCGGTGGCCAAACCAGAGAGCATCTGGGTGTGGCATGGACCGCTAGTATTATCAAGCCAACTTGACAAGCTATTGTGGCCGTCAAGGGTTGAATAAAATGTCAAAGTTATATGACCTTCGCAGTCGATGCGCCCATAAACTACAATAACAATGACAACACAATATAATGCAATGTCAAAGCGCAATTCCCCATCCCTCACTCATCATTCTATTTTTATCTTTCACTCATTCGGTATTTTTTTGCCGATCACCGGCTTCGAACAAGAACTTCAAGCACCCCGATTCGTCTTAATTTTATGAAAACGAAATTTAATTGCCATATAAGATCCCCTTGTTCAGGTCAACACCCCTTCAGATTGCACAGCCCGCAGCACATTTTCTGTTTGTATAGAACAAGAGAAGACTCACTAGAGGGGAGGCTGCAACTATAATAACTCACAAGATGACATCCCTTGTTCATGCAGAGCTGTTCGGAAATAATGCCATCTCATTTAGCCAGCGGTTCTTTTCCACCTTGAAAATTACCCCCCACCCCCCTCAACTTTATGGTAACTACCTTGACTTATCTTCAAAAATTGAACTGAAATTTCATTGAAAACCTGATTTGGCTTATTTTATGTTACTATTGACACCTCTTGTTAAGCAAAGATACACTACATGCCTCGTTAACGGAGGAAAATTATCAATATATCTCGTTTGCAACGTGTTTCCACTTATGTTTTTGTGTGCAAGGTAACAAATGAATAATTGCTAGCACCGATCAGTAAGATTATTTGCTATCCCAAAGCATGACGTTATCACTCATTTGACCGTGCGTCCGTCAGTTGGTTGAGCCGCACGTTCTGCTCCCGCTGAGAGCTGTGAATCTGCCTTGGGGTGGCGGTGTCACGTGGCCTCGGCTTTATATTGTCGGGTGTTGGCTTGACAAGGCGCACCACCAGACATCATGGCTGGCGGCTGTTGCAGCATGCGGATGAGTAAATCACCCAGACGCCACCGGAACCGGCAGCGGCTTGTCGATAAGGTTCACTGGCCGCCCGCTGCGGCGGTAACTCGCCCCTGACGGAGGCGACAATCGGCCACATTCCTGCCGGCCGGACAGCCATCGGCCGGCGGCAATATAGAACCGGACACGTCCCAGACCGTGAGGTCACTGGCAGCGATACTACTTATACCACTCCCAACTTGACGGATCCATTTATGTCGTGTATTTCACATTAGCAAGTCGATTTAAGCTATGACAGTCAACATATACTCAGTTCATGTGAAATTATACGAACGATGCCTGTGTATTTCACATTTATGACCCTGACACCATTTATAATCACGAAACTATTTCACATTTACAACCATGTGACCATTTCACATGTACAACCATGGCATCATTTGAGCGATGGCATCATGATGCTGTTTACAGCATCCACCTGCATAGTGGTTAACACAGAACGGCGTGACGCCGCGTGGGATCGGCCGTCACTAAGATCGGACAGCCGGGACCCGTGTCAATCCCGACGACGCGTTGTATTCGCCAGGCGTCCACCCAGGCTGACCCAGGCTGACCCAGCCTGGGTGGAGGGGCGGGGATGGCCGAGTGGTTAAGGTGTCGGGCTATGGGTACCAAAGGTCCCGGGTTCGACTCTAGCGCCACTCAGGACATTTTCCAAACCCGTGGCCCACCGGCGAAACAGTGTGGGCGGCGCCATTAGCCGTGAATGTGCATAAAGTGTGTCGTGAACCAACCAATAAACAAACAAACAAACAGCCTGGGTGGACGCCTGGGGCGGTCCGCCCACTAAGGCACTTTTTTTCTCTTTTTTTTAATTCCCCTACCCATTAATAGGTAGGCAGGAGTGCCCTTCCATACCCGTGCGACCTAATTACGTTAAATTCCAAGGGTGAGAGGTAGGTCATGGTAAGCAAATCAAGGCAGGTCACACCACTCCCCGCTCCTGTTTCTTGCTGGACAGGTCCCGCTCAGATCAGATCACTTAAGGTAGTGCCACACCTCAGTAGAGCTGAAAGATCTTTCTGATGTTATTTTCGCACATAGCGATGCTCTTATCCATTGGAAAATTTAATTTAAAAAAGTTGACATGAAACGTTCATTGTTGATTCGTAATTATCGTGAAAATTTGAGTTAAGATTTACCTATTCAGTTTGGAACAGCTCTATCATTAATCTGAAATACGTATAAGTGAGGCCAGCCTTAATCCAATTGTCACCATATTATCCGCTTTCGTTACCCACGAAGCGTAGGGTATAATAAAGAAAAAAAGAAAAAGCAGCCTTCGCAAGACTAGCTGAAACGTTTCTGCGGAGTGAATTGCACCGCCAGAGGAAATTGTTTCCAAGTTGACTTTCGGGCTACATCGAAACATGCTTCACACAAAAAGTTCCCATTGATTCATGAATTTAAGGAATTGTGCGACACTGGGATTGGTACAAGTTTCCTACCTGCATAAATGGGTAGGAGAGGTGAGAAATTCTACTGAACTAAAACCGTTCAGGAACAATGGGGTAAGACTGGGGTTTGATGTGGTTCTTCTCAGCTATCCCCCGCTAACAGCCTACTTTGCAGCAGAATTTGTATATGGTACACAATGTATGCAAAACTAGAAACATTTCATGCCAAATTAAAGGGGTTAGAAACTTGTGCAAAATATTCAAACAAATCTGAGAATTAGTTTTGCTTGGCACTGCTAAGTAACTCAAAACCAGCTCTGGGTCTTCCAATGCATCCAATTTGTACTGGTATGTTGAGCTTTTTCCAATTGAAGACCAGGCTTAGTCTGACCAAATGTTTGGTCTGATCTTTTGGCTTATAATATTGTTCATGTTCCTCATAGTTGGTAACCAAGTGCCCATGCCTGGAGTTGGTATGTGGTCTGGACCCCCTGGTTTGGCTCCTGCTAATCTTAGTTTGTCATTATCCATATGCACTGTGAAAATATGCCTTGAAAATATGAACTTGGATCCCCTGACTTTTTGAGAGGTCTCTAGTCCTGCAAGTGCCAAGGAAGTTTGGTAGGGAGAGTGGAAGATGTTGGCAATGTCCAAATGTGACCAGCTATGACTAAATTGAATAATTGGTTAACACATGTAGAAATTTTGTTGGTGTTTTTTTCCAATTGCAATGCACCGTGATGTTTTTTAGGGACTCTGAAACCCTGAACAAACTTAAATGTGTATCTCATTATAAACTTGGATCATTAGTGTATGAACCAATGCATTTCCAGGTCTAGCAAATGTATTGTTTTTGTCTGGCCATAAAAATTGATTTGGTTATTGTTAAATTCCTGTCTCCAATCTGCTGTGCTTCTGTAGAATGGGTAAATGTAGCCATACCCATTTTAGGAAACGCTGATGATAATTCATGCAAGACATCTTATTATTGTGCTTTAAGATGTGCACAGGACATGTTTTACACAAGTCCTGTTTCCTATAGAAAGCAAACAAAGGGGTCATTTGGATGTTTTGGATTTTTCCATTAAAAAGTGATCCGTTAGACTGGGATTTTATGTTGTCAATTTTGAAGAAAACAAAACAAAACAAGACAATTTTTCACTTTTTGTGGCAAATTATGTTTTTCTTTTCATTGATGTTAAGCTAGACTAGGAAATGGGCATATCACATTTTCTTTTACAACTTACTTTTACACCATGTTATCAACTAAAAGCTGCTTTCTTTGTGTTATTTTGCTTGCCAGCTGAAAAGCATTTGGAGAGGAAATTAGTAGTCGCACTAGCTTCATCACGGTTATAAAGAGTATATTGGTAAAAATCTAAGAGTCCAAAAATACTTGAAAGCACAATTGCATGGATATTTTTGTGTGAAAGGTATAGGTACCAAACAAGTTCCGAATTTTGGGAACCTAAAAATGGTGTGGTGACGACGAGTTATTCTATGTTGGCTTCCGAGCCATGTTGGCATTTCCGGTAATGAGTTGGCGGATGCTGCGGCGAAACGAGCGGCAAAGGCACCGTGCTCTCGCGCACTGCCACTCTCCGCCACTGACCACTACCGAGAGGTATCCACCTTCCTCCTAGACAAGTGGCAGGCTATGTGGGACGCGACGTCGGCGAACGAACTACGAACCATCAAACAACGTTTACAACCATGGGGCTCGTCCTGCCGCAAACGTCGACAAGAAGAGGTCACATTATCCGTTTCCGTATTGGGCATGCATATGCTACGCATGGGTATTTACTATGCGGTGACGACAATCCTCTGTGCTCAAGATGTTGTGCACCGCTAACAGTTCGCCACGTTTTGATATCGTGTCCTCATTACGCTGATGAGCGTAGACGTCATTTCGGGTCTGACCAGGAGGATTCCCGTAGCGATATTCTCTCCGACAACTCGAGCATTGTCCAGTCGGGACGATTGATGGACTTCTTATCTTCAGTGTCATTCTCCGCAATATATTCTCCTCGCTGATATACATGGGATGTGAACTTTGTACCACAATAGGACCATTTTGACGGCTACGAATGATGTGAAGTTTGATACTGTACTTTGTTAGCTACAAGAGTTATGGGCGCAAAATGACCTTAGTAGTACATGCGTCCTTAAGCCCAAATAATCAATCAATCAATAAAAATGTTGTGGTCGAAATCCGACAATTTTTTTTCGGGGGAGGGGGGGGGGGGGGCAGTGATGACTGCCTCACCCGATTTCGGTGCCTCGGACCGCCCCTGGTGGACATCATAGCCGCATTTCATGGTTCGCACGTTGCCTATCGGACGCCTCGTCTGCTGAAGCATATAAATGGTTCGATAACCGTCCGGCATTGACAGCCTAGATATGGCTACCGTGATTGCTCCTTGGCAGAATGGTTAGGAAGCTGCATCTTCGAAAGTGAATTTTGGTTTATTTGAGTTGTATCCACTACACTAAACCTTCAGGTTTCTAGTACCTGTTGGTTTCGTGACATCGGATTTCACTGCAAAGAGGCTGAAAACGTGTCACTCAACTTCTTTGTAATTATGTACTATATGTTGAAAGGTTGAATGTAGAAATGACCAGGGGCGGTCCGTGGCACCCAAGTGAGGTGAGGTAGAAAAACATCGCCGGATTTCGACCAGTATTTTTCATAAGTACCATTATTATTTTATCTTAAGATAAGTATGAACAACTTAATTTGGCGCTGCAAAGTGCCAGCCCTATCACCATCGTTCCGAAGTCAGTGAATTTCAACCCTCTCCCTCGTGTTCAAATGCTTTCGAAATTGCCGGGAAGTTTTCATATATAAAATATCATTGAGGTTTTCTTATATTTCCATTTCATAACCCGAAATGGATGGCATGCACACACACACACACACACGCACACACACACACACACACACACACACACACACACACACACACACACACACACACACACACACACACACACACACACACACACACACACACACACACACACACACACACACACACACACACACACACACACACACACACACACACACACACACACACACACACGTACACACGTACACACGTACACACGTACACACGTACACACGTACACACGTACACACGTACACACGTACACATATACATATACATATACATATACATATACTTATACATATATATATATATAATATATATATATATATATATTATACATATATATATATATATATTTCTTATTCTTGATTATTTGAGTGCAAAATACATGAAGTTAATGTGAAGCCCCACATCGATGGAATGCATGCTCCATGGTACTCCATGTTAAAAGTCTACCTGAAAACCAGCTGCAGATTCCATATCTGTACATGGGTGATAAGGACGTGCTATTCCAACCAGCATAGGTGCCTCCGCCGGTAGCCTAAATATAATGTTGCCGCCTTTTCCTGGCTGGATAGGTTGTTTGTTTGTTATTGGTTTACGACACATCGACCGTTGAGTCATGTAGCGTCGCCAATCTCTCCGCCGATTGGTCGCGGGCGAAGAGTAGCGACAAGTGAGTCTTGAACTCACAATCTTTCGATTGCGAAACGAGAAACTTACCCCTAGGTTACTCGTCCCCAATAGGCCCTGGCCGGATAGGTACCAATCCTGGGTACCTTCCCATGGGGGCACACGCCCCCAGTACACCCACCCTTGTTTACCTCCCTGCACCAAGTGGGGAGGAATTATGCTGCAACAGTTATCTCTTACTTGCTCCTACCCCTCCTACCCGGCCGTGATCTTCAGTTGGCCTGTCTCATCATACTGCTACTACCCGTGGCACCATGCGATTCCATGAATAATTACATCCGCTTGACATGAATGCAGTCAACGTGGGTCGAAGCGAAAAATCCTAGTGTTATGAAAAATACGGCTGATATTCGTGGACAAGATTCTTCAAGCTTTCAAATTAGCCCCATTTTGTCCAATTTCGATGGTATTTAAGTTCGGAAATATCGTGTGGGAAACACGGAAGTTCCGCTGGAGCGCCTACGAAACAGAGCAATTGTACAGATCATGTGACGTCACCGATTGCGAAACAACATTGGAGGACCCTGGCCTACCCTGCGCTTGTTATGAAACGAAAATTTACTATATGGCGATATGTGCGAGAGGCTAGCCTCTGCCGACCGTTGATAGAGCTGTTTGGAAGCTAAGATGTAAATGATGTAAATTTACATGAATTTAAATTTTCACCATAATTTTGAGTCACCAATGCATATGTGTTTCCATTTTTCAAGTTTGTCATTTTCCAGTGGATGAAAGCATCATTTTATGAAAATAGCATACAAAAATACTTCCCAGCTCAGGTGAAGCACTGCCTTAGTGTCTTACATGGGCCGACCGCCCCTGGAAATTGCCCTATGGTTGATATATTCTTCATTTGTCTTCAGTAACTTCCGATTTCCATACTCCAGCTCGTACGCGATTCAGAATGAACCGATTATGTGGTAAAATAGTGGCACGCTGAATATCGCCTGCGGAACATCGTCAAGCAGAATATCGGCACAATGCATATCGACATCACAAAAGATAGTTACCGCAAGATATCGACTTCACAAAATATTAACTGTCAAAATGTCGCATGATCAAATCGAGGAAGATCGAGGAAGGAAGAAGTCGAACTCAGAAAATTATGACTAGAAGAGTTGGAAAGTTGTTTCCCGCCTTATTCCCTCTCCTATCAGTTTATGTAGGGCCACTTTCGGCAACAAGCTAGACATTGGACATCATTAAATCATCGCAAGTAGGGTCTCGTGGAGGTCGTTATCAGCCAGGAAAACTGGAAACTTTACAGTTGTCGGATATCGTCAAAAAATTTGATATTTTTAATATCTCATTGGTGAGAGTTTTCTCATGAGCTTTGTTCATCAGGTGTGCCTTTTGCTACTTGAATCACAACTGATATGCATATAATTTTCCTTTGATACTTCCTTTTCATACTATTCAAATCTCAAGATCTCCCACTCACTCGCTCACACATTCACTCGCTCACACACTCACTCATCCACTCACTCACTCATCGACACACTCATTCATCCACTCACTCACTCATCCACTCACTCACTCATCCACGCACTCACTCATCCACTCACTCACTCATCGACACACTTATTCATCCACTCACTTACTCATCCACGCACTCACTCATCCACTCACTCACTCATCCACTCACTCACTCACTTAATCACTCACTGGATTGATCGCCCTGTGCCCCCCTGCTCTGGCCCTGGTCGGTGGGTCGTGGCTCGCTGCCCTTTCGCTCCCGCCAGCCAGTGTGGTACACCGCGATGACATCTCGCCATTGACTGAGCCCGTGTTCGTGCCCTTTCGCTTCAACGACGCCGAAGGATCACGTAGACATGGCTGTCGTGGCCGATTATGACCAGCTGTCAGCTTATACCGCCGCGACTGAGTTGGCGACTGCCGACAGTTTGTTCAGGCGACTGCCGTTCCTCGTCGGGACGGATTGTGCAGGTTATCTGCCCCGTCTGTGGACTAGGCCAGGCCGCTAGTTTGTACCTCCGTCGTCGGGACGGATTGTGCAGGGGATCTGTCCCGTCTGTGGACTAGGCCAGGCCGCTAGTTTGCACCTCCGTCGTCGGGACGGATTGTGCAGGTTATCTGTCCCGTCTGTGGACTAGGCCAGGCCGCTAGTTTGTACCTCCGTCGTCGGGACGGATTGTGCTGTCCCGTCTGTGGACTGCCAGGCCGCTAGTTTGTACCTCCGTCGTCGGGACGGATTTGTGCAGGTTATCTGTCCCGTCTGTGGACTGGGCCAGGCTGCCAGTTTGTTCCTCCGTTGGTGTGTAAGGTCTGGCTGCTATTTTGTACCTCGGCCTGTGTGATCATGAGCAGATGCTGTTTGTTCTCTGCCCCATGGTGAATGACGAGTTGAACCCATTTACATACCACATGCAATCGGAAGCAGTGTCCCGACACCACCCCCTGTAGCGGTCGGAAGCAATGCTCCGACACCACCCCCTATAGCGGTCGGAAGCAATGCTCCGACACCACCCCCTATAGCGGTCGGAAGCAATGCTCCGACACCACCCCCTATAGCGGTCGGAAGCAATGCTCCGACACCACCCCCTGTAGCGGTCGGAAGCAATGCTCCGACACCACCCCCTATAGCGGTCGGAAGCAATGCTCCGACACCACCCCCTGTAGCGGTCGGAAGCAATGCTCCGACACCACCCCCTATAGCGGTCGGAAGCAATGCTCCGACACCACCCCTATAGCGGTCGGAAGCAATGCTCCGACACCACCCCTATAGCGGTCGGAAGCAATGCTCCGACACCACCCCTGTAGCGGTCGGAAGCAATGCTCCGACACCACCCCCTGTAGCGGTCGGAAGCAATGCTCCGACACCACCCCCTCTAGCGGTCGGAAGCAATGCTCCGACACCACCCCCTATAGCGGTCGGAAGCAATGCTCCGACACCACCCCATGTAGCGGTCGGAAGCAATGCTCCGACACCACCCCCTGTAGCGGTCGGAAGCAATGCTCCGACACCACCCCCTGTAGCGGTCGGAAGCAATGCTCCGACACCACTCCCTGTAGCAGGCGCAATGTTTAAAATACATTCGGCACAACATGGGAAGATATGATTTCCGGCTTTGGAATTGCAGCCGGTCACTGGGTTGTTCTAAGTTTGTGGATTTCAGCGGACTGACATTTTCTGATCTTATCGCCAGTGTGATTTATTTGGTGTTGGATATTTCATCAACGATGGATATGGCTTATATTAGTCGATAAAAGGTGAAAACTTCGCGACTTAGCCGCATATGTGTAGGATATTTACTGAGCAATTATTTATTACATGCAGTTCCGTGGTATTGAAATGCTGCCTAATTTTACACGAGGATCATCCAGATATTGATAATAACTCCTCATGCAGAAAGCAGGATACTGAGAATAAAAATGTTGGCGATGCTGAAGGACAGCACCACCACTGGAAAGGTAGGGGACACCGGGAGGCGGCATTAGGGGAGCGTGCCCTCTCCCCATTGAAAAGTGGTGCTACACTGACCAGGAAAGGTGGGAAAGCTCGAATGTACCCCCTCTCCCAGTCAACGAATTCTTTAGACGAATATGCCAACTCCAGTGACGGAAAAGTATTACTTGAAGTTTACGAACACGTCCGGAAACCAAATCAGTGCTGGCTGCCGGCTACTACTTCCTACACCTATCCTGGCCAGGAGCAAGCTTGCGCTGACGCTTCCTGCCAATAGCAAATGACGTTACCTCTTTCTAAGCCCACGTCGGTGATATCCTTGGATGTTCTGCTATCGTTTGACTTAGTGATATCAAATCCGGTGTTTACGCAGTGGCGATCGGCGCAAGAAACAGTCTGGATCTTACAATCTTAACAATCTTAACAGTCTTAACAATAACAGTCTGGATCTAAACAATCTTACTTAAAGGAAACTCAGATTAGATATGTCCCCCAAAAGCAAAGACGCAAAAGAAGGGTAGGAAAGCCAGCTTGGCTTACACCAGACGTGATAAAAGCAATTAAGGCTAAGAAAACTGCATTTAGAGTTTTTAAAGAAGCCTCAAATGTCATTAATCTAAAGGCTTATCGAAAGGCTAGGGACACTGTGAAGCAAAAAACCAGAGCAGCAAAGCGAGCAAAGGAACTGGATTTACCTAGAAACTGTAATGGGGACAGTAAAAAGTTCTTTAGTTTCTACAAGCTGAGTAAAGTTTCTAGCGCAATTGGTCCACTGGAAGTAAACGGGACTACATTGGGTGAGGTTAGTGAGATGGTTGAGGAGCTGAGCAAGCAGTTCAAATCAGTGTTTACATTGGAAGATATGACCAATCTGCCGACCGTACACCATAGTTCAGTTACATGGGATCTGACAAATGATGTTGATTTCATTGGTAGTGATGTTGTTTACAATCATATCAGGAAAATAAAGCCAAATAAGGCAGCAGGACCTGATGATATTTATGCTAGGGTGTTGCGGGAAACTGAAAAGGAACTGGCATTTCCACTTAGTATAATATTTTGTAGATCAGTTTCACATAATGAAATTCCAACCGATTGGAAAAGGGCAAATGTAGTTCCTATTTTCAAGAAAGGAGAAAGAGGGAAAGTTGAAAACTATAGGCCAATAAGTCTCACATCCCTAGTCTGCAAGGTACTCGAATCAATTATCAAGGATAGAATAGTTAGTTATCTGGAAGGTCGCAGATTGATTCAAGATACTCAACATGGATTTAGAAAAGGACGATCGTGTCTCACAAACCTCTTGGACTTTTTGAACTTCGCCACAGAACAATTTGATCAGGGAAATCAGGTTGATGTAGCATATCTTGACTTTAGTAAGGCCTTTGACAAGGTACCCCATAAACGGTTAATGATACAGCTTCAGTCCCATGGTATTGCAGGTAGCATCTTAAAATGGATAGAGTTGTGGCTTTCAGATAGACAGCAAAGAGTGATGCTAAATGGTACAAAGTCATCATGGCAAAATGTTCTTAGTGGAGTCCCCCAGGGGTCAGTACTGGGGCCACTACTGATCATTATATTGGTAAATAACATTGAAAGTGGCCTAAGCAGTAAAGTTTTGAAATTTACGGATGATTTGAAGGTCTTTATGGCAATAACAGGTCAAGATGAGCATATCTCGCTGCAAAAAGACTTAGACGAACTTGTGAAGTGGTCCGAAGAATGGCAAATGAAATTTAATTTTGATAAGTGAAAAATCATGCATGTAGGTAAGCAGCATATGAAGGCTCCATACTTGATGGGTGGCCAAGTGCTATCAGTGACTCAACAGGAGAAGGATTTAGGT